>JARQOC010000004.1:436367685-436702645 GCA_033576535.1 Allobates femoralis | reverse complement strand
GGATGTTTTTTTCGTGTTCTTACTGTTCCAGGGTAAACTGAAAGTAGGGCTATTTCGGGGTTGCCGATCACACGTTTGCCTGTGATGAGGTTGTAATTTCGAAATACCCCTTCCCAGAAGCCTCGGATTGCTGAGCAGTTCCACCAAATGTGGAGCATGGTTCCATCTTCTCTTCCAGATCGCCAGCATGAGCTTGGGACTGTGGGGAAGATGATGTGGAGGCGGTCTGGGCAGCGGTACTACCTATACAGAATTTTGTAGTTTTTTTCCTGGGCTAAACACGTGTTCGCCATCTTGCGCGTGAATAGAAGCTTTTCTTCCATTCGGGCCAGGAGATCTCTCTTCCCAGTTCCTTTTCCCAGGCCAGTTGGAAAGAGCGTTTGTTGGTTCCCCTCCTTTCTGATAGGATGCTGTGTATTACGGACACTGCGTGGGTCGGGGGGAGTCGCGTGTGAATAGGTCCTCCATTGGGGTGGTGAGCTGTCTGATCCCGCCTGTTTGTGCCATTGAGGCGAGGTAGGATTGTAGTGAAGGAATTCGAACCGCTGTAGGGGTTTGGTGGGCGGGTGTTGATGTAGTGATTCGTAGGGAGGTAGTTCTCCTAGGTTTAGATATTGCCTATGCGAATGTCCTCCTCTTTTTTCCAGCATAGAACGTATGTCTGTGCATCCCTGGTTGGAAGGCGGGGTTTGAGAAGAGGGGAGTGAGTGGGCTTAGTGTCCCTCTCTCAGGTGTTCCGTTGGAGTAGGATTGCCATGTTCGTAGGGTGTCTTTGGTGAGACTGTGGGTTACGTCTATCTTATTTGGGCCTGTGAGTTGCAGCCAGGGGAGGTACCGTAGTGGGACTGTCGCACCTTCCTGTTCCAGGGCTACCCAGCGTTTGGAGTGGGGTCTAAAATGCCAGTCAACTAGGCGGGCTAGTGATGACGCTAGGAAGTATCTGTGGGGGTCAGGTAGCCCCAATCCACCTACTTCAGTGGGGTCAGATAGGATTTTCCTGTGTATCCTCGGCCTCTCTCCTTTCCAGACAAATTTCCCTATCAGGGAGTGTAATTTGGAGAAGAAGTCTCTGCGGGGTTGTATGGGGACGGTCTGATAGGTGTATAAGAGACGGGGGAGGATATCCATCCGTATTACATTGATCTCCCCAACCAGGAAATTTGCAGTCCCCGGTATGTGGCTAGCTGTGCTTCCAATTGGGAGAGGAGGGGCTGGTAATTATGTAGGTATAGTTTCGACAGGTCAAGGGGATGTGTACCCCTAGGTATTTGATGGTTTCCTCTTTCCATTTAAACGGGTAGTCAGTTTTTAGGGGAGTTAGGTCTTCTGCGGTTAGTGAGATGTTCAGGGCCTCTGACTTGGTGTAGTTTATTTTGAAGTTGCTTAGTGCGCCGAAGGTCTCGAATTCTTGTAGGATAGATGGTAGTGAGGTTCGTGGTCGGGAGACGTATAGGAGAAGGTCGTCTGCGTAAAGGGCCGCCTTGTGGTGGTATGAGTCCGTCTGCAGTCAGTGTATGTCGTTGTTTCCTCTTATGGCGTTGGCCAAGTGTTCCATGACTATCACGAAGAGGAGGGGGGATAGGGGGCATCCCTGTCGTGTCCCGTTGCTGATCGCGAATGAGGTCGACAGGGTGCCGTTGACTCGCACTTTGGCTGATGGTCCCGATATATAGGGAGAACAGTTTGTGTAGGAATTTGGGGCCTAACCCAATCTGGGTTAGTGCCTCCTTCATGAAGCCCAGTGGATTCTGTCAAAGGCCTTCTCTCGCATCCATTGATAGTAGGCTGAGGGGGACCTTTTGTCTTTGCGCCTTGTCTATGAGGAGTAAAGTCTTAATCGTGTTGTCCCTGGCTTCGCGTCCCTTGACAAAACCCACCTGGTCCATGTTGATATAGAAGGGGGAGGGGGTGCCAGCCTGTCTGCTAGGATCTTTGAGTACATCTTTATGTCGATGTTTAGTAGGGAGATGGGCCTGTAATTCGTGGTCAGGTTCGGGTCTCTTCCCGGTTTAGGTAGGATACTGATGTGGGCCTCCAGGGATTGTGGGGCGAAGTTCGTTTCGGCCGTGATTGAGTTAAAGGTGGCCTGCAACTGGGGCAGTAGTTGTGTCTGGAGGGTTTTGTAGAATATTGGGGTGAACCCGTCTGGCCCAGACATTTTGACGTGGGGGAGGAGTTGATAGCTGTCCGGATCTCTTGTTCGGAGATCTCCGCCTCTAGGCCTCGATTTCTGGTGTTTCCAGGTGTGGGAGTGCCGTGGCCGTGACATATTCCCGGATCTTTCTGGGAAGGGCTTCAGGTGGTTTATCTGCGTCTCGCCCTTTGAGGTTGAATAGTTGTTTTGGTATGTGTCTTTGCCTCCCCGCCGCCTGATCTTGGGGATGAAGGTGTGGCGACCTAGGGTGCAGTAGGTGGGCTAGTGGTCGGCCGCATTTATTTGCGGTTCTGTAGAAATAGCACTTAGACCCCTCTGTCTGGCGCTTAAATTTCTGGTCTAGCATCGTTTTTAGCTCTTGTCGTTTCAGGACTAGTTTGGCTAGGGCCCCTCAGTCCAGTGTCCTCTTATGTGTCATCTCTAGATTGTGGATTTGGGCAAGGAGGGCTGTGGTCGCTTCCGATCGCATCTTTTTGACTCTGGTCCCATGTTTTATTAGGGTTCCCCTCAGGCAGCACTTCAGTGCTTCCCATTTAAGGGGCTGCGGAGTGGGGTCTAGTGAGTGGATCTGGGTGAACGCCTCTATGTCATTTTTCAGGTCTGTCAGACATAAGTTGTCTTTTAGGAGGTTGCTATTAAGTCTCCAGGTCCAAGATTTCTGGGAAGAGTCTGGTAGGGTTAGGGTCGGGGGCGTGGTCAGACAGGTATAGGTCCCCGATGGTGACTGCTGGGTCCCAGGAGAGGGCGTAGTGGCTCACTAGGAACAGGTCTATGCGGCTGTAGGAGTTATGGACTTGGGAGTAGTAGGTGTAATCCCTACCTTGGGGGTTAAGGATGCGCCATACATCCACTAGTTGGAGGGTGTGGAGGAGCCTTTTAAGGGCTTTCAGCTGTTTGGCCGGGATTGTTCCTTTGCCCGATGTGGAGTCGCAGGCGGGGTCCATTGTGAAGTTGAAGTCTCCTCCTAATATCGTTGTCCCCTCTGCGAAGTCAGCGAGGCGGGTCAGCAGGGCTCTACCGACCTTAGTTTGGTCTCTATTGGGCAGGTACCTAGTTAGCGTGTTATTGGTTACCTGTAGTTTTAGGAAGATGTATCTTCCTCCTGGGTCGATTTGGGAGTCGAGTATCGTGTGGGGCAGGTTTTTGTGTATCGCGATTGATACTCCCCGCGACCTGGAGTCGGGGTTGGTGCTATGTAGCCATGTCGGGTAGTGTTTTTTGCTTAGGTTAGGGATGGACCCTGCTTTGAAGTGTGTTTCTTGGAGTAGAATGATCTGGGTTCTCCTCTTGTTCATGTCAGTGAGGATTTGGGAGCGTTTTTGTGGGGTATTGAAGCCTCTCGCATTGAGGGATCCAATTTTTAGGGTGGTCATGTTGTGAGAGTTCCTCTGGTTGCCTGGGGTTTGGTTGTGTTCAACAGGCATGCCAAAGCTTTGTGTTAAGGCCCGGGGGCCCGGATGTGGCAGGGGGGGTGGGGGTGGGCGCTGGGGCTTGGGGTGGGGGGTGGGTGGTCTGGGTGTAGGGTGGGAAGAGGTAGTGGGTAGGGGCGGTTTTACTGGATGTGGGGGGGGTATCAAATACACACGTGGGGTCAGGGGAGTGTGTGGGTTCGGGGCGGGGGTTGTCGCACCTGTCGGCTGTGTGCGACGCTTCTTTTTGGGGTTGTAAACCTTTCCGGGGAGTGGGGTCTCCCCACGCCGGGGTCTTAAGGTGTGGTATAACACGGTGGTTAATCTGCAATATTGACTGCTAGGGAGGTGCGTCTTGTATCAATGTGTAGCTTAGTGTGAGTGAGTGGGCACCTAAAAGGGCAAATACAACTGCAAATAATTGGGTAGATAAAAAGTCAGTTAAAAATGCATGTATAAGGGCAAACAAGTTAGTTAGATTAAGTTAAAACGGTAGAATAAACGGCAAATAAAAAGGCAAGTAGGAAGCTAGAAGGGGCAAATGGGAAGGCGAATAGCATGGTGAGTGAAGGGGCAGATAAAACGGCACCTAAAAAGGGCAGATAACAAGGAAGGTAAAGAGGGCATATACACGGGTAGAAAATAAAAATACAAAAAAAAAATTAGACCAAATTAAAAAGCACATATACGGGCAGTTATAAAGGCAAATCATAAGGCTCATAAAAGGCGAACAACAGGACATCAATGCAGTGGAAGAGGCAAACGGCAAGGCATACAAGAAGGCTAATAGAGAGGTAGACTGGGAGGTAGTGAAGAAGAGGGAAAGAGAGGGAGAGAGAGAGAGAAAGAAGGTAAAAGCGGGGGGGGGCAGATGGAGTGGCACCTAGTAGGGCGGGTAAAGAGGTAGGTAGCGGGGCAGATCAAGAGGCAGGTGGAGAGGCGGAGGTGAGCAGACGTCGAGGTGGGTAGGGGGGGGCGGGTGGATGGGAGATAGGCGAGGTAAGAGATATGGGAATAGGGGCCGTGAGGCATGTGGGTGACTGATAAAAGGGGGAGAGGTAATAGAGAGGGCGAGTGGGGGAGCGAGTAAAGAGGTGATTAGAGGTCCGCTGAAAGGGCAAGTGAGGTGCAGGAGAATAAGAGTGAAAGGCAGGTGTGGGGGTGTTTCTAGTGTTAGTCAGAGGCTTCTAAAATGGTAGGTATCGGAATAGGAGCCGAGGTGGGTAGAGAGGCAAGTGGGGGGGAAGTAGGTGGTAGCGGAGGGAGAGGAAGGAATAAAGGGCGTACGGAGGTCGGATAGGGGTGAGAGGGTGGGAACAGAGGCAGGGGGAGGGTGATTATGGAAGGAAGATATGGGAGTACTTAGGAGGGTGAGCTGAGGGTTTCTATACAGGCGGGTTGGGAGGTTAGTAAGGGGTATGAGGGGGGGTGGGTGTCAAGGTGTTTGGAGAGGCAAGAAGGAAGGTAAGGGCTGCAGTGCATGGTTAGGCGGGGAGGGGGATAGAAGAGCGCGTAGGGGAGGCAGATGGGGGGGGGGGTGAATGATAAGCTTTACAATATGCAAAACGTCAAACAGAGTGATAGGCAAAACAAAGGTGGGGTGGGGGAGTGTTCGCTCACCCGAACCATGGGGTGGCCCGCATGGTCAGTCCGTGGCCACGATGTGGCAGCTCAGGTGGCTAGTTGGCCCGTTGGGGGAGGAAGAGAGGGAGCCTTTGGGGCGGCGACCTCAGTCAAGGCGGTAGGACGAGGCCTTTGGCGGGCTCGCCTGGCAGTCAATTTTTCACCTTGGGGTTGGGGCCCTTCCTCCGAGGTCCCTTGTTTCTAGGCCCCCCCCCTTTGCCCGGTGCGGTGGCTGTTGCTCTCTGGGGACTTGGGTCTCAACCCGTCCCCCTTGTATGTTGGGCCACTCCGTGATGTGGATCCCCGCCGCCGGGATCCCCAGGTCTTCTAGAAATGCGGGGATGTCTCTCGGGTGTGAGATCGCGATTGATTGGCCGTCCCTGCGGACCTGGAGGCGGAATGGGAAGCCCCATGAGTATGGGACTTCCCTTCTGCGGAGCACCTCTAGAAGGGGTCTGAGGGCTCTACGTTTCTGGAGTGTGCGGCGGGACAAGTCCTGCATGATTTGGATCGGGTGGCCTTGGTATAACATGTGGTCCTGATTTCGGGCCTTTGTTAGAATGTCTTCCTTGGCTCTATAGCTATGGACTCTACAGATAATGTCCCTGGGTCTAGCTGCTTCTGGTGGTGGGGGGGCCAAGGATCTGTGGGCCCTGTCAAATTCTAGGGGTGTGTTTTCGGGCTTGTGGCGGACGGAGTTGAGGAACCCCCGGAGGGTGGCATCCAATTCCCTGGCGGGGATGGCTTCTGGCAGGCCTCGGAACCCTGACGTTATCCGCCTGTCGCGGTTTTCTAAGTCCTCTATTGAGTCCATCAGGAGTTCAATTGTTGATGCTTGGAGGGAGACCTGCTGCTCTAGGGAGTACAAGCGGCTGGATAATGTAGCTATGGTGGATTCAGAGGAGTTGACTCTCCTGGACAGCTGCTGACTTTCCTCCCTGAGTGTCTCGGCCTCTGCCTTGAATGAGGATTCCATCCTCATGAGGTACCCCTCCATCTCCTCCCTGGTCGGGATGTGCTGGATGTGGGCCCTTAGGTCTTCCCAGAACCCTCTGTCTGCTGCCAGGGTCATGTGGTGGGCCTGTAGGGTCGGGATGGGGTTGGGGGGGGCCGAAGTAGGGCCAGGCTTGGAGCATTGTGGCCTGGGTGCTAGGCCATGATAGTCTATAGAGCCCATGTGGCCCTTGAGGTGTGGGGCAGGGCCCTCCAGGGGTGCAGGGTTGTGGGCTGCTTGCCTCTGTTATTACGTGTGTATGATCTATGTGCCTGTGGGGAGCCGGGTCTGATGCGCCGATCCCCCCTTCGTTCCCGTTACCTCCTCCGGTGGTTGTGGTCCCTGTGGGTTGCAGGGGGCTGTGCTGTGCTGTTTGGTCCCGTCCTCTTGTCGCCTCCGGTGCTCGAGGTGGTGACCCGGACCTGTGTTGTCTGTGGTCTTCATCTGGCGGGGGCTGGTGCTCGGCGGTGCGTCTTGGGTATCGCGGCGTGGCCTGGGCGTCCCTCTGTGGGTTGCGGTTCTCCCCAGCTGCCTCCGCTGATTGCGGTGGGGTTTCCGCATGCCTGCGTGTCTGGGTGGTCTCCCCCGGCCGGTGCTGTGTGACATCTGCGTGCCGGGGGTGTTGTGCAGGGGTCTGGATCCTCTGCTGCAGTGTGTGTAGCCTTTGTCCCTCCTGTGGCATGGCCTGGAGGAGCGGGCTGGGGGTGCCGGGCGGGCGCTGTGCGGCCGCCTCGTGTCGTGGGCGGTCCCCGTTGTGCTCGCCGGGGCTCCGGGTGTCTTGCGTTCCTTGCTCAGTGGCTGGCTGGCGGGGCCTGGCCGGCTCGTGTCGGGTCCTCTGCTCCGGCCCCACGTGTTCCTCCATGCGTTCGTCTTCCAGCCTGCCTGTGCTTCTGAGATAGCGCCGGATTCCGGGCGCGTTGTTCACTGGGGAGCCCGGGCGGGTGCCGGTCCCTTTGCCCTTCCGCTTCCCCGGCATATATAGCCTTTTTGCAGCCCTCTTGCAGCGTTTTTACTAATTATCCCGGCGTGGGGAGCGGGAGCAGGGGGCTCAGCTGCTGCTCCTCACCATGGCCGGAAGTCGACACAATCTTTATTATTTTTAATATAATTGCCTTTATTTTATATTTGATTTTGCAGTGTATAATGCACTGCGAAATCAAATCACTAAGGAGCAGGGAGACGCGAGGAGCGGGAGCGTGGGCAGGACAGGAGGAGCGGGGGGGAAGCGCGGGCAGGGGAGAGGAGCAGGGTATTGGGTGCGGGCAGGACAGGAGGAGTAGGGGGGAAGCGCGGGCAGGGCGGAGGAGCGGGGTATGGAGGACAGGAGGAGTGGGAGTGAGCGCGGGCAGGACAGAGGAGTGGGGTATGGAGTGCGGGCAGGACAGGAGGAGCGGGGTATGGAGCATGGGCAGGCCACCGTCGGCTAACGCGCCGCTGTCGCGGGCTGCAAATTGGCGCGAAATTCAAACTTTGATTTTGCGCGCCTATTTGCATAGTCTGCGCTCATTGGTGTCTGGCGTGCGATTTCTGTGACAAACGCCTTAGACAGTTATATAGTAGATTGATGTCATTACACCACACCACTCCTCGTTAAAGAGATGCACATCACCTGATTTACTTAATTGGTAGTTGGCTCTCAAGCCTATACAGCTTGTAGCAGGACAACATGTATAAAAAGTGTCACGTGAGCAAAATACTCATTTGCCTAATAATTCTGCACAGTGTATTAAAGATTTGCAATAATTGGGGGCCCTGTTGGAGGCTTCGCATCGGGGCCCCTGGGCCTGACGTTACCCCTCTGAGTCTCACTCACTACAGGTACAGGTCCTATTTTTCTTTTTTGTAAACTGATTATTTCCCTCATAAAAACTAAGATGTGTATTTTTCATCTAATTTATGGATTAATTTCGTTCATTATGTAAAAAAAATGTAGGAGTGATCGTCCCGGGGACAGTGTGGAAGGAACCCTAGGGGCACCGGCGGAGTGAGAGCGGCCCGTGTGCCTGAATCTGGGACTGGTGATACCAGATGGAGGGGTTTGGTCTAGAAACAGGATCCAGCCCTGAATGTGCTGCAGGAGTCCAACACCGCATTGCGCATGCATGCTGGAGGCATAACAGAGCGGCATGGGTGTACACACGTCACCGAGGCCGGAAATGACGCGATTCGCGTCATTACAGCCGCACTGCAGCCCTGCTAGCACAGAGGACAGCGGGGAGGCGCAGATTAGAATCAGCATTCAAGATCACACCTATTAAGGCGTGATATAATGAAGAGGAGAGCCCGCCTGGGTGACTATGAATATTGCCAACGGTCATTAACATGGCTAATGAGTGAGTTAAATAACGTTTTTATACATTTTCACTAGATGCATTTCTGAGCAACAAGGAGTGTAGGATAAGTGATAATATGCTCTAGGGACATGTTTTAATAGCTTATGAGGCATTTTGGGGGTGACAGGATCCCTTTAAGTGACTCAGCAGGGCCACGGAACCGGGTCTCAGCCCCCGTGATCCTGAGACTGAACCAGCCCTGTTTTGAGTTCCCCATGGCCCTGGGGGCGAGGCACTAGCATGTGTCTGAAAATACCGCATGACAGTGGCGCACAGATCAACGATTGTCCGGCATATAACAAGACAAGCAAGGAAACACTGGGAACACTGTAGTAATGGTTGGCCCTGTCTGTAGGAACCGGGAAGGGACACCTCCTGCACTCACATGAACATGTATCCTGATCTCCCTGATGTCTCTATATGGGTTCTTTCACCCCTTCGCCGAGCAAGATACCTACAGTTGTGGCCAAAAGTATTGACACCACTGCAATTCTGTCAGATAATACTCAGTTTCTTACTGAAAATGATTGCAATCACAAATTCTTTGGTATTATTATCTTCATTTAATTTATCTTCAATGAAAAAACACAAAAGAGAATGAAGCAAAAAGCAAAACATTGATCATTTCACACAAAACTCCAAAATGGGTCAGACAAAAGTATTGGCACCCTCAGCCTAATACTTGGTTGCACAACCTGTAGCCAAAATAACTGCGATCAACCGCTTCCGGTAACCATCAATGAGTTTCTTACAATGCTATGCTGGAATTTTAGACCATACTTCTTTGGCAAACTGCTCCAGGTCCTTGATATTTGAAGGGTGTCTTCTCCAAACTACCATTTTTAGATCTCTCCACAGGTGTTCTATGGGATTCAGGTCTGGACTCATTGCTGGCCACCTTAGAAATCTCCAGTGCTTTCTCTCAAACCATTTTCTAGTGCTTTTTGAAGTGTGTTTTGGGTCATTGTCCTGCTGGAAGACCCATGACCTCTGAGAGAGACCAAGCTTTCTCACACTGGGCTCTACATTATGCTGCAAAATTTGTTGGTAGTCTTCAGACTTCATAATGCCATGCACACTGTCAAGCAGTCCACTTCCAGAGGCAGCAAAGCAACCCCAAAACATCAGGGAACCTCCGCCATGTTTGACTGTAGGGACCGTGTTCTTTTCTTTGTATGCCTCTTTTTTCTCCTGTAAACTCTATGTTGATGCCTTTGCCCAAAAAGCTCTACTTTTGTCTCATCTGACCAGAGAACATTCTTCCAAAACGTTTTAGGCTTTCTCAGGTCAGTTTTGGCAAACTCCAGCCTGACTTTTTTATGTCTCGGGGTAAGAAGTGGGGTCTTTCTGGGTCTCCTACCATACAGTCCCTTTTCCTTCAGACGCCAACGGATAGTACGGGTTGACACTGTTGTACCCTCGGACTGCAGGGCAGCTTGAACTTGTTTGGTTGTTAGTCGAGGTTCTTTATCCATCATCCGCACAATCTTGCATTGAAATCTCTCGTCAATTTTCTTTTCCGTCCACATATAGGGAGGATAGCCACAGTGCCATGGGCTTTAAACTTCTTGTTGACACTGCGCACGGTAGACACAGGAACATTCAGGTGTTTGGAGGTGGACTTGTAGCCTTGAGATTGCTCATGCTTCCTCACAATTTGGTTTCTCAAGTCCTCAGACAGTTCTTTGGTCTTCTTTCTTTTCTCCATGCTCAATGTGGTACACACAAGGACACAGGACAGAGGTTGAGTCAACTTTAATCCATGTCAACTGGCTGCAAGTGTGATTTAGTTATTGCCAACACCTGTTAGGTGCCACAGGTAAGTTACAGGTGCTGTTAATTACTCAAATTAGAGAAATATCACATGATTTTTCTAACAGCGCCAATACTTTTGTCCATCCCCTTTTTTATGTTTGGTGTGGAATTATATCCAATTTGGCTTTAGGACAATTCTTTTTGTGTTTTTTCATTGAAGACAAATTAAATGAAGATAATAATACCAAACAATTTGTGATTGCAATCATTTTCAGGAAGAAATTGAGTATTATCTGACAGAATTGTAGGGGTGTCAATACTTTAGGCCACAACTGTAGTCCCTCACTGGCCCTGCTCTTATCCCTGACTAAGAAGCTAGCTGGTGGGAGCACTAGTCCCACCACTGAACTAGTACAACATGAAGGGAATAAAGACAGACAAGGGAAAACACCAAATATAAAGCAACTTCACAGCTATGCCGAAACTCCTAGCCAGCAAACAGCTTAACACAATGTCAGTTTACTGAGAACTATTTCCACCTGTTCAGCTTGGCTAGGGAGGAAGCCAGCACTGGGTGATGCGTTATGTGACTGTTTGAAGGAGATGGGAGTGATCAAACCTGGACAAATCAGAGGGCTTGCTAGCAGAACTGACATTAACCTATAGTGTGCCAAAAGAAATTAACAATGTTAATCCAGAGTCTCTCAAGCTAAAGAGACTCTGGGCGCAAACTTGTCACAAGTCTCCAAGGCACGGGAGCAAATTATGACACCAGGAAGTAATAATTCATGGAGTAACCTGTGGGGTTATGTAATCCTCTCCCTTTTTATATTCATCTCTACCACTTTTTCTTTATATCTTCTTGCAGTGGAGGCATAGTTCTGAGGTCACATGACTTATACAGATAACCTACCCTATGTGGCAGCTACACTGAGTTATTTATATCCATGTAGTAATTGTATATATGTTTTATTTGTGTGCTACAGTGTTGGCCAAAAGTATTGACTCCCCTGCAATTCTGTCAGATAATACTCAGTTTCTTACTGAAAATGATTGCAATCACAAATTCTTTGATATTATTATCTTCATTTAATTTATCTTCAATGAAAAAACACAAAAGAGAATGAAGCAAAAAGCAAAACTGATCATTTCACACACAACTCCAAAAATGGACCGGCCAAAAGTATTGGCACCCTCAGCCTAATACTTGGTTGCACAACCTTTAGCCAAAATAGCTGCGATCAACTGCTTCCGGTAACCATCAAATTCTTTGGTATTATTATCTTCATTTAATTTATCTTCAATGAAAAAACACAAAAGAGAATGAAGCAAAAAGCAAAACATTGATCATTTCACACAAAACTCCAAAATGGGTCAGACAAAAGTATTGGCACCCTCAGCCTAATACTTGGTTGCACAACCTGTAGCCAAAATAACTGCGATCAACCGCTTCCGGTAACCATCAGTGAGTTTCTTACAATGCTCTGCTGGAATTTTAGACCATTCTTCTTTGGCAAACTGCTCCAGGTCCCTGATATTTGAAGGGTGCCTTCTCCAAACTGCCATTTTTAGATCTCTCCACAGGTGTTCTATGGGATTCAGGTCTGTGTTTGGGGTCATTGTCCTGCTGGAAGACCCATGACCTCTGAGGGAGACCCAGCTTTCTCACACTGGGCCCTACATTATGCTGCAAAATTTGTTGGTAGTCTTCAGACTTTATAATGCCATGCACACGGTCAAACAGTCCAGTGCCAGAGGCAGCAAAGCAGCCCCTAAACATCAGGGAACCTCCGCCATGTTTGACTGTAGGGACCGTGTTCTTCTCTTTGTATGCCTCTTTTTCTCTCCTGTAAACTCTATGTTGATGCCTTTGCCCAAAAAGAGAGAACATTCTTCCAAAACATTTTAGGCTTTCTCAGGTAAGTTTTGGCAAACTCCAGCCTGCCTTTTTTTATGTTTCGGGGTAAGAAGTGAGGTCTTTCTGGGCATCCTACCATACAGTCCCTTTTCATTCAGATGCCGACGGATAGTACGGGTTGACACTGCTGTACCCTCGGACTGCAGGGCAGCTTGAACTTGTTTGGATTTAGTCAAGGTTTTTTTATCCACCATCCGCACAATCTTGCGTTGAAATCTCTCGTCAATTTTTCCACATCTAGGGAGGTTAGCCACAGTGCCATGGGCTTTAAACTTCTTGTTGACACTGCGCACAGAAGACATAGGAACATTCAGGTCTTTGGAGATGGATTGTAGCCTTGAGATTGCTCATGCTTCCTCACAATTTGGTTTCTCAAGTCCTCAGACAGTTCTTTGGTCTTCTTTCTTTTCTCCATGCTCAATGTGCTACACACAAGGACACAGGACAGAGGTTGAGTCAACTTTAATCCATGTCATCTGGCTGCAAGTGTGATTTAGTTATTGCCAACACCTGTTAGGTGCCACAAGTAAGTTACAGGTGCTGTTAATTACTCAAATTAGAGAAGCATCACATGATTTTTCTAACAGTGCCAATACTTTTGTCCACCCCATTTTTTATGTTTGGTGTGGAATTATATCCAATTTGGCTTTAGGACAATTCTTTTTGTGTTTTTTTCATTGAAGACAAATTAAATGAAGATAATAATACCAAAGAATTTGTGATTGCAATCATTTACAGGAAGAAACTGAGTATTATCTGACAGAATTGCAGGGGTGTCAATACTTTTGGCCAACACAGTATATATAATAAATTGAGATCCTCTCTGTTAATCCATGTGGATCAACTTTCTATTATGATATGATATTTATGTGTCTGTACGTTATTATTGCCTATCACTTTAATCTTATCTTGATAGAAAATGTTAGCCTTATTTTAGGCTTAACATGGGAGAGATTATTCATTGTATTTGATTATATAGATTGACACCTCACTGGTTCTGTCCATGTTTTAAGTGTTTTTATGTTGCGTATGCACTCTGAGCACTTTGTAATAAAGTAATTTTTGCAAGTTATAAGGTCAAACTGACTCGTTATATTGTATCATTTGTGAGGTGAGTAATGGGCTTTCTTCTGGCGACTCAACCATGCAGCCCAATTTTCTTCAAGTGCCTCCATATCAGGCATCTTGAAACAGCCACACTGGTAGTTTTCAGTGAGTCCTGTATTTCAGCTGATGTTATTAGAGTTTTTTTCTTTGCATCCCAAACAATTTTCCTGGCAGTTGTGGCCAAAAGTTTTGTTGGTATACCTGGTTGTGGGTTGGTTTTTCATTTGTTAATCACAGTTTGAACACTGCTGGCTGGCATTTTCTATTCCTTGGATATCTTTTTTGTATCATTTTCCTGTTTTATACAGTTCAACTATCTTTTCCCATAGATTCATTCATAATTCTTTTGCTTTCCCCGTGACTTACAATCCAGAAACGTCAGTGTCTGGAAGAAAGATGCAAGAGTCTGTCTGGATCCAAGAAACTCACTCATGTTTTATGCATACACACTGATTGCAAGCAAACAGGTCACTGGTGAGGATGTTACCTTTATTAGCCATTCAAACCCTTTTTTATCAATTTCTGTGCAAGTCATCAGGCTAAAATCACCAGGGTATGTGAACTTTTGATCAGGGTCATTTGGATGTTTTTGTTTGTCATTATGATTTAAAAGGAGAAAACACAGTAGTTTGACAATAAATGGCTTCACCCAACCACTAACCATGAGTGGAAAACAGGTTTTTTTTTATCATTCATATTCTCTGGAAAAAAGGTAAAGAAAGCAAAAAAAATCTGCTGGGGTATGAAAACTTTTGAGCACAACTGTATATACCCTATTTCTTCCAAGGGCATGAAGTGACGGCAGCATCTTCTCTTTCAATATAGAGCAATACATCTGTGATTTCATGACACCCGCAAAGAAATGTAGCTCTCCAACACCAGGAGCACTCATGCAGGCTTATTCCACCATTCCACAAAAGGACTCTTCCACCAACATATTTCACTGTTAGCACCATAGATTTGTTTTATTTGAACTCTTCATCATTGCAACGCCATGAAGTCTTGAAGCCGGCAGTTACAAAAACATATGTTGGTCTCTTCACTCCAGAGTACTGAGTCCCAGAAGTCTTCATATTTTTTAGCATGGGCTATGAAAAATTGTAGAAGGGCTTTTTTGTGCATGTCCATTAGCATAGGCTTTAAGTGTAGATGACACCAATGCCATTACACTGTATTAGTGTACTTCTTGATTCCACACACCCCAGTTTGAATTTCTAATCCATTATATCGCCAATAAAATTGACCAAAGACCAAGTAAACAGCAGAAAAGAATGTTTATGAAGACAAGAAGTCAAAACATGTAAAAAAAAATGAAGCGGCAAATAGTAAAGCTAAAAGTAGAACCGCCTGGACATCTATCAGTACACAGTGTATATATATATATATATATATATATATATATACACATACAGTACAGACCAAAAGTTTGGACACACCTTCCCATTCAAAGATTTTAAAGATTTTTCTGTATTTTCATGACTATGAAAATTGTAGATTCACACTGAAGGCATCAAAACTATGAATTAACACATGTGGAATTATGTACTTAACAAAAAAGTGTGAAGCAACTGAAAATATGTCTTATATTCTAGGTTCTTCAAAGTAGCCACCTTTTGCATTGATTACTGCTTTGCTCACTCTTGGCATTCTCTTGATGAGCTTCAAGAATTAGTCGAAGTAGTCACCAGAAATGGATTTCACTTCACAGGTGTGCCCTGTCAGGTTTAATAAGTGGGATTTCTTGCCTTATAAATGGGGTTGAGACTTTCATTTGTGTTGTGCAGAAGTCTGGTGGATAAACAGCTGATAGTCCTACTGAATAGACTGTTAGAATTTGTATTATGGCAAGAAAAAAGCAGCTAAGTAAAGAAAAACGAGTGGCCATCATTACTTTAAGAAATGAAGGTCAGTCTGAAAAATTGTGAAAACTTTGAAAGTGTCCCCAAGTGCAGTTGCAAAAACTATCAAGTGCTACAAAGAAACTGGCTCACATGAGGACCACCCCAGGAAAGGAAGACCAAGAGTCCCCTCTGCTGCGGAGGATAAGTTCATTCGAGTCACCAGCCTCAGAAATTGCAGGTTAACAGCAACTCAGATTAGAGACCAGGTCAATGCCACACAGAGTTCTAGCAGCAGACACATCTCTACAACAGAGGAGACTTTGTGCTGCAGGCCTTCATGGTAAAATAGCTGCTAGGAAACCACTGCTAACAATAGGCAACAAGCAGAAGAGACTTGTTTGGGCTAACGAAACAAAAAATGGACATTAGACCAGTGGAAATCTGTGCTTTGATCTGTTGAGTCCAAATTTGAGATCTTTGGTTCCAACCACCGTGTGTTTGTGCGACGCAGAAAAGGTGAACGGATGGACTCTACATGCCTGGTTCCCACCGTGAAGCATGGAGGAGGAGGTGTGATGGTGTGTGGGTGCTTTGCTGCTTTGAAGCTCATCAGGAGAATGCCAAGAGTGTGCAAACCAGTTATCAAAGCAAAAGGTGGCTACTTCGAAGAACCTGGAATATAAGACATATTTTCAGTTGTTTCACACTTTTTTGTTAAGTACCGTATATACTCGTGTATAAGCCGAGTTTTTCAGCCCAAAATTTGGGCTGAAAAGTCCCCCCCTCGGCTTATACACGGGTCATATACGGGGGGGCTGTGTCCCGGGGGCTGTGGAGGCTGGAGGAGGCGGGGGGGGCTGCTGTATGAGCGGCCCCGTCACGTGGGGCCGCTCATTATATATGCACTGCTTCCCCCTGTCAATCAGCGGCAGGGGGAAGCAGTGCATATGCCCCCCCAAAAGCTGGCACTGTCCCCCCTTGTAAGGCCTCCCCCCCGCTGCTTATACATTACCATCCCGGTGTTCTGATCGGCGCCGCTCCTTGGTGCTGCGTCTTCATCCTCCGCCCTGGCTGCATCCATCTGGGTTCTCCGGCTGTCGCAGCGATATGACATCATCGCGCGACCGCCGGAGATCCTGGATGCAGCCAGCGCGGACGGGAGGATGAAGACGCAGCACCGAGGAGCGGCGCCGATCAGAACACCGGGATGGTAATGTATAAGCAGCGGGGGGGAGGCCTTACAAGGGGGGACAGTGCCAGCTTTTGGGGGCTGTTGGTACCCCCAGGGGGCTGCTGGGTACCCCCTGGGGGCTGTTGGTACCCCCAGGGGGCTGCTGGATACCCCCTGGGGGCTGCTGGGTACCCCCTGGGGGCTGTTGGTACCCCCAGGGGGCTGTTGGTACCCCCAGGGGCTGTTGGTACCCCCAGGGGGCTGTTGGTACCCCCAGGGGGCTGTTGGTACCCCCAGGGGGCTGCTGGGTACCCCCTGGGGGCTGTTGGTACCCCCAGGGGGCTGCTGGTACCCCCAGGGGGCTGCTGGGTACCTCCTGGGGGCTGTTGGTCCCCCCTGGGGGCTGTTGGTACCCCCAGGAGGCTGTTAGTACCCCCTGGGGGCTGTTAGTACCCCCTGGGGGCTGTTGGTACCCCCAGGGGGCTGTTGGTACCCCCTGGGGGCTGTTGGTACCCCCAGGGGGCTGCTGGGTACCCCCAGGGGGCTGTTGGTACCCCCAGGGGGCTGCTGGTACCCCCAGGGGGCTGCTGGGTACCCCCTGGGGGCTGTTGGTCCCCCCTTGGGGCTGTTGGTACCCCTTGGGGGCTGTTGGTACCCCTGGGGGCTGTTGGTACCCCCAGGGGGCTGCTATATGTACCCCTGGGGGCCTGCTGTATACCACTGGGGCTGCTGTATACTACCACTGGGGCTGCTGGGGCTCCTGTATACTACCACTGGGGCTGCTGTATACTACCACTGGGGCTGCTGGGGCTCCTGTATACTACCACTGGGGCTGCTGGGGCTCCTGTATACTACCACTGGGGCTGCTGGGGCTCCTGTATACTACCACTGGGGCTGCTGGGGCTCCTGTATACTACCACTGGGGCTGCTCTATACTACCACTGGGGCTGCTGGGGCTCCTGTATACTACCACTGGGGCTGCTGGGGAATCTGTATACTACCACTGGGGCTGCTGGGGCTCCTGTATACTACCACTGGGGCTGCTGGGGAATCTGTATACTACCACTGGGGCTGCTGGGGAATCTGTATACTACCACTGGGGCTGCTGTATACTACCACTGGGGGGCCTGTATACCACACTGCTGGGGGCTGTATACCTGTGCTGGGGTCCACCCTCGGCTTATACACGAGTCAATAGGTTTTTCCAGACTTTTGGGGCAAAAGTAGGGGGGTCGGCTTATACACGGGTCGGCTTATACACGAGTATATACGGTATATAATTCCACATGTGTTAATTCATAGTTTTGATGCCTTCAGTTTGAATCTACAATTTTCATAGTCATGAAAATACAGAAAACTCTTTGAATGAGAAGGTGTGTCATAACTTTTAGTCTGTACTGTATATATATAATCGTGTGTGTAGTATGTCATGACTTGAGATTATCATACCTTTTGAAGTTCATGTTTGGTTCAGTTAGCCAAACAGGAATATTTTCGCGAATACATTAGCAAACAGTTCGCAGAACAGATTGGGGTACAGTTCATCGAACTTCCAAACCCCATTCAAATCGATGGGAGGCTAACTCAAGGGCTATAATGTGACAACCAGTTATGTTGTAAATGACTGGTATGCACTGCACAGGTGAGGGTCTGCTGCAATGTGAATCTGGAATAGTTCCTCTGAGACTTATTGTTCCATGAGTCTTTTAGTAATTGCAGGGCCAGTTTCACAGGATGATCAGAACTGAAGCGAACGACTGACCATTCACTTACCTCTCATTGGTGTAGCTCTGAAGATATCAGGTGATTGTTTCTGCGTCACATGATCTTTGATGTCCTCCAGGCCCTGAAAGGACAGACTTCCTTTGAAGCACATGGTGGAGACACCACAAGTGTTCGGAGGGTGGCCAGAGCTCCTGGCAAAACTATGGACTGGAAATCCATGTGAAGACTGACTAGGGTCAGTAGAACTTATATGGACATTTGTGTTACTGTAAAGCCTGAAAAAAGGTTCATGTTTGTTTATCTTGTGTGGTTTATTGAGTATGAATAAATAGAATGAACAACAGAGAATTGATTTCCTTCTGTTACCTCTGTGACAGACAAAAGAGAGTGAGTACCCCAATTATAGTGACTGATATATAAAGTGTTTACAACAGGACCTAGAAAACACCTTCAAAGGGGCCAAAAGCTGCCAAACACAGCTCAAACCATTTTATAGTGGATCCCTTCTCTTTTGGCACAGACATTATCTTCCTCCACTTTTCCTTAGCAAACTTCAGTGCCACTGTCACCAAGCTTCCAGGCCCACTCATGAATCTTAGACATCCTCATGACTTCCATAAGGTTGTCTCAGGTTACACAGGGGGTATCACGCAGCAGGGATTCCTGCTGTGTGACCTGAGAAACCTCAATGGCATCAGCGCTCCTAACACTAGCAATCTCATGAGAGCCGCAATATTGCACGACATGTAGAGGATATATCTTGCCAGTATCGTGAGACTGCGCTTTTGAGGAGCGGTAATGTCAGAGAGTGCAGTGCAAGTCAAACTTGCAGGATAGCCCCTATGTGACCCTTTAAGTCTAAACTACAGTTATGTTTGTTATGGCATCACTTGTCACACTCCCACCAGTACCTACATCCTTGCTTTCACAGCATATGGGGATGCTTTTTGTGAAAGTGTGTCCACCATATTGTTGTAATGCCCCTTGCCCACATTATGTTATTTGATGCTTCTTTTGAAGTAGATTTTGTGAATCTGCATCAAAATATGGATGTACACTACTGTTCAAAAGTTTGGGGTCAGTTAGAAATTTCTTTATTTTTGAAAGAAAAGCATATTTTTTTAAATGAATCAGAAATACACTCTATACATTGTTAATGTGGTAAATGATTATTCTAGCTGCAAACGTCTGGTTTCTAATGCAATATCTACATAGGTGTATAGAGGCCCATTTCCAACAACCACCATTCCCGTGTTTTAATGGTACATTGTGTTTGCTAACTGTGTAAGAAGGCTAATGGATGTTTAGTAAACCCTAGAAAACACTTGTACAAATATGTTAGCACAGATGAAAATGGTTTGGCTGATTAGAGAAACTATAAAATTGACCCTCCTTTGAGGTAGTTGAGAATCTATAGCATTACATTTGTTTGTTCTAGGCAGCTCTCAAAATCACCAGAAAAAGAGAACTTTCATGTGAAACTTGACAGTCTATTCTTGTTCTTAGAAATTAACGCTATTCCATGCTAGCAATTGCCAAAAAACTGAAGATTTCCTACAAGAGTGTGTACTACTCCTTTCAGAGGACAGCACAACACCATGCGATGCTGTAATTGCTGCCAAGGGAGCATTCTTTGATGAAAGCAAAGTTTGAAGGAGAAAATTATTATTTTAAATAAAAATCATTATTTCTAACCTTGTCAATGTCTGGGCTATATTTTCTATTCACTTTGCAACTCAGTTGATAAATCAAAGTATGAGTTTTCACAGAAAACACAAAATTGTCTGGGTGACCCTAAACGTTTGAATGGTAGTGTATATCTTGAAGACTGCAAAATCTATGAGAGTTCGGAAGTGCTGTGAAACTGTGTTTTTTTCCTTGAAGGTTTGATGCATTTTTTGGGGCAAAAAAAGAAATCTGAACAAGGAAATTAAAAAGCAATGTTGGTACAGCACAAGCACTACTGACCTGTCATAGACTTTGCCGGCTTCAGGATAGATGTGCAGATTTTGATGCAGATTCTCCAAATGTGTGTAAAAAAAAGCATCAAACAATGCATCATGGGCACAGAGCCTAAGAGGGTCCCGGGAGAGCTGCAGTTCTGGTGAAAGGGCTCAATGATTAATTTTTCCCCCTGGCTACTTCCGCAGAAATCTCTAGGGCAGGGGTGTCCAATTACAATCCTTAAAGTCTTAAAACAGTGCATGTTTTCAGGATTTCTTTAGCATTGCACAGATGATCACATGCAGAGGTGATGACTTTGATCACTTTGAACAATGCTAGGTAAATGCTGAAAACATGCACTGTTTGTGGCCCTTGAGGACTGCAATTAGCCAGCCCTGTTCTACAGTAGTGTGTGTAGTGTCTTGCGTTTCTATACCTCAGACCATCAGGCCAGAAGCCTGCAGCTTGTTTTTCTAGGGCACTACCAAATCAACTCCTTGCAGAACTAGTCCAGCACACAAGGAGTAAAGTAAAAAAAACGTTACTATATCAAATACTATAAAAAGTCTCAAACAAACATATATGAATATGCACAGAGTAGAACAGTGATGATGAACCTATGGCATGCATGCCACAGAGGGTATGCAGCTCCCTCTCTGATGGCACGCACCCTTGCCGCTGCACTGCCACTTTGAACTGCTGGTGCAATTGCATTTCTCCTCGCTCCAACACTGTCCACTAGCCCCGCCCACACGGTTTCATGTGACTGCGGTCCTGTGACGCGCTCAGCATCACGTGATCGCACTCAGCGCGAGAAGAACCGCAGCTATGAGAGGATCAGCAGCCGGCGGTGGAAACAGGAATAGTAAGGTGAGGGTGTTTTGTTTGTTTTTTTAATTAGAAAGGGCATTTACTACAAGCATGGGAGCAATACAAGGAGGGGGCATTTACTATAAGGATGGGGGCAATATAAGGAGGGGGCATTTACTATAAGGATGGGGGCAATACAAGAAGGGGGCATTTACTATAAGGATGGGGCTATACAAGGAGGGGGCATTCACTATAAGGATGGGGGCAATACAAGGAGGGGGCATTTACTATATGGATAAGGGCTATACAAGGAGAGGGCATTTACTATATGGATGGAGACTATACAAGATGGGACATTTACTATAAGGATGGAGGCTATACAAGATGGGGCATTTACTATAAGGATGGGGCAAAAAAAGGAGGGGGCATTTACTATAAGGATGGGGGCAATACAAGGAGGGGGCATTTACTATCACAATGGGGTCAATACAAGGAGGGTACATTTACTATAAGGATGGGGACAATACAAGGAAGGGGCATTTACTATAAGGATGGGGCAACAGAATGAGGGGGCATTTACTATAAGGATGGGGCAATACAAGGAGTCAACATTCACTACAAGGAGGGGGCAATACAAGGAGGGGACATTTACTACAAGGAGGGGGCAATACAAGGAGGGGACATTTACTACAAGAAGGGGGCAATACAAGGAGTGGACATTTGGAACAAGGATGGGGCAATACAAGGAGGGGGCATTTACTACATGGACGGGGCATTTACTACAAGGAGGGGGCATTAAAAGGAGGGGACATTTACTACAAGGAGGGGCAGTTCAAGGAGGGGACATTTACTACAAGGAGGGGACTATACAAGGAGGGGACATTAATAAAAAGGAGGGGGCAATACAAGGAGGGGACATTTACTATAAGGATGGGGGTAATACAAGGAGGTGATGGGGCATTACTACAAGGAGAGGGCATGATGGGGCATTACTACAAGGAGGAGGCATGATGGGGCATTACTACAAGGAGGAAGCATGATGGGGCATTACTACTGTTATGGATGCCCCCCACACCTTTCGGGTGAAGCTGTCATCTTAATTGTCTGCCGCCAAATTGGATGCTTTGTCTAAGTGTGTGCACGTCACCGGAAAGAGCTACGCTGACTCACAAGTCAATGTAGAGCTTAATGACAAAGACCTTTATTTTCGGAGCGGTTAGCAGTTTTATTACTTATCATTAAAGGGATGTTAAAAGGGGTGTTACTAGATAATTGCATCATATTATGCTGAATCTACATTTTATTCTGAAAAAAACTTTCAATTATATTCTGTGTGTTAGTTAGTTTAAACTAGCCTTGGGTTCGTACAGTACATTCAGAACCAGCTGATAAGAACTTCTTATACGGCTACCTCTAAGTCAAAATATTATATAAGGAGAAAGACCTATCTAGGAAAAAGGCCAAGGCCTTTTTCCATCAAACAGGCCTCTAGACTGTAAGATTTCTGAATGACTATAAGTTAATATAAATTATTAACTATTTATTGCCATAACACCACAAGGAGGAGGCATGATGGGGCATTACTACAAGAAGAGGGCATGATGGGGCATTACTGCAAGGAGTGGACATGATGGGGCATTTTTGCAATGAGGGGGCATTTACTATAAGGATGGGGCAATACAAGGAGGGGGCATTTACTATATGGGTGGGGGCTATGCAAGGAGAGGGCATTTACTATAGGGATGGGGGCTATACAATAAAGGGGCATTTACTATAACGATGGGGCAATTCAAGGAGGGGGCATTTACTATAAGGATGGGGACAATACAAGGAGGGGGCATTTACTATAAGGATGGGGCAATACACGGAGGGGGCATTTACTATAAGGATGGAGGCAATACAAGGAGGGGGCATTTACTATAAGGATGGGGGCTATACAAGGAGGGGACATTTACTACAAGGAGGGGACATTTACTATAAGGATGGGGGTAATACAAGGAGGGGGCATTCACTACAAGGAGGGGACATTTACTACAAGGAGGGGGCAATACAAGGAGGGGATATTTACTACAAGGAGGGTGCAGTTAAAGTAGGGGACATTTAGTACAAGGAGGGGATATTTACTATAAGGATGGAGGTAATACAAGGAGGGGTCATTTACTACAAGGATGGGGCAAAACAAGGAGGGGACATTTACTACAAGCATGGGGGCAATGCAAGGAGGGGACATTTACTACAAGGACGGGGCATTACAAGGAGGGAGCATTTAATACAAGGATGGAGCATTACAAGAGGTGGCATGATGAGGCATTTATTACAAGGAGGGGGCACGATGGGGCATTACTACAAGGAGAGGGCATGATGGGGCATTACTTCAGGGAGGAGGCATGATGGGGCATTACTACAAGGAGGAGGCATGATGGGGCATTACTACAAGAAGGGGGCATGATGGGGCATTACTTCAAGAAGAGGGCATGATGGGGCATTACTGCAAGGAGTGGACATGATGGGGCATTCCTGCAATGAGGGGGCAGTTACTATAAGGATGGGGCACTACAAGGAGGGGGCATTTACTATATGGGTGGGGGCTATACAAGGAGAGGGCATTTACTATAGGGATGGGGCTATACAAGAAGGGGCATTTACTATAACGATGGGGCAAAACAAGGAGGGGGCATTTACTATAAGGATGGGGACAATACAAGGAGGGGGCATTTACTATAAGGATGGGGGCACTACAAGGAAGGGGCATTTACTATAAGGATGGGACTATTCAAGGAGGGAGCATTTACTATAAGGATGGGGGCTATACAAGGAGGGGGCACTTACTATAAGGATGGGGCAATACAAGGAGGGGGCATTTACTATATGGGTGGGGGCTATACAAGGAGAGTGCATTTACTATATGGATGGAGACTATACAAGATGGGACAGTTACTATAAGGATGGGACATTTACTACAAGGAGGGAACATTTATTATAAGGATGGGGCAATACAAGGGGGGGACATTTGGTACAAGGAGGGGGCAATACAAGGAGGGGACATTTACTATAAGGATGGGGGCTATACAAGGAGGGGGCATTTACTATAAGGATGTTGCTATACAAGATGGGGCATTTGCTATAAGGATGGGGGCTATACAAGGAAGGGGCATTTACTATAAGGATGGGGGCAATACAAGGAGGGGGCATTTACTATATGGATGGGGGCTATACAAGGAGAGGGCATTTACTATAAGGATGGAGACTATACAAGATAGGGCATTTACTATAAGGATGGTGGCAATACAAGGAGGGGGCATTTACTATAAGGATGGGGGCAATGCAAGGAGGGGGCATTTACTATAAGGATGGGGGCAATACAAGGAGGGGGCATTTACTATAAGGATGGGGGCTAGTACAAGGAGGGGGCATTTACTACAAGGAGGGGACATTTACTACAAGGAGGGGGCCCTTCGCTCCTGATCAGCCCTAGTCTAAGAGCTCCTACCTCCAGCAATGCACCAGGAAAACGCAGCAGCAACAAATGAAAGTCAATGGCAACAACAGCACAGCTCAGTAGAGCACGACTTCACAGCACGGGCCCTGGATTAGAACTAAATCTGCGGCAGAACTGCTTAACGCTGAGGGGGTGGAGAGTGGAAAGCTTAGACACACCCCTCACCTCCACCTGAGCTTTGACTCAGTCCTCACCTGCACAGCCACCCACCACACATTCAGCAACAGCAGCTTCAATATCAACCCTGATTGAGCCAAAGGAAGAAAAAACTCTGGTTTAAATAGCAGCAGAACTCCATGACAGTCAATACTTGACTGTACCCCCCTTCAAGAGAGGCCTCTATACTCTAAACCAGACACGTGTGGCAATGGTCTAAACTTCCTGAGTGATGACCTGTGAAAGATATTATGGGTACATAGCACTGGAGGAAGTTCTTGCTGGAACAACACTGGGTTGCAAAGGGCCAAAATACTAAACAGACCAATAACTCCAGTATTAGGAGCTCCAACTGCACACTTCCACCTTACTTGTTTTGACTGCACCCAAACATAATCATTCACACTCAGGTCTGGACCTGAACGTTTATTGACATTCATGCGGTCACAGAGAGAGGATCCATTCTCAGGGAGGCACACAGTAGATACATTTCCCTGTCTCTTCACAGGAGACTTTCTTACAGATGGCTAAGGCTGCCTTCACATTTGCGTATGGGAAGGCAGCGTTTGCTGCGTTCCCATACACTGTCAAACGCATGCGCATTGCGCTCCTATGTTTAACATAGGAACACATAGTGCCTGCGTTTGCTGCGTTCGGGTGCGGATGCGAAAGATATCTGCTCCCTCCAGGGTCTCCCGTCCGCACCCGGGACGCAGCATGTTGCATTTTTTGTGCGCTTGGGGACCTTGGAAAATCAGCAAGCTTCCCCAAGCGCACAAACAATGCATTGGCGTCAATGGGTCCACAGTGTTCTGACAGCACAGGAGAACGCTGCGGACCCATTGAAATATCTCCCGTGTGGCCGCCGGTGATGTCACAGGAGATCACCGACGGCCACCGGGAGATCAGCTGAGCCCCTGATGATCTCCTCCTCCCCGCCGCTGGTAATCTCCTAGCGGTGTCGGCGGGGAGAAACAGCTGATGTGACAGCTGTTTGAATCTTCCCGCGCCGACATTTCCTCTTGGTGTCGGCGCGGGAGATTCAAACAGCTGTCAAATCAGCTGTTTAACCCCGCTGACACATCCCGGAGCTTACCGGCGGCTGGGAGGAGATCTCCGCTGCTGATCTCCGCCTCCAGCCCGCCCCCGGACAACGCCGATTGGCTGCCCGGGCTGCACAGTGATGTGTCCGCAGGCAGACATTCTCCGCTGCGGACACATCAAATGACACTGCTTTGCACTGCGTTTGTGTCTGCATGCCATCAGCATGCAGACACAAACGCAAATGTGAAGGTAGCCTTAGTGGGAGTCACCACCCTCCCTCTATCACACTTCTCAGTATAACACCTGAGCCCAGCATCAATCTGAGGTGTAAGCTGAGTTTTGCCCCTATTCTTTGGTAAGTGTTTAACTACCTCCGCTGGAGACATAGAAGGCCTGACCAAAGCAACAGAGACAGTAGCACTTAGGCTCTTATCCTCAAGAGATATTAGCATCTGAAAAATGGGTTTAGTGTGGTATGGACAGACCCTAATATAGTGATCACCTTGACCACAAAAGAAACAAGACCTCCCAACATGATGAACTGCAGATTGGCTAGTATGAGAAATCACATTCCCTAACTGCTTAGGTAAATCATGACCCACATGTGTAACCTGCACAGCAGGGATGAGCACTAGAGGCCGGGTTGGTTCAGGTCTCTCTCTCAGGCATCTGTCCACTCTAATACTAAGTGCCATAGCAGCCTCCAGCAACTAAGGAGCAGCGTACTGAGTCATGGAGTCTTGTAGACGATCTGACAAACCCAGACAGAACTGAACTCCTCTCTGAACAGGGTCATTCCACTGGGTGTCAGTGGCCCATCTCCTGAACTCAGAGCAATACTCCTCGGCCAGCCGCGCTACCTGCCTCAGTTTATGAAGTTTAGACTCAGCCAAGGAGACGCCATCAGGGTTACCATAGACAAGGGCCAGAGCCGCAAAATACTATTCCACTGACCGCATAAAAAAAGAATTGATCGGCAGAAAGAAGGCCCAGGCCTGGGGATCTCCCTTAAGAAAGGAGAGAATAATTAATCCCCACACTCACTCCCTGAAGAACGAGGGAGGAGCCGAAAGTAGAATTTACAGGCCTCCCTAAAAACAATAAACTTATCTCTTTCCCTGAGAATTAGTCAGGGAGAGATATATTGGGCTCTGGCACAGCCAGTTCGTGATCTGCGGCCAGATATACAACAACTTTTTGTAGCTTCTGCACTACCTGATTACGCAGGATAGCAACCTCATCAGATAAGCCTGCACCAGTCGTGCAAAAGCTGGCTTCAGAAAAAATTGTGGGCCACAGATTATGTCACGTGTAGAGCGGATGGGGGAATGGAGCAGGAAGCGATAATGAGCAAAGGCGACTGGAAGGCTAGTCTGGCCTTGGACTTGGGGTCCCTGACTAGCCCTGTTCCTGAAGGTATGTCTGTAGGTGAGGAGTTTTGGGCCTCCACCCTAGCCCTTTGTTCCTGATTAGCCCTAGGCTAAGAGCCCCTACCTCCACCCATGGACTGGAAAACCCAGCAACTTCAAATGAAAGTCAATGGCAGCAACAGCACAGCTCAGCAGAAAATGACTTCACAGCACAGGTCCTAGATTAAAATGAAGTAAATCTGTGACATCTGGTGGAAGGAAGCAGAACTACTTAAGACTGAGGGGGTGGAGAGTGGAAAGCTCAGACAAACCCCTCACCTCCACTTCATCTATGACTCTCTCCTCACCTGCAGAGCCCCCCACCACACATTCAGGAACTGCAGCTTCAATATCAACCCTGATTGAACCAAAGGATAAAAAAGATCTAGTTTAAACAGCAGCAGAACTTCCAGACTGCAAAGAAAGTTAAAGGGAACAACTACCTAAAAATACCTATCTAACCTATAAATATCTGTCCCTGGAGCCTAAAATTACTATTCTAACCATCCCTGACTGACTAAATCTATCTAACTAGATGCACAATAAATCACTTTTTATACTTACCAAATCCTTTTCTGATGGGCGTTCCTCCAGGGTCTTTGACGGATAGGCAGGGTCTTCAGGCCGCGCTCGCACCCGCCTCGCTGCTGTCCATCTTCTTTCCAGGGCAGCATCTTCTTCCATTAGGATTCAAATTACCTGCCCATCATATCCTCGCAATGGGCGGGTCAAGTGCTGCAGGCCCCGCGTCACTTCCTCCCGCCGCGTCGTTGGGTCTATGATGCGCCCAGGACGGCTTCAGCATGCCATCTGCGCATGCTCTGAAGCCGGCCTGGGTGTACCAGTGACACGGCGAGCGGAAGTGACGCGGGCCTGCAACACGTGACCCGCCCATTACGAGGACGTGATGGACAGGTAATTTGAATCCTCCTGGAAGAAAATGCCACCCTGGAAAGAAGATGGACAGCAGCGAGGCAGGTGCGAGCGCGGCCTGAAGACCCTGCCTATCCGTCAAAGACCCTGGAGGAATGCCCTTGATAAAAGAGATCATGGCTAGTCTTGGGATAAAAATCGAAAAACTGCATTGAAGAAACACACTTGTCCTGGGCAGATTGTTTGCCTATAATATTGTATTGTATTCAGTGAGGACCTCCCCAAGGGGAAGAGAGAGATGTCCCCTTCAAAGCACGAACACTTCGATCCATGCCAGCCATTGTAAAAAGGTCTTAAACCCCAGTAGCAGCAAAGAAAATTATCCTGTTTGTTTGGACTATGCTGATGGCAATTGTACCCCTTGCCTTAACTCTCAATGAAGTACTAAAAAGAGGACTGGGATAAACTGAGAAAGCATCACCAAGTCTTGCTCCGAGACATGAACGCTAACAACAGTCCTAAAAACTTTTGGATATGTACACATAGTCCAATATCCCCCAATGCTATGCCTCATTTAGCTATTCCAGTGACTTTGAAAGAAATGTTTCACTTAAGTAACCACACTTTTCCTATTAGACTAAGAACAACAACAAAAATAGAAAGGTGTCGGTGGTTGGCTAATAATATTTTACAAATAGAAATGTTGATATTACTAGTGTATATAGTTGCCAAGATTAGTATATTTGCTATTAAGAAACTATCCAAAAAACACACAAGATTAAGCATCACAGGCCTGCAAAATATGATACCACTTCTCCTATAAACATATATGACGAGATTTACAAGCAAGATATTTGTCAGTGAATGGGATTAGTCCCCTCCAGGCTTTCATACCATGGGAAAGTAGCTGATGAATAAATTGTTTTGTAAAATAATAAAAAGGGAGGAGTTGTTATGATTAATATTTTATATCTGTCTTGATTATCATTTAGAAACAATTGTATATGTCTTATTTATTTCATGCTTGCTTAAAGATTGCGTAACGGAGTAAGTCTCACCAGGAAAATGGTTTCCTTTGCAGATTTCCTAGCAGTTGAGTTGTGGTGGGCTACGATAGTGTGTTATCTCTGTTAGTGTTTTTTTTTGTTCTTTTCTTTTTGTAACAGCTTGTAGTTTTGTTTTCTCAAACCAAACAAATAGGTCAGACCTTGAAGGCTACAGTTGGACAAGACTCTTGCTACTGACACATGATGTCTTATGTCCTGTCTCCATTCATCGATGACTGTTTTAATTGGAATCTCACTGGCAACGTGCAGACTCAGTGTCTACTCCAAAAAGCTCTTCCTAAAGAATGGTTTCCACGACACACATGAGATTTTAACAGATCTGTTGTTGGATCCCGACAATAGAAATCTTGCAGGCAGGGCATTTTTTCCGTCATAAGAAAAAGGTGTTTGACGGATTTGACAATAGCAAATATCATGTTTGAACACATTCATCACCATTATAGTCAATTGATCCATTAACGGATCCATTTTTGCATTTTACAAACGCATACAAAAACAAAAATGATTACAGGACATGTGAACCCAGCCTAAATGTGATATTGACATGAATTTCTCTTTAGATGTCAGTGACAACTCATCCAATTGACACAGACAAAGAAATCAAGTCATAGATACTGTATCTATAAATTAGGTTTATAGATAATGAGAAATGACACAATGACAGTATTGAACATGTTTAATTAAATTTATTTAATCATACAAAAGCCTCAGTTGGTGATGACAGCTTCAAGGTGCCTCATCTATGGAGAAACCAGTCTCATATATTGACCAGGAGATATTTTTTTTTTTTTTTTTTTTTCATTTTTTAATACCCCATCTCTCCTTAATAATCTCTGTAGTTTGATTTAAAAAAAGAACTTGATTCAAGCAAGGAACAAGTAATAAAAATACTTGACTCTAACAGAAGTGTAAAAACTTTTATCCTTTACAGCAGGGGTGGGGAACTCCAGTCCTCGAGGGCCGCAAACAGTGCATGATTTCAGGATTTCCTTAGTATTGCACAGGTGATAACATAATCACTGGCACTGGTGATGATTCCAATCCCTGTGCAATACTAAGGAAATCGTGAAAACCTGAACTGTTTGCGGCCCTCGAGGACTGGAGTTCCCCACCCCTGCTTTACAGCAACACATATCCTCAAAATGCCTATCCTCTAATCTTTATCCATAAAGCTATCACACCAGAAAATAAACTCTTCATTGTTTTTATCTTGACCTCTTATGTTTTGTCTTCTTTCCCGCACTACTTCAACTTAGTAAATATTTTAATGTTTTTCAATGAAATAAGCATTTTTATTAAAAATTCACTAACTATTAAAACTATTTTACTCTGAGTTGCCTTCATTGCCTCCTTCAGCATTAGGTGACAAGATATCAGCACTATTTATTTCATTAACCCATGTTTTCTTTAAGAATTTCCTCTCAGCGAATGTGACCGCATCATGAACACTATGAAATGCTTGGATACTAGCCATGTCATTTGCTCTACTAAAAAATTCACCCCTTTGAAGTAAGCGACGGACAGAGGGATTACAATTGGCAAGAAACACCCACACACCTATTTTCTCATAGTCATTGTGTACTTCTTTGAGCATACTGAGGCCTACACTATCTACAAATTGCATGGCACCACAGTCAATTATCACAGAATGGATACCAATTCCTTGGTTGCTTGCATCAGTAGATTTATGAGATTTACAGACTGTTTTAATTATCTTTAACTTTGGGGAAAAAAAAGCATTTTGTTTGTGCTTTGGCAACACCCTCTTCTTTTTTAGACTTTCTTTGTAATGCCAACACTAACGATGGGTTAACTCCAGTTTTGCTATATAAAGTTGACTTAAAATAATCCTTGTTAGCATAGTACAGAGAACCATCAAAGCGATATATCTTAATATTTGGCACATTGTCCAGCTCTTTGTATTTAAACTGATCTTCATAAATCTCTGTCCCACTGACTTGGCCCAATAAAGTAGCCCTTGGCCTCTGTGTACGGAATATCACACAGAGCATAGAAAAGCAAACACCAACCAAAAGTCCAATTTCTGTTGTTATCAAGGCAGAAGCCAACATGCTGACCCACCAGACCACTGTGTCCATTCTGCTAATTCTCCACATTTTTGGTGTTTCTCCAAATTTCATAATTGCACCTTTAAGGCTAATAATTGTGATAACTGCTAAAATACAGTTTTGTAGTGAGTAGAATAGTGGAGCAATAGCTAAAAGTACAAGTAATAATACTATTGAAGTCACAATACCATTAAGTTGTGTGTTGGCTCCAGTAGACTCCTTCAGTAGAGTTTTGGCAAGAGCAGCACAACATGCAAAACAATGAAAGAAAGATGGGATTATATTGCACATGCCAATAGCGATCATCTCCTGGTTTGTACTGATGGTATATCCATATTTTTTAGCAAATATTTCAGCCAGGGATACTGTCATTGCAAATCCAATGATAGCAATAGGAATTGCATCAGTTGCAATTGTTGGAATCAGTTCCCAATCTGGTGCTCTTGGGGGCATGAATCCGGTAGGAATTGTTCCACAAATTGATGTTTTATATTTGACATTGAAATCGAAATAATAGGAAACCAAAGTGGCCACAATAATAATTAATAGCTCTATTGGAAATGGAACTTTCATCTTACTCTTAAATTTATCATTCAGGATTTTGACTGGTAGCATAACAGCTATTGCAACAGTGCTTGTTAGTAAGTCACAAAAGTTAGTGGTTTGTAAGTTAGAGAAGACGTCAATCCAAGTCATTACAAGGGACCCTGTACCATCACGACGAGGAATCTTCAAGCCTAAAAGATATTTCATCTGGGAGGTAATGATGGTAAGTGAAGATCCAGTAACAAAGCCGCTCAATAAGGGCTCAGATAAATACATGGCGATAAAACCCATGTGAAAGAGTCCCATAAGTATCTGAAAAAAATAGAGACATTAAGCCTTCAGAAAACTTTTACAAGTTAGATTTCTCATTTATATTATTTTATGCACATTTTTAAAAATAAGTTTATTTGCATATATAAGTGCTATTAATTTTCAGAGTACTGTATTTTCCGGCGTATAAGACGACTTTTTAACCCCTAAAAATCTTCTCCCAAGTCGGGGGTCGTCTTATACGCCGGGTACCTGCTGGGGAAAAGAATTACCAGCATCTGCAGGGGGCCCACCGTGCTTAATATAAGCCCCCCACCCCCAAAAATGAGCTGTGCAGTGCAGGCAAAAAAAAAATTATACTCACCTGCCTCTGCCGTCCATGTCCCCCGGAGCTTCCCGCTGCCACCGCCGACGTGTACTTAGCCGCCGGGCTCCATAGATGAACGATAATAAGCCATCAGCCAATCAGGCGGCTGCTGGTGTCTGATTGGCCGCAGCATTACCGTACATCTCCTGTACGGAGGAAATCTGCGCCGCTCAGTGTGGATGTACGGTAATGCCAGGGTCAATCAGACGCCAGCAGCCACATGATTGGCTGATGGCTTATTATCGTACATTTACGGTGCCCGGCTACTTACAGCAGCGGTGGCGGTGGCAGCGGTAAGCTCCGGCAGGGTCCGGTGACACCGCAGTGGCACAGTGTGTTTGGCTGTGTGTATGTCTGACTGTGTGTGTGTATGTCTGACTGTGTGTGTCTTACTGTGTGTCTGTGTCTTACTGTGTGTGTCTGTGTCTGACTGTGTGTATGTCTGACTGTGTGTGTGTGTCTGTGTCTTACTGTGTGTGTCTGTGTCTGACTGTGTGTATGTCTGACTGTGTGTGTGTGTGTGGCTGCAGAGTAATATTGGGGGCTGATGGGGGCTGTACTCCCCCACCACCACTGGCACAACCCTCTCCATGTCTCCTACCCCCTCCCCTTGATATTGGCACGTCCCCATCTCTGTCTCTCTTAAACCCCCCATCTGGAGCTGGTATGTCCCCCACTCTGTGTCACTCACCCTTCCCACCCACCCCAGCGCTGGCACATTACACTCTTTATAGTACATGGAGTACATGTTTATAGTACATGGAGGACTATGGGGTGCATTACACTATATGGAGAACTATGGGGTGCATTATATTATCTAGAGGACTATGGCGTGTATTATACTATATGGAGGACTATGGGGAGTGCATTATAATATATGGAGGACTACTGGGGTGCATTATACTACATGGAGCCCTATGATGATGCATTATAATTTATGGAGACAATTATACTATATGGAAGTCATTATAATACATAGAGGGCTCTGTGGAAGCATGATAATACTTGAATGTGTATGAGGGAGCCTCTATACTTTATGCAGGGCTATTTTAGGGCTGTGTGGGGGCCATAATACAGTGTGAAGAGATGTAGGGGCCATTATTCTATATGTGGGTTCATTATACTGTATGGAGGGCTGTGTGGGGGTCATAGTGGGGATCATACCGTAGAAGAGGGGTAGTCTTATATGGCGAGTATATTCCAAATTCTATATTTTAACTGGAAAAGTTGGGTGGTCGTCTTATACGCCCAGTCGTCTTATACGCCGGAAAATACGGTACTTTAAAGGTATTATCACCATCTCCACAATCCAAATTCCTTATAGGTACCTTTACACACGGCAACTTTTCTAGGAATTTCACTGTCAACTTACTAGTTGCAGTGAAATCATGGACACATTGTTCCATTTGTACACAGCAACAAGATAGAACAATGTGTCCATGATTTCACTGCAACCAGTAAGTTGCCAGTGAAATTCCTAGAAATGTTGCCGTGTGTAAAAGTACCCTATCGTTATGTCTTTTAAAATGGGCTGAAACTCACGTAAATATGGGAAGAAAATACAAACTCCTTGTAGTTGTCATTCTTGGTGGGGATTTCCACACATAACCAGATTGTTGGAGAGCAACAGTGCTGAGCCACTGTGCCATCCCAAACTGTAAGCATAAAATACTAACTCTGTTGCACTAACAAGTAATATTATTTTTTTTTGTATGAAGGCATATGCAAAACTGTAAAACTATTAAAGTGTTCAGGGGCGTAATGATCGCTGTCGCAGAGATCTCAACTATGACCATGCTTGGGGGTATAGGCAACTCTCCGACGCACATCCAGTTGAAATGCATGGTAGCACAGAGACACACCAGGTTCCTGCACTGAAATACAAACTGATGGCCTGCCGCCAACTGATGTCTGCATACCCATGACTGGGGGTGAATGACAGGGACAGCTGTAAGGTCAGCTCTTGATGTAATTAGGACACACATTACAAAATTGAAAGAAAGCTTTTTTTAGAAACAGGCTATATAATAAAACAACATTGTGGAGCGGGGGCATCAAAGTACCTTAGGGTAAAACATCCTTTGGCAGGAAGGTGTAGTCTAACAGGGCTATTGAAAACAAAATTCAGGCTCCTTCACTTTTACCTTTAAATATTTGCATTGCTGTGAATTAATGGTGATTGAATTTTTGAATTTTTGTATTTGTGTTAGTCGGTGTTGTTTTAATATTTTCTATTAAAAGGGAACTAACCAACAGGATTTAGGGCTATAAAGTGAAGCCAGATCCTTACAGACTCTGGGATACTGAGTACAATCATATCTTTACTAAAATGATTCCATGTATGATTGCAGAGAAAACTGTTATCAAACATCAGGAATCAAGTTCAGCAATTAGCATAAGAGGGTCCGGGTTTCTTTTTAATGCTCCCATATTTGCTCTAAGCCATACCCTCCCCCTCCCTCTCTCCCTCCCCCCTTCCTCTCTCCCTCCCCCACTCCCATCCTGTCACTCTACCAGGCAGGTCCTGTGTGCCCCAATTCATCACTTCAGCCTCCCCCCTCCTTCCATCTCCTCCATCCCCTACTTCTGCTGGAGGTTGTAGTGTCTCTGGACCTGCAGATTGTGTGATGGAGCATGCTGGGAGTTGTGGTGTCACTGGCTCAGGATCTGCAGATTGTGTGATCGAGCATGCTGGAAATTGTCATGTTACTGACTCAGGATCAGCAAATTATATGATGGAGCATGCTGGGGGTTGCAGTGTCTCTGGATCTGCAGATTGTGTGATGTAGTATGATGGGAGTTGTAATGCCTCTGGATCTTTAGATTGTGTCTTTGGATCTGCAGACCCTGAGCCAGTGACACTAAAACTCCCAGCATGCTCCATGGACAAATCCCCACTATTGTCATCTGTGACCTGTCCCGTCCTGTGAGAGGTGACAAATCAGGATACCCAGAGACTGGAGTTGGCGAGGACTTGTGGCGCCCCTATGGCAAGGTCCCACAGGGAAGTACTGCACCCCAAACAGAAAGTGTAGTGCCTCCGTAGCCATGGATATGGAGGACCCTACAGAGTCTGCACCCTGCATCCATACAGTAGGCCACTTTAATATAGGGGACCATATAGTTAGTAGGTCCCAGGGGGTGGAGCCTAGAGAGTGGGAGACGGGGAGTGACAGTAGTGTCAGACAGACAATGTGAGGAGAGCAGCAGAGGCAGATGCAGGGGATCCTGTGGCTGCAACAAGAGGATGCCTATTAGGAGAGGCCCTATCAAGGGCACAGAGTGATAGAAGCATCTTCACTTTCAATATAGAAGTAAATCTGTGAATTCATTATAACATAAATAAAATGTATCTCCCAAACATAAGGAGCACTAATGGAGCCCCACATATTGACAGTGCCTCCATCATGTTTCACTGAAGACATTGTGCATTTTTATTTGTATTTTTCATCTGTCTGATGCCATACAGATTTGGTCTCAACACTCCAGAGTAGTCTTCATATTTTGGAAAGTATGGTATCCCATAGAAAGTGTTGATTCTTAGAAAAAACTATATATATATATATATATATATATATATATATATATATATATAATATATAAAGTTGAGTGTATGTGTGTATGTATCTGGCAATCTGGCAAGCCCCGCCAACTCCAGAAAGCCATGCCCACCAAGCATAGCCCACCCACTATACATAGCCACACCTACGCCACATAGCCACTACCCCACTTAAAATTGGTGACAATTCACCAAACGCAATTTCCAATATCAATATATTGAGATGTAGCCCCCTCCTGACCGTCTGAGCAGTTGTAAATAAAGGCACAATCTAAATATACAGCATAAAGGCAAACATGTAAGAGGCAAACATAAAAAATATTACAACTTTTTCTTCAAACGGGAATGGAGAGCGGATTTAGTGGTATATAATGCTTGTATAAATTGGCTACCAAGAGCTAGATAAAAGAGCCAACAAAAGAGGCCCTCAAATAGTCATGCAGGAATTTAACATCAATCAGTAGTACAGTATATAACACATATGAGTAGCAGTTCAAGGTGTACAGAACAAACGAAAAATAGTCCAGAGGTATTTGACCAAAAGATAGTAGTACATTTGATTGACTTGTTATCGTACTATAATCAAAGTTATTCTTGGTGCAGCCCCCAATATCTGAGTTAGAATGTAGTTACATTCAATACAATAGCAGATCACACCACTATATGAATTTACGTACCTAGATATATAAAGGATTAAAGAATGGTGCACCTACCCTATATAAGATATGAGCAGTAAACTCCCCCCTAATGGTGACAAAACGATTTTAGGAAATCCATGTTAGCACTATGATACCATGGTAGTGTTATCCATCAAAGTTACCCATATACAGTATATGTGCATAAAGGTACTCATAAGATATATAGCCCCCAGTTATTTGAAGAAGTATATATATTTATGTAATGTAGCAAGCCAAGGCTTACTGTTTGCTTCTATGTTTGAAGCCAAGAGCTCTAATTCCCCAGGATAATATCAGCATGGCTGGATTTACCAGTCTGCTCTATGAAGGTCAGGATCAGGTCAGGAGGGAGAGGGGCGCTCCCTGTGCGTTACATTGCCCGTTTAATAAAATAAAAATACTTCTTGTTTTAATAAAATAAAAATACTTCTTGGTTTGGAAAACTTTACAAAGTTTTATTGCTTTCCATGACTTCCTCTGCCTCTCTCTCGACAATGATAAGTTAGGATTCCTATATGCATTTTTTGTGACTTGCTGTGCCCTCCAAACTCTTTGTCTAATCGAAATCCAGACAGCATACATGCTTGCCACTGAGAGTGCAGGCAGAGGTAAAATGGCTGAAGATGCTGTTAAAGTTCAGCGGGTTTGGGTGTGTTTGTATGCTTTCCCTAAGGTGCCCGCCTCTTGCATTGAATGCCATTATTCAGACCTGAGCAATCTGTACTGGAGTTGAATGTTTGCACACTATTGTTACCTTAATGCCTAGCTGCTAATTGACACCTTTATGTCAGGCCACAATGTTTCTAAACTGGGTTGCAGATACTTAGTTGCAGTCATTACCACCAATTAATGCTGAATTAGCCTACTAGGCACTGCAGGAATGCCAAGACAATTGGAATATGCATTATACATGAAATGTTAGTCCCAACAGAAACAGTTCTGCAAATGTAAAGTGCTTTGGAATTAATACTGCTACATAAATTAATACATATTAGTAGTATTATGATTACTATGGGGTTCCATCAGTGTGAACAGATCTATAAGATCATGTGTGTGGAACATGTAAGGGCCATATGCTATTTTTTATATATTGCTCTCACATAAGTGTAGAACAGATTGCCTTAGATGCTGGTGGCTCTCTGCAATAATAACGGTTTGCTCTCCAATAAAAATAAAAGTATTCACAAAACATTCTCTTAAACGGATGTTTTAAGAAAATTGCAACATTGTAAGCCAAAAAGTTCTATTTGGACAAACGGCAGGACAACAGGGGCGGACTGGCTCAGGAGTCAGGGGGGCAAGTGCCCCCCAGGCTGGTGATAATGGCCTCTTCCAGGGCCGCCCCTTGCACAAATGGGCCAGTCCGCTCTGCTTTGCGGCCGCTGCAGCAACCGCACAGCAGCCGCCGTGGTCAGCACTGTGGAGGTGAGCGGGCTGCTACACGCTCGGCTCAGGCCCGGGCTCCCCGTTTGGTAGCAGTTCCCCCGCTCCTCACTTCGGGCTGGCAGGACAATCTGCCTCCCGGAATTTGAAGCGCCAGTCCGATCCCGATTATCAATATCAAATCAATATGTGAATTTTGGAAAGTCAGTTTTGCTAAAATAGATTGCAGGCACCATGTTGCATTTTGAAGGCCCTTAAAGTACTTAAACAGCAGAAAAACCCCTCAAGTGATCCCATTTTGGAAACTAGTTCCTTCAAGGATTTTATATATGGGTATTGTGGTTGTTGGTTTAGCACCAAATTATTCACTTCTACAAGAGGTAACATCAAAAAGTGGACTACACACTTTATTATCCACATTCTTATTAGCGTGGTGATAACCCACATGTAGTCAAAAAGTTCTGTTTGCACATGGCTCAGAAGGGAAGGAGCAATATTTAATTTTTGGAAAAGCTGAAATAGATTTCGGCACTATGTCACATTTGCAGGGCCGCTAAAGTGCCAATACAGCAGAACCCCCTAAAAAATGTAATCTAATTGTATAGTGAGCATTTTAAATCCACAAGTACATGAAAATTTTCTTATTTTCACACTAAATTTATCACTTTTAGGGTTTGTGCAGATGATACAGAGCCACTGTGTACTTCTGCGTGGATGCCAGGGATCTCCATGGGTGAATGCAGCCGCCTGTGCCCACGATCTGCATTTGGGGCACAGCCAGCTTTACCTTGGCTGGTAATCCAAAACAGAGGTCACCCCAAGATATTTTTTCAAATTATTTATATATAAAAATGTTTAAAAAATGACATAGGGTCCCCTCCATTTTGGAAAACCAGCCAAGGTAAAGCCCACAGCTGGGGTCTGGTATTCTCGAAATGGGAAGGGCCATGGTTGTTTAAATATAATTGTCAGGCACTACTGATAGTTTCTGGGGTGCTCAAGTAGGTTTCCACACCATATTTTCATGTGACATAACATGGCACTCCCATCCAGAAGTGAAACAAACTTGATATTTTATTTATAAAGTTGTTTGCCCAGTAGGTGGAGACGTTTCGGCCATAATCCTTGGCCTTTGTCAATTCACATGGTACTTGGGTAGTGGCTGTCTAGGACTGGCAAGTGAAGTGAGTGGTATCCACCGCTGGATATTTGGGCCATAATCACTGGAAATTATAGCATTATACAAAACTATAATGGGTCCCAATTGGGGATAAATTTTACACATAAACACAAAATTAAATAAGTATATATATATATATATATACTGTAGTCTGTATATATTTATATTAATAATCTGGCAGCACTACCAACCACATACAGGTGGGGTGCAACAACCTGCAAAGGTAATGTCCAAACCTCATAGATATCAAAATGAAAAAAGCCCTCCAACAAAGCACTCCAACAAAGTAGTGATGAAAACGTGGCTTTTACTGATCCATAAATTGTGGCGAGGTTTCGGTGGATTTCTCCACCTTTCTCAACTAAGTTACAAGTGAAAAGTGAATAGCTAAATACAGTAGTCTAAACACCATCTGTGTCTCATTAATTACTGATTACATGAGGAGATCTTGGACACATAAAGAAATACAGGTTCATATATATCCATCTCCTTACCGTGCAGTACAAAGTGCAATAGTGCGTAAATGTGCAAACATTTGTTTGTCATGTCAATAAATGCTCCATTCTCATATGGGGGTACCATAATAAAATTCAATTAGAAAAAAAACGCTTACTGTAATTTACTATATGCAGATCCGGTCTGCCATGCACGCTATGTCGCCGTTCTGTTCGTCACCCCGCGCGTGGCTACGACGTCACCATCAGCCGACCAATCAGCACAGTGCGCCTAAGCATGCGCAGTGTTGTTTTTTGCAGCGGTCACCATTTTGTGTAAGGGCAAATCTGCCTGCACTATAGGAACGTTCACCACATACAAATTGAAGCAATAAAGTGCAAGTGCGATATGTACAGATTACGTATCATTGAGCATAAGAGCATGAAAACCAGCAGTAACTGAAGATAGGTATAAAGAGCGGTTTCACTCACTTCCCCACCCCAATCCACATACTGAAAAACACACAGACAATAAAACTAAGAATGCAAACCAGCAGTAGTTGAAGATAGGTGTAATGAGCGGTTTAACTCACACACCCACCCCAATCCACAAACTGAAAAGCACTGAGACATTAAAATTAAGAATGCCTTTACTCGCTCATACTATGTTTTATCAAAGAATGACCAATCATTACATATTTCTGTGAGCATTTTTGGTGGCATCTGGTTCTGCTCAAAAAATCCACATTATAGAAAAATTCTCCAATACCTACATTAATCTTACTAAATACCGGTACCCTCCATAATCTCATGGAAACTTCATTTTCCTTTTATCTGGAAAAAAAAATACATTAGTATATAGATAAAACCAATGGCAATTTACATACATATAAAAAATGTATATAATTTACTCATAAACTAAAAACCCTGATGAACACACTACTTCTTGTTCATATACGGGTCACATTCTATGTTTAGAATCTAAAATCAACATTCAATACTGTGGGTCTCAGTGTTTTTAATTCATAAATCAATCTCATTTACACTTTTTTCAATGTCAAGGTGTCTACATAGCTACCAACTCTCCCTGTGTATCAGTACACAATCAATTATACGAAACCACAACTCCTTTTCCGAGGGTCCAGCTTCACAAAAATGTTTAGGAACAGACAGGTCTTTCATTTTTTTTTTGATATTACATCTGTGTTGATTGAGACGAGTTTTAAGATCACAAGTTGTCTCACCAACGTAATAGCATGGACAGAGCATTGTAGCATGTAGACTACAAAATCTGTAGTATGCGTCATATAATGTCTAATACTAATCATTTCCCCTGTTGCTGGATTGGGAAAGGTTGGACCCTTCAACATCAGTGGACAGTTCATGCATAAGAGGCACGGATAAATCCTCTCCTTTGTGAACTTGAAATTACTGTCTGTACACTTTTTCTCAGTGACCCCACATCAGACCTGAACAACCTGTTACTAAGATTCTTAAGTCTTCTATATGCCATATAGGCGGGTTCTGAAACTCCCTAATCTCAGGAAGACCCTTATTCAGAGTGGACCAATGTCGCTTAATGATTCTTGAAATCACATGACTCTCCTCACAAAAATCACTAACAAATGGAATCCTACCAACATCTTTCTTTTTCTTCTGTAAAAAAAAGTTCGTCCTCTCCATAATTTCAACCTTTTTCCTTTGTTTATCCAGGATTTTCTTTGTGTAGCCTCTTGACCTAAACATTTCTTCCTTTATATCAAGAGAAATCTGCTGTTGCCCTACATCTTTCACAATCCTCTTAACCCGCATAAATTGGCCGAATGCAATTGCTTCAACCATTTTGCTCAGATGATGACTGGAAAAATGTAATAAATTGTTTCTATCTGTTTTCTTTGAGTAGTGTTCAGTAGTATTTTCATCTTTCTTTATAATCACCATCCCGTCCAAAAAATTCAAACGTTCCATAGAACTATTCATGGTAAATTTTACTGTACTATTAATAGTGTTTAGATATGCAAAAAAAATTAACAGCTCACTATTAGTGCCCTTCCAAATTAAAAAAAATATCATCAATGTATCGCCACCATCCCCCCACTTTGGAGAAATGGGGCAACACATACACAAATCCTTATTGCAAATGGAACCATGATGTGGAGGACTATAAGTCAGGAAATGTCTACAATTGGCAAAAAGAAAACATCAAGTGGAAGAACAAAGGTTATAAGGATATAACTCCACGGTTTTGCAGTCTAAAGGGAGTCTATGCAAGGTTAACCATTTGTTTGAATCCAACAGAACTAGATCAGCCATCACCAAAAGCAGGACATTGAGAGGAGGATGGATGCAGTCCAAGAGATAGAAGAGAGCAACCCACAGACTGAATCATTAATATCTCTGATAAGGTATTGACTGATGCACATAAAAGCCTATTGAGTAAATGACTATCATTCAGTTTGAGTACACATATTGATTGGTTAAAATGTATTGCAGATTTGAATAAGTTTTTTAGGACCATTAGATTGAAGGAGTTGTTCCATGGTAAGAAAATGGTTGTGAAGGTTCAGATCAGTGAGTTAAACCTGGGTATGCTTGGTTTAAGTAAGAGAAGCACTTTTATTCCACCTAATAGCTTAGCTGCTGTTGAGGCCAATATAGAAGCAGTAACAAAAGATGTACAGTGTTGGCCAAAAGTATTGACACCCCTGCAATTCTGTCAGATAATACTTAGTTTCTTCCTGAAAATGATTGCAGTCACAAATTCTTTGGTATTATTATCTTCATTTAATTTGTCTTCAATGAAAAAAACACAAAAAGAATTGTCCTAAAGCCAAATTGGATATAGTTCCACACCAATCATAAAAACAGTATACAGTGACTCGCGTATAAGCCGAGGGGGGGACTTTTCAGCCCAATTTTTGGGCTGAAAAACTCGGCTTATACGTGAGTATATACGGTAGTTCCACACCAAACATAAAAAAGGGGGTGGACAAAAGTTTTGGCACCGTTAGAAAAATCATGTGATGCTTCTCTTATTTGTATAATTAACAGCACCTGTAACTTACCTGTGGCACCTAACAGGTGTTGGCAATAACTAAATCACACTTGCAGCCTGTTGACATGGATTAAAGTTGACTCAACCTCTGTCCTGTGTCCTTGTGTGTACCACATTGAGCATGGAGAAAAGAAAGAAGACCAAAGAACTGTCTGAGTACTTGAGAAACCAAATTGTGAGGAAGCATGAGCAATCTCAAGGCTACAAGTCCATCTCCAAAGACCTGAATGTTCCTGTGTCTACCGTGCGCAGTGTAATCAAGAAGTTTAAAGCCCATGGCACTGTGGCTAATCTGCCTAAATGTGGATGGAAATGAAAAATTGACAAGAGATTTAAACACAAGATTGTGCGGATGGTGGATAAAGAACCTTGACTAACATCCAAACAAGTTCAAGCTGCCCTGCAGTCTGTGGGTACAACAGTGTTAACCCGTACTATCCATCGGCGTCTGAATGAAAAGGGACTGTATGGTTGGAGACCCAGGAAGACCCCACTTCTTACCCTGAGACATTAAAAAGCCATGCTGGAGTTTGCCAAAACTTACCTGAGAAAGCCTAAAATGTTTTGGAAGAATGTTCTCTCTTTTTGGGCAAAGGCATCAACATAGAGTTTACAGGAGAAAAAAAGAGCATTCAAAGAAAAGAACACGGTCCCTACAGTCAAATATGGCGGAGGTTCCCTGATGTTTTGGGGTTGCTTTGCTGCCTCTGGCACTGGACTGCTGGACCGTGTGCATGGCATTATGAAGTCTGAACACTACCAACAAATTTTGCAGCATAATGTAGGGCCCAGTGTGAGAAAGCTGGGTCTCCCTCAGAGGTCATGGGTCTTCCAGCAGGACAATGACCCAAAACACACTTCAAAAAGCACTAGAAAAAGGTTTGAGAGAAAGCACTGGAGACTTCTAAGGTGGCCAGCAATGAGTCCAGACCTGAATCCCATAGATCACCTGTGGAGAGATCTAAAAATGGCAGTTTGGAGAAGGCGCCCTTCAAATATCAGGGACCTGGAGCAGTTTGTCAAAGAAGGATGGTCTAAAATTCCAGCAGAGCATTGTAAGAAACTCACTGATGGTTACCGGAAGCGGTTGATCGCAGTTATTTTGGCTAAAGGATGTGCAACCAAGTATTAGGTTGAGGGTGCCAATACTTTTGTCTGGCCCATTTTTGGAGTTTTGTGTGAAATGATCAATGTTTTGCTTTTTGCTTCATTCTCTTTTGTTTTTTTCATTGAAGACAAATTAAATGAAGATAATAATACCTAAGAATTTGTGATTGCAATCATTTTCAGGAAGAAACTGAGTATTATCTGACAGAATTGCAGGGGTGTCAATACTTTTGGCCAACACTGTAGAAGCACTGAGGTCACGAGCACCCAAACAACTCTCCTCTCCAAATATTAAAAAACAGGAGATAGAGGCTTTGAATGACCTTGTGCATGACAACCCATCAAGAAGGCAGATAAAGGTGGGACGGTAGTCGTCATGGACAAAGCCATGTATTTGAAAGAAATTAGATGACAAGTCAATGATGAACAGGTTTATAAAAAACTTTATTGTGATCCTAAATTCCAGATAAATCATGAGATCAGAGCCATACTTGATCCGGCTTTGGAAAAGAAAATTATTGACAAAGATACCTACGATTTTTACTTAATCTATTACCGATTACACATTTCCTGTACGTTCTGCTGAAGGGGCACAAGTGCATCGGGAATCCACCAGGTCGTCCCATTGTAGCTCATACACTAACATCCTGATCAGCTTTTTGGATGAATAATTTGTGTATGCGTCGCCCCATTTCTCCAAAGTGGGGGGATGGTTGCGATACATTGACGATATTTTTTAATTTGGAAGGACACTAATAGTGAGCTGTTAATATTTTTTGCATATCTCAAAACTATGAATAGTACAGTAAAATTTACCATGAATAGTTCTATGGAACGTTTGAATTTTTTGGACGTGATGGTGATAAAAAAAAAAAAAAAATGAGATTACTACTGAACTCTACTCAAAGAAAACAGACAAAAACAATTTATTACATGTTTTCAGTCATCACCCAAGCAAAATGGTTGAAGCTATTCCATTCAGCCAATTTATGCAGGTTAAGAGGATTGTGAAAGATGTAGGGCAACAACAGATTTCTCTTGATGTAATGACAGAGAAGTTTAGGTCAAGAGGCTAGTCAAAGAAAGTCCTGCATGAACAAAGGAAAAAAGTTGAAATTATGGAGAGGATGGACCTGTTTTTACAGAAGAAAAAGAAACATGTTGGTAGGATTCCATTTGTGAGTGATTTTTGTGAGGAGAGTCATGTGATTTTAAGAAACATTAAGTGAAATTGGTCCACTCTGAATAAGGGTCTTCCTGAGATTAGGGAATTTCAGAACCTGACTATTATGGCATATAGAAGAAGCAAGAACCCTCTTGACAGGTTGGTCAGGTCTGATATGGGGTCACTGAGAAAAAGTGTACAGACTGTTGTTTCAAGTTCACAAAGGAGAGGATGTTATCTGTGCCTCTCATGTGTAAACTGTCCACTGATGTTGAAGGGTCCAACCTTTCCCAATCCAGCAACAGGGAAAGTGATTAATAATTGACATTATGTAACATGTTCTACAGATTATGTAGTCTACATGCTACAATGCCTATGTCCGTACTATTACGTTGGTGAGACGACTTGTGATCTTAAAACTCGTCTCAACCAACACAGATGTGATATCAGAAAGAAAAGAAAAGACCTGCCTATTTTAGTGAAGCTAGACACTCAGAAAAGGATTTGAGGTTTTGTATAATTGATTGTGTACCGATACACAAGAGAGGTTGTAGCCGTGTAGACACATTGAAAAAAGTGGAAATGAGATGGACTTATTAATTAAAAACACTGAGACCCACAGTATTGAATGTTGATTTTAGATTTTAAACATAGAATATGACCTGTATACGAACGAGAAGTAGTGTGTTCATCAGAGTTTTTAGTTTATGAGTAAGTGATATACATTTTTTTATATGTATGCAAACTGTCATTGCTTTTTTCTGTATACTAATATATTGTATTTTTTATTTTCCAGTTTAAAAGGAAAATGAAGTATCCATGAGATTATGGAGGGTACTGGTATTTAGTAAGAGTAATGTAGTTATTGGAGAATTTTTCAACAATGTGGATTTTTGAGCAGAACCAGATGCCACCAAAAATGCTCACTGAAATGTGTGATGATTGGTCATTCTTTGATGGAACATAGTATGAATGAGTAGAGGCATTCTTAATTTTAATGTCTGAGTGCTTTGTGGATTAAGGTGGGGGTGTGAATGAAACTGCTCATTACACCTATCTTCAGCTACTTCTGGTTTGCATTCTTAGTTTTAATGTCTGTGTGCTTTCCAGTATGTGGATTTGGGTGGGGGTGCGAGTGAAACCGCTCATTACACATATCTTCAGCATCTGCTGGTTTGCATGCTTATACAATAATACTTAAAGGGATCCAGTCACCTCCAAAACACCTCCTAAGCTAGCAAAACATGTCCCTGCAGCATCCCATCACTAATCCGTTCTGGAGGTGACAGGATCCCTTTAATCTGCACATATCTCACTTGCACTTTATTGCCTCAGTTTGTATGTGAGAACATTTCTATAGTGCAGGCAGATTTGCCCTTACACAAAATGGTGACCGCTGCAAGAAACAACACTGCGCATGCTTAGGTGCTGTGTGCTGATTGGTTGGCTGATGGTGATGTCATAGCCACGCGTGGGGCGACAAACAGAACAGCAAAATAGCATGCATGGCAGACTAGATCTGCGGATAGTAAACTACAGTAAGGCTAGGGTCACATTTTAGAGGTTGCATCCATTTATTGGATGCATTAATGGATCCAGTTTTTTAAGTTGCCATTTTCATGTCATTTTTGCCTCAGTTGTTGTTAGCGTTAATGCTGCGTACATTTATGTACCACGTGTTAACGTTTGCATTGCCCATTGGGTCCCGTCTCAAAAAAACGCATGCGTTTTTGAAAAAGAACCAAAAAACGTTGCAGACCATGTTTTTAGTGGTACTAGCAAAAACGCATTGCGCTAAACGCAATGCACTTTTGCATTGTGTTTTTTGCATTGGAGCCTATGGGTGCGTTAAAGGATGCGTTTTTACATATTTCCACATGTCAAAAACGAATCCACTTTGCGGATGCATGACGCAAGTGTGACCCTGGCCTAAGTGTTTTTTTCTAATTGAGTTTTATTATGGTACCCCCATATGAGAATAGAGCATTTGTTGTTATGACAAAAAAATGTTTGCGCATTCATGCACTACTAGCTGTAGTACCCGGCTACACCCGGGTTAATAAATAACTGATGTTAGCTATAACAAAATAGAATTTGAATATGTCATATTAATGACCAGTAAGAAAATAGACGCTGAGCTGTGATTGATTGCTATAGGCAGCCTAATAAATCTCCAGCCAATAGTAAACCCTCCCCCTGGCCGGGCAGTATATGATACCTCACACATACACATAATAGACAGCTCATGTGACTGACATCTGCCTTAATTCCCTATATGGCACATGTGTTGCACATTGGCTGTTTTTAATCAGATGTTTATGTTTGGAAATTAAAGATAGCACACGATGAGGCGAGTTGTGTGAGGTGATTTGTGCATATCTGTGTCTGTCTGTGTGGTGTGTGTGTCCCTGGGGTTGTGTATGTGTGTGTCCCTGTGGGGTGAGTGCATGTGTCCCTATAGGGTGTGTATGTGTGTGCGTCCCTGTGGGGGGGTCTGTGTGGTGTGTGCCTCTGTTGTGTGTGTCTCTTTGTGGTGTGTGTGTGTGTCCCTGTGGGGTGAGTGCATGTGTCCCTATAGGGTGTGTATGTGTGTGTGTCCCTGTGGGGGGGTCTGTGTGGTGTGTGTGTATCTGTGTTGTGTGTGTCTCTTTGTGGTGTGTGTGTGTACCTGTGGGGTGAGTGCATGTGTCCCTATAGGGTGTGTATGTGTGTGTGTCCCTGTAGGGGGGGGTGTCTGTGTGGGGTGTCTGTGTCTCTGTGTTGTGTTTCAACCTGTAAACGTGAGATAAATGCGCATAGGGTCTTATCCTTTTTACAAAGGGTTATAGCGGTATATATTAGGAACTGCTCACCTGGTTCGGTTGTGTCACCCACAACCAGTATAATCGTCTGTAAGATGGCTTGTAGAATGGCTGCTTCAGGGCCGCACCTTCACGATAACTGTGAAACAGGAATGCTGTAATGGGACAAAATGCCGGAATGCCCGCGCTGCCACCAAAAATCACCAGGAAACAAAGAGTTAACTGGCAGATTTTTCTTTTATTCTATCCTACGCGTTTCAGAGCCTCTATCCGAGCTCCTTCCTCAGGGTCACATCATGTTCCTCTGAAACGTGTAAGATAGAATAAAAGAAAAATCTGCCCAGTTAACTCTTTGTTTCCTGGTGATTTTTGGTGGCAGCACGGGCATTCCGGCATTTTGTCCCATTATCGCATTCTGTGTTGTGTGTGTCTCTTTGTGGTGTGTATGTGTTGTGTGTGTCCCTGTGGGGTGAGTGCATGTGTCCCTATAGGGTGGCTATGTGTGTGTGTCCTTGTGGGGGGGTCTGTGGTGGTGTGTGTGTCTGTGTTGTGGTGTCTGTTTGTGGTGTGTGCGTGTCCCTGTGGGGTGAGTGCATGTGTCGCGATAGGGTGTGTGTGTGTCCCCTTGGGGGTGTGTGTGTCTCTGTGTTGTGTGTGTGTGTGTTTGTTCGGGTGCGTGGTGAGTATCCAATGTTGGGGCTGCACCTTAGCGACTGTACACTTGCTGTTACTCTTTGTGTGCGTGTGGTGTGTATACATGTCCCCGTGCGTGGTGAATGTCTCATGTCAGGGCCCCACCTTAGTGACTATATGCTGGTATGTGCTGTTAGTCTTTGGAGCTATCATCAAGCCCCTCTCATTCACAACTGTCAACTGGTAACTGTCACTTTTTCCCCATTATGTAGATAGGGGCAAAATTGTTTGGTGAATTGGAATGCGCGGGTTAAAATTTCACCTCACAACATAGCCTATGACGCTCCCGGGGTCCAGACGTGTAACTGTGCAAAATTTTGTGGCTATAGCTGACAGCTGTCGATTTTCCTCCAACACTTTTCCATTCACTTTTTCCCCATTATGTAGATAGGGGCAAAATTGTTTGGTGAACTGGAACGCGCAGGGTTAAAATTTCGCCTCACAACATAGCCTATGACGCTCTCGGGGTCCAGATGTGTGACTGTGCAAAATTTTGTGGCTGTAGTTGCGACGGTGTAGATGCCAATCCCAGATATACATCTATACACACACACACATACATACACACATTCAGCTTTATATATTAGACTAGCTGTGAGCCCGATGCAAATGCATCGGGATTCTAGAACGTGCGTTAATTACCGTATATACTCGTGTATAAGCCGACCCGTGTATAAGCCGACCCCCCTACTTTTGCCCCAAAAATCTGGAAAAACGTATTGACTCGTGTATAAGCCGAGGGTGGACCCCAGCACAGGTATACAGCCCCCAGCAGTGTGGTATACAGGCCCCCCCCCAGTGGTATACAGGCCTCCCCAGTGGTAGTATACAGCAGCCCTAGTGGTAGTATACAGCAGCCCCAATGGTAGTATATAGCATCCCCAGCAGCCCCAGTGGTAGTATACAGCAGCCGCAGTGGTAGTATATAGCAGCCCCAGCAGCCCCAGTGGTAGTATATAGCAGCCCCAGCAGTAGTATACAGCAGCCCCAGTGGTAGTATATAGCAGCCCCAGTGGTAGTATATAGCAGCCCCAGTGGTAGTATATAGCAGCCCCAGTGGTAGTATACAGCAGCCCCAGTGGTAGTATATAGCAGCCCCAGTGGTAGTATACAGCAGTCCCAGTGGTAGTATATAGCAGCCCCAGTGGTAGTATATAGCAGCCCCAGTGGTAGTATATAGCAGCCCCAGTGGTAGTATACAGCAGCCCCAGTGGTAGTATACAGGAGCCCCAGCAGCCCCAGTGGTAGTATACAGGAGCCCCAGCAGCCCCAGTGGTATATACAGCAGCCCCAGTGGTATACAGGCCTCAGCAGTATATACAGCAGCCCCCAGGGGTTATCCAGCACCCCCCAGGGGTTATCCAGCACCCCCCAGGGGTTATACAGCGGCCCCCTGGGGGTACCCAGCAGCCCCCAGGGGGTACCAACAGCCCCCTGGGGGTACCAACAGCCTCCAGGGGGTACCCAGCAGCCCCCTAGGGGTACCAACAGCCCCCTGGGGGTACCAACAGCCCCCAGGGGGTACCCAGCAGCCCCCTGGGGGTACCAACATCCCCCTGGGGGTACCAACAGCCCCCAGGGGGTACCCAGCAGCCCCCAGGGGGTACCCAGCAGCCCCCTGGGGGTACCAACAGCCCCCAGAGGGTACCCCAGCAGCCCCCTGGGGGTACCAACAGCCCCCACAAGCTGGCACTGTCCCCCCTTGTAAGTGCCCCCCCCCCGCTACTTATACATTACCATCCCGGTGTTCTGATCGGCGCCGCTCCTCCGTGCTGCGTCTTCATTCTCCCGCGCTGGCTGCATCCGGGTTCTCCAGCGGTCGCGCGATGACGTCACATCGCTGCGACAGCCGGAGATCACGGATGGAGCCAGCGCGGGAGGATGAAGAAGCACCGAGGAGCGGCGCCGATCAGAACACCGGGATGGTAATGTATAAGCACCGGGGGGGGGCCCCTTACAAGGGGGGACAGTGCCAGCTTTTGGGGGGGCCATATGCACTGCTTCCCCCTGCCGCTGATTGACAGGGGGATGCAGTGCATATTTAATGAGCGGCCCCACGTGACGGGGCCGCTCATACAGCAGCCCCCCCCCCCCGCCTCCTCCAGCCTCCACAGCCCCCACCACACAGCCCCCACCACACGGGTCTACCGTATAGACCCGTGTATAAGCCGAGGGGGGACTTTTCAGCCCCAATTTTGGGCTGAAAAACTCGGCTTATACACGAGTATATACGGTAGATTATAGTAGCTATATTATTATTATTTTATTTTTTTTTTTATTTACATTTTTTTTGAATAACTTAATGTTATGAATATTTTATTTATTAGTTTTATTTTATTATTGGGGGGTGTGAATACTTTTTGGGGGTGTGTGAATACTTTTTGGGGGTGTGTGAATACTTTTTGGGGGGGTGTGAATACTTTTTGCAGGGGTGTGAATACTTTTTGGGGGTGTGTGAATACTTTTTGTGGGGGTGTGAATACTTTTTGGGGGTGTGAATACTGTTTTGGGGGTGTGTGAATACTTTTTGGGGGGTGTGGAATACTGTTTGGGGGGTGTGGTGAATACTTTTTGGGGGGGTGTGAATACTTTTTGGGGGTGTGTGAATACTTTTTTTGGGGGGTGTGATGACTTTTTGCAGGGGTGTGAATACTTGTTGGGGGGGTGCGAATACTTTTTGGGGTGGTGTGAATACTTTTTGGGGTGTGTGAATACTTTTTGGGGGGTGTGAATACTTTTTGCAGGGGTGTGAATCCTTTTTGGGGTGTGTGAATACTTTTTGGGGGGGTGTGAATAATTTTTGGGGGTGTGTGAATACTTTTTGGGGTGTGTGTGAATACTTCTTGCAGGGGTGTGAATACTTTTTGGGGGTGTGTGAATACTTTTTTGGGGGGGTGTGAATACTTTTTGGGGGGTGTGAATAATTTTTGGGGGTGTGTGAATACTTTTTGGGGGTGTGTGAATACGTTTTGGGGGGTGTGCATACTTTTTGGGGTGTGTGAATACTTTTTGCGGGGGGTGTGAATACTTTTTGGGGGGCTGTGAATACTTTTTGGGGGTGTGTGCATACTTTTTGGGGTGTGTGAATACTTTTTGCAGGGGTGTGAATACTTTTTGGGGGTGTGAATACTTTTTGCAGGGGTGTGAATACTTTTTGGGGGTGTGTGAATACTTTTTGGGGTATGTGAATACTTTTTGGGGGTGTGCATACTTTTTGGGGGGTGTGAATACTTTTTGCGGGGGTGTGAATACTTTTTGGGGGGGTGTGAATACTTTTTAGGGGGGTGTGAATACTTTTTTTTTGCGGGTGTGTGAATACTTTTTTGGGGGTGTGTGAATACTTTTTGGGGGTGTGCATACTTTTTGGGGGTGTGAATACTTTTTGCGGGGGTGTGACTACTTTTTGGGGGTGTGTGAATACTTTTTGGGGGTGTGAATACTTTTCGGGGGGGTGTGAATACTTTTTGGGGGGGTGTGAATACTTTTTGGGGGGGTGTGAATACTTTTTGGGGGATGTGAATACTTTTTGGGGGTGTGTGAATACTTTTTGGGGGGGTGTGCATACTTTTTGGGGGTGTGTGAATACTTTTTGCGGGGGTGTGAATACTTTTTGGGGGTGTGTGAATACTTTTTGGGGGGTGTGCATACTTTTGGGGGGGTGTGAATACTTTTTTGCGGGGGTGTGAATACTTTTTGGGGGGTGTGAATACTTTTTGGGGGGGTGTGAATACTTTTTGGGGGGTGTGCATACTTTTTGGGGGTTGTGAATACTTTTTGCAGGGTGTGAATACTTTTTGGGGGGTGTGAATACTTTTTTGGGGGGGGTGTGAGGACATATTGGGTGACACAGGGCTCCTACAGATACATGGCAGATGATGCTGGACGCTGATTGGTTGCTTCTTCCCATAGAGAAACATGGCCATGTTTCTCTATGGGAAGAAGCGAGGAATCAGCGTGCAGCATCATCCGGCATGTATCTGCAGGAGCCCTTTGAGCGGACCTGAATGGAAACTGTGTCATTTGTAAAGACACAGTTTTCATTGTGGTCCGCTCAGAATCGCGGCTCAGGCAGCGACTCGCAATGGCCTCACGGCCATTGCTCGCGCTGCCTGAGCGGGAACTCGCTAAGTTTGTGGCCGAAAATCGAACCAGAGGCTCGGCCACAAAGTTAGCGATTTACCGCTCAGGGGTAAATCGCTAACTTTGTGGCCGAGGCTCTGGTTCAATTTTCGGCCAGCGACTCGCAATGGCCCCGCTTCGCGGCCATTGCTCGCACTCAGCCAGTGACTCGCATTAGGCGCTACGCGGTAGTAGTAGTAGTTCACTGCTCGCAATGGCCGCTTCGCGGCCAATGCTTCGCGCGTATCCACATGACCACGCCGGAAGTAGCGCCGAAAGGGGCAAAAAAGCGATTCGCGATTATATAATAGATTGCACTTTGTACTGTGCTGTAAGGAGATGGATATATATGAGCTTGTATTTTTTTTGTGTCAGATCTCCTCAATGTAATCAGCAATTAATGAGACACGATGTGTTAAGGACTATTAGCTATTCACTTTTCACTTGTACTTGCTTGTGAAGGTGGAGAATCCACCTGAAATGTCGCCAAACTTATGGATCAGTAAAAGCCACAAAATTTTCATCACTATTTGTTGGAGTGTGCCTGCTTTTCATTGGCATATATTGTACATATATGTGGCTAGACAAGTTACTTTGTGACTGAAACTCGCAGTGGTTGCCCTTGGGCCTGATTAAGGCTCTAAAGCCTTGGATGGAGTGCTGCTGTCGTTTTTGGGCTATACTTATATATAGTATATATCATTCGATATATGTGCTTCTACAGACATCACCCTATACACAGTTACTACTCTAAAAGTATTACTATGTAAAAGTAGGAAAAAAGAGGAAAAAATAGAACCCTACAATAGAAAAGGAAAGAAAGGAGATGGGGAAGTGGAGGGAATTGGGTTAAGAGTAGTCAAGAAAATTAGTCATAACTGAAATGGGAAGAAGGCAAGTTGGAACAAGAAATTTAGAACAAATACTTAGGTCCACTAGTGAAAATAAGGTCAAGCACAATAGGAAAAAGGGGAATATATTATGAGAGCAAAAATTGCTCTCAAAATTAATCACCAAAAAATATGGTGCCAAAAGGCATATCATTAATAAACATCATCATTATACTTACCAGGTCCCGCCGTCCTGCCATCGCACGTCCTGCCATCTATCACATCTACTTCTAGGGCCACTCATTAACTTCCGGAGATATTCACTGCACTGCAAAGCACTGCTAAGTTTTCAGCAGTGTTCGCGGTGACGTCAGGGGTTACCCGAGTTCATGGCTCTGTTATGAACTCAATTGAAATCTGTCACTGTCAGTCTGAGCCTGCTTGTTGCTCTGGACAGACTCTTGTCTGTACAGAGCAATGAAGCAGAGCTGAATCTGCTCTACATGTGGATTACGTCAGAGGGAGGTTTTTTTGTAATTAATAATGGAGTCCCTAAATGTGTTTTGTGTTTTATTTCTAATAAAGGAAAATTTTCTCTGTGTTGTGTTTTTTTTTAATGTTTACTAAAAATTAATGGAGGCTGGGTCTAATTTGGCCTGACATCATGAATTTCTAACTTAGTACTAGCTGACATTACAAAGCTGGTATTAACCCCAATATTACCCAGCATTCCACCCCCACCAGGGCCTCTGGAAGAACCAGGAAAAACACCTGGAAATGGCGCTACAACGATTGCACCATTTTCAGAGATGGCTGTGGTTTTCAGCATGGGGGGTCCAGAACACTTGGGCCTTACCACACTGAGAATCCCTGGCCCAGGATGCCTGGTATTACTTGGCTGGTGATCAAAATATATTTTTTCATTATTTATTTAAGTAATTAAAAAAATTATTGGCTTTCCTGTATTTTGATTGCCAATCAACGTAAAGCCAGGCAGCTGAGGGTGGCAGTCCATAGCTGTCTGCTTTATCTGCACTGAGAATAAAAAATACTGCTGAGAGCTACATCATTTTTTAAAAAAATATTTATTTATTTTTACACTATTAAATGTGTGACGGACCCAACAACCAATCACAGATGCTGTGACAGAGAATAGGTGTCTGCGACTGGCTGTTGGCGTAATCTGGAATCTGCCCATACATTCTAGATGCTAGAATGTATGAGCTGGTTTCAGGTTACTCCAGCAGCCAATTACACACCTACTCTATGTGACCGCATCTGTAATTGGCTTTGGACCCTTCACAGATTGACTGACATCATAGTAATGTAAAAAAAAATAGATAATTAGCAAAAATGACGTAGCGCTTCGGGGTATTTTTGGTTCTCAGTGCAGATAAACTGGACAGCTACGGGCTGCCACTACCAGATGCCTGGCTTTACCTTGGCTAGCAATCAAAATACAGGGGAGTCAAATTTTTTTTTAAATTTTAATAAATAATTTTAAAAAATGCATGGACTCCTGCTTTATTTTGATCACCAGCAAGGTAAACCAGGCAGCTGCTGGTTGGGATTCCCAGCATGGTAATATCCAAGTGGCTTTGGTGGTGGGTGGCACACTGGGTAATAATGGAGTTAATATCAGCTTTGTATTGTCAGCTGGTACTAAGCACAAAACTCATGATGTCAGGTGAAATTAGACCTGGCTATCATGAATTTCCAGTAATCATAAAAAAAACAACACAGAGACTTTTTCTGATTACAAATAAAACACAAAGCACATTTAGGGGCTCCATCTTTATTATTAGAAGATACAAAATTCCCTCCAACATAATCCAGGTCTTCTTATCCAGCTCTGCTGCATCTCTCTGCCAATAAACAAACACATCTGCTAGCAGAGACAAGCAGGCATAGAATGACAGCCAAGTGCCATGTGAAAGGTTATCGAGTTCATATGAACGCAGATAACCCTAGCATCATTCGGTACCTGGAGCCCAGCCGTAAGTGAGCACTTCTTTTGCTCACTTACGGCGGGGCTCCAGGTGCCGTGCAAAAGGTCTTCGAGTTCACAAGAATTCAGATAACCCGAGCATTACTGTTAAAGTCAGAGAAGTGAATATCCTGAAAGATAATGAGTGGTTCGGATGTATGTGCTTTGCTGCGGGACAGCAGGACACAACACGGTAAGTATAATGATAACATTTATTAACTATGTGTTTTGTTTTACAGCCTCTGAACCCAAACTGTAACATGGATTTTCCAGGGAAACCCGTATTTGGGATCTGCACATAAACACTAGGTGTTTGGTACAGACCCTGAATTTTACAGTTCGGGTTCGCCCATCACTATAATTATCCTCAATTTAATGTAAAACGTTTTGACCCGTTATGTTTATAGTGATTTGATAGTTTGAAAAATCAAAGAGACATTATTAACTGTATTGTAAAGTGCTGTGGAATATGTTGGCGCTATATAAATAAAGATTATTATTAACTGAAAATAAGCAGTAATTTTCAATTTATCTGTATTGAGTCCTCTTGATATGACTTTTGACTGAGTATGACTGTCAAGATCATGCTGATTGACACCTAGAGATCCCCATAGTAAGGCATGACTTTAGTACTCACATCTTGTCAACAAAGCAAAGCAGAAAAGAAGCTGCCGCTCTGATGATGTGACATCATCAGAAGCCATTGAATCATTAGCTAGAGTGGTCTGCGACCACTCTGTGCAGGCAGAGATTGGTGTTGGGTACAATAGGCAGATAAATAGCAACTACTCGCATGTTGCTTCTTTCACCCATAGTGAAAAAATATTTAGTCCCGGATAATCCCATTAACATCTTACCATGCTGGCATCACGTTTTTGTCATGTAAAGCTAGATTTGAAGATAACAAAATATGGCATATGAGAAATCTCTAACTTACCTGATAAACTCCAGCCACGAAAGTTAAAGATGTGGCCACTGTAATCGCATAACAGCTTCGACCACAAACTGTTCCATTATTGGCAAGTGTTGAATTTAATAAGATGTCCCCCTCCTCTGGAAAACCTGCAGCTCGAAGCTGCTTATTCACAGACTGGCCTACCATCAGACACATTACTCCAAATGTACCAACACAATTATGGCGAGATGTAGCCGTAAAAAAATAGATAATACAGCAAAAAAAATTAGTGTATAGGCCATAAATTGGATCTTGGCTTGCCAACAGCGAATAGGCAATGGCCTGAGGAATGGTCACAATGCCAACTATGATTCCAGACACAATATCACCTAGCAAATATTCCTTCACTTTGTAGCGAGGAAACCAGGTAAGCACAGGGAAAAGTTCAAAGAGAAATCTGCATAATTTTCCTGGGCTATTTCTACAGCAATATTTGGTTTTCTCCCAAATGACTACTTTGGGATTGAGTGCTGGCTTGATTTGTTCTTCAAGTTCCACTGAGTCATAGGGTAGTGACATTTGATCAGGGAACTCATTCTTGAAAGGATGATCAGAATCCGTAAACTAGAAAAAAACAAACCATAAGATTGTATTTAATCTGTCTTATTACACCCTGTAGTTTTAATAATTATACTTTTACAAGTTCTTAAGCATTTTTGCCACTGTAAGATCAATAAATACAATTTAATTTATTGCTTAATAAAACTGTTTTACAAAAGCCATCAAAATATTTAAGAGCTACTAATACAGGTTTAATAAAACAATGAAAATGTTATATTACCCAAAATAATTAATAAATAACATTTCCTACTTGTTTACTTTACATCTGCATCTCAAAGTGCTCAAAACCACATACAAAGAGTATATTTACTCTTGAAAAAGAGGTGAAAAAAGCGGGGCACTATCCATGGTAAAACATATACCAATACATCCAATCTGATTGATAGCTCAGTCTCAGGGTGGTGTACGCTTCAGGTAAGTTCATTTAAATCTCAGAAAAAGAAATAAGACCAGCGGCACTCACCGTAGTTGAATCTTCTATTTTATTGTCGATTCCATGTAGTTACATAAGGAAATCGTGCAGTGGGGGAGGGAGGTGCGGAGACGTCAGGTGGAGGACAGTGACCGTTTCGCAGCAAACAGCTGCTTCAACTGGTCCTGACTGGCGTCTGACGTCAGATCTGGTCATAAATAGCCGGAAACTGACATAATCAGACCCATAGTGTGATAAAAAAACCATTAACAGTGATACATTGATTCATGCAACAAATGCTATATACAATAATCAATTAAGACAACCTAGAATATTATTCAGCAAATACAGTATAGAAAGTTAAACTACTTTTACTTGCATTAGTCTAAACTCGGCTTCATGAGTAGATTAAGCTCTCCGGCGCAGCATTCAATAATCATGTATACATTATATCTACATAGACTAGCTGCATAAGGTTAGACTAGAAAGAAACTTTCTAGCTTACAGTTTTTTAGTTATAAAGACTTCTCTAATAAGGCAGAGATTAATAGACAAGAGTTTCTAAAAGGGAAATAGTAAATTAATCTATGAACAAAACATGTCAAACCGACATAATATGTTTCCGCTCATAGAAAACGTCATCTTTTATAGTATCATGAGACTAATCATTTCCCCATAATTTAGAAGATTTTTTTATAAATGAGCAGGAATAATACGGCAGAGAATAAAAAATTCATTCATTCAAAGACCAATTTCATAAGAAGGCCACTAAATCATTCTTGTCATTCATTCCTAATAAACCACAGGCTCTAGACTTGATGATCCATTTACATTCCTTTTGCAGGAGGATTTTGTGCAAATTTCCCCCTCTTGATGAGGGAAGCACTTTTTTAAGTCCTCCAAAAGTGAGGACTTCAGCATTTCCCTCATGGGAATCTTTAATATGTTTAATAAGCCTAGGGCATCCAATGGCCGTGGTAACAGATTTTACATGCTCCTTAAAACGAGTGCAAAGTTCCCTGATAGTCTTGCCGATGTAAAATTTTCAACAGGGGCAAAAAACTATGTAGACCAGCCATTTCGTCTTACAACTGATATAGGTAGTGACATTCAGGCTGTTACCTCCAAATATTACAGGATTACTTGTTTCATGATATTTACACCATTTACAGCTCCTGCACTTGAAGTTACCTTTTGGGCGATTATCATCCAGCCAAGTCGGGTTCTTAATTATTTCCATCCTATTATTTATTAACCGATCTTTGAGGTTTCTGCACCTTTTGTATGTTGTCAAGGGAGGTCCTAAATCTAATGCCCCCAATTCTCAATCTTTTGTAAGTACGTGCCAAAGTTTAAAGATTGCCCTTCTAATTTTATTAAAAATGGGGCCAAAAGTGAAGGAAAATACAAATCTTTTTTTATTTTTGGAAACAGCTTGATTTATAGTTTTTACTGATGTAAAAACTTTCTCCTTCGCTTTCTCCATCACTTTTATGGGATAACCTCTTTGACTGAACTGTTGTTCCAATTTAGTGCATTGTTCGTCAAAAATGGATGTGTTATTGTTCATTCTTTTCACCCTTAATAATTGGCTATACGGTAAGGCATATTTAGTATGGTGGGGATGTGCACTGTCATAATGCAGTAGTGTATTGCATGAGGTGGGTTTTTTATATAAGGATCTTACTATTTTACCATCTTTAATTTGTATCAAGATGTCCAAGAAAGCGAGTTCCTGGTCCCTGAAGACAGCTGTGAAATACATATTATAATTGTTTGTTTCATTCAAATAAGAGACAAACTCTTGAAAATCTTCCTCCGTTCCCTCCCACACTATAAAGACGTCATCGACGTATCTAAGATATGTTTTTATATGTTTGAGGTAGGGGTTTTGAGATGCATAAACAAGCTTGTCTTCTAAATGTGCCAAGAACAAGTTTGCAAGGATACAAGATACAGGGGTCCCCATCGCAGTCCCCACCAGTTGTTTATACCATAATTCTCCAAATGTGAAGGCATTATGGGTCAATATAAATAACAGGGCTTCACAAATAAATTCTATCAATTTCTCATTCTGATTATTCATTGTCAGAATCTCTTTGATGACATTAATCACTAGGCTTTGGGGGATTCGGGTGTAGAGGCTTTCTACATTTATGGACACGAGTTTATATCCATTTTGCCAAGATATATGATCTAAAAAATTGCCAAATTCATTTGAATCCTTAACAAAACAAGGGATGGTACGGAGAATCGGTCTAAGCAGCCAATCAATAAATTTGGATAGAGGTTCCGTTAGTGAACCCTCCCCGGACACAATAGGGCGTCCGGGGGGTTCACCAACGATTTGTGAAGCTTTGGTAACTGATACCAGTAAGGTTCCCTGGGTGAATTGATAAAAGGTTTTTCAGCTTGTTTCTTTTCCAAAACTCCTGATTGCACGTATTTTCTTAATAGGCTTCTCAGTTCCTCATTAAATTTATGAGTGGGATCACTATTTAGCAACTTGTAGGTATCAGGGGCATCTAATTGTCGTCATGCTTCTTTTATATAGTCCTCTTTTCTTATTAGGACCACCCCTCCACCCTTGTCGGCTTTTTTAATAAGGGTATCATCCCATTTTTTTATTAGTTCTAAAGCTGACAGCTCTTCAGCGGTCAGATTAATCTTGGGGGGAGGATAGACTAGTGCCTGTATCTCTTTACTCACAAGTTCCTCTAAAAGGTCAATGCTGTTTCCAGGGGAGGTTGGCGGATTAAAATCCGACTTTACTTCTCCGGAAAAAGCCCCTAACTCATTTTTACCTTCCAGGATTTCATCTATTTTTCCTGGTTCTAGACTTAGCAATAATTCTGTGTCTTCTTTTACATCATTAAGGGAAGAATCCTTCCTAAAGAAACCAAGAGAACCTATTGTTATAGGTGTCTGTGTCAATGCATTGCCTATATCACCAGTATTTTTATTTTTTTGATGCAAAAAGTGTTTGAAAAGGTGTACTTTTCTAATTGCTTTATTTAAATCGATAAGTCTGCAAAGTTGAAACTATCTTCAATACAAAAATTCAGTCCCCTGCTAAGCAATTTTTCAGCGTTCGCTGGTATAACTTTATCAGTCAGATTGAATATCTTTATGGGTTCATCATCACATTTATTCACTCTCTCCAGGAAACTACTGTCCTCTTTCCATATGTCGTTAGACTTTCCTCGCCCTCTTCCTCTCCTGATCCGTTTCCTAAAGGGTTGTCATCCAGATGTTTCTTTTTTAGTGTAGCCTTTTTTGGAGGGGGCCGTTCATCCTCAATGTCGTCATTCTCTTCACTATCATTGCTACTGGAAACATCATTAGGCTCATAATTTTTATTCTTATTTTTCTTCTTATTTTTCTTTTTAGACTTATCAGGAAATCCTATGGGATTATTAGGGGTTCTTGGAATACCTTGAGGGCCTGGGTTCCCTGGTCATGGTTTTGTGTTCTTATTATTGTAAGGTGTTAAATTTTTATTCCATAAGAAAGCATTACCAGAATCATAATCCTGCTTGTCACGCAGGAATTTGTCCTTCTTTTGAATTTTAATCTCGGCTTGCAATGGGATAAGTCTCTTATCCAGCTTCTGTAGCTTCTAAATTATGGGGAAATGATTAGTCTCATGATACTATAAAAGATGACGTTTTCTATGAGCGGAAACATATTATGTCGGTTTGACATGTTTTGTTCATAGATTAATTTACTATTTCCCTTTTAGAAACTCTTGTCTATTAATCTCTGCCTTATTAGATAAGTCTTTATAACTAAAAAACTGTAAGCTAGAGAGATTCTTTCTAGTCTAACCTTATGCAGCTAGTCTATGTAGATATAATGTATACATGATTATTGAATGCTGCGCCGGAGAGCTTAATCTACTCATGAAGCCGAGTTTAGACTAATGCAAGTAAAAGTAGTTTAACTTTCTATACTGTATTTGCTGAATAATATTCTAGGTTGTCTTAATTGATTATTGTATATAGCATTTGTTGCATGAATCAATGTATTACTGTTAATGTTTTTTTTTATCACACTATGGGTCTGATTATGTCAGTTTCCGGCTATTTATGACCGGATCTGAAGTCAGACGGCAGTCAGGACCAGTCGAAGCATCTGCGAAACGGTCACCGTTGTCCACCTGACGTCTCCGCACCTCCCTCCCCCACTGCACGATTTCCTTATGTGACTACATGGAATCAACAATAGAATAGAAGATTCAACTACGGTGAGTGCCGCTGGTCTTATTTCTTTTTCTGAGAAGAGTATATTTACCTTTCAGGTTCTTCACAGGAATTAATATATTTTTTGCTTATTTACTTTCACAAGGGTGAAAATGGAACTTAACCCCTTTACCCCAGAGCATGGTTTTCAGCTTAAGGCCAAGGCCATTTTTTTTTTTCAATTCTGACTAGTGTCACTTTAAGGGTACGGGCACACTGCCAAGTGAAAAAACGCTCCAATTCACGAATCCAAGAGTCGTACAACTCTCATCCTAGTTTTGGTCCTTTTTGTATCCAACTCTGATGCAACTGTCCTACAATTTTCTCAGATCACAGCCGAGTGCAATCCATTTTTTTCTCAGCAGCTATTTACTGTAGAATCATACAGGAACATTTTTGACAGTTGTTTGAGCTATAGAATGATAATGTATCAATTAAAACTAGTATCAGACTCGGATTGTCCGAGTGTGGCCCGAGTGTGGTCCGTCTTTTTTGTCGGACCCATAAACTTGCATTGGTGAGTCTCGTCTGACACACGCATACTATAGCAACATGTTGCGACTGACTCGTCATCCGAGACTCGGACGAGAAAAAAATGGCCGACACTCGGAAATGTGTTCTCAGACACTGAATAACATTGGTCTGACTGCAATGAAATTTTGACTCGCATTGCAGTCGTCCGAGTTTCACACCAGTGTGTCCGAGCTCTAAGAGGTAATACCTCTAGAATACGTCAACGGATCCAAGTGATTCTGAGCCTTTTTTCATGACATATTGACCTTCATGTTAGTGATAAATTTATGACAATTTTTTTTGCGTTTATTTGTGAAAAAAATTAAGAATTTGTTGAAAATGTTGCAATTTTTAAGCCCTTAAACAAGAAACTTATGTCACACAAAATAGTTAAAAAATAAAATTTCCCACATGTCTACATCAGCACAATTTTTGATTTATAATTATTTTGAGTCAGGAAGTTAGAAGGGTTCAAATTTTATCAGTGTTTTCTCATTTATCCCAAAAGATTTACAAAACGATTTAATATGGTGACCACAACACATTTCAAGTAACCTTGAGAGACCTATGTAACAAAAATAATCTAAAAGTGACAACATTCAAAAAACTGCACCCTACAGACTGATCAAAGCTACATCCAAGCAGTTTATTAACCCTTCAGGAGTTTCACAGAAACTAAAGCAATGTGGAATGAAAAAAATAAATTGTCACTTTTTTCCTCAAAAATGTTATTTTATCCCCAAATTTTTTATTTTTACAAGGGGAACAGGAGAAAATGGACCACAAAATTTGTTGTGCAGTTTCTCCTGAGAAAGCCGGTACCTGATATACGCTTGAAAATTACTGTTTGCACAGCAAGGCTCAAAGGGAAGAAGCTCCATTTGACTTTGTGGAAAATTGTCTGGAATAGTTATCAGATGCCATGTAACGCGTGGAGAGCCCTGATGTGCCTAAACAGTGGAAACCCTATACAAGAGACCCCATTTTGGAAACTAGACCCCTCAAGGACCTTTTCCAGATATGTGGTAACCACCTTTAACCCTCAGGTGCTTCACAGTTTGGCTGTTAAAATGAAAAAATATACATTTTCTGCACAAAAATGTTCTTTGAGTTCAACATATTTTATTTTCACAAGGGTAACAGGAGAAAATCAACCCATAATTTTTTCTACAAATTCACCTGAGCACATCGATACCCCATGTGTGGTGGAAAACTACATTTTTCCAGCAGGGCTTGAAAGAGAAGGAGTGCCTCAAAATTAGCTTGAATCATTAGTGCACACCATGTTACATTTGGAGAACCCTTGATGTGCCTAAACAGTGGAAACCCCTTACAATTGATCCCATTTAGTAAGCTACACCCCTGAAGAAACACAGCTAGCCAAATGGTAAGAAGCTTGAACCCCCAGGTGCTTTACAGAATTTTAGAACATCGAGCTGAGAAAAGAAATATTGTTTTTAGCCCCACATTTTGTATTTTCACAAGGGTAACAGGAGAAGATGTAACATACATTTGTTGTGCAATTTTTCTTGAGTACACTGATAACTCATGTGTGATTAAAAACTACTTTTGAGGTATAGTGCAAAGTTCAGAATGGAAGGAGTGCCATTTTGGATTTCAAATTTAGCTGGAATAGTTTGGAGTGCCATTTCACAGAACTCCTGAGGTGCCAGAATAGCAGATATCCCCACAAGAAACCTTATTTTACAAACTACAACCCCTCAATGAATTCATCTAGGGGTGCAGTGAGAATATTGACACCACAGGTGCATCAAAAAATGTTATACTATTGGGCAGTAAAGAAAAAATAATTTAATTTGTATCCCTAAAATGTTGTTTGAACTCAAATTTTTCAATTTTTCCAAGAGGAATAGGTTAAAAAAGGTTCCAAAATATGTGACACAATTTATCTTGAACATGGCAATATCCCACACGTGACTGTATTGTTTGGATACACACCAGGGTTCTTGATGGAAGTGCCTTTTGATTATTGGATTACAGATTTTCCTAAAATAGTTTGCGGACTCCATTAGCAGAGCCCCTAAGGGCCAGAACAGCAGAAACCCTCTTAAGAGACAATATTTTGGAAATGACACCCCTCTTGGAGTTTATCAATGGGTGTAGTGACAATCTTATCTTTTGTAAACACCCATGAAGTCAAAAGCATTGAATGTTGCAAAATTGAAAATTGCAGATAAGCCCTTGTAGTGCCCAATACATTGTAGTGTTTGTATATTGAGCCCAACTTGTGAGTCTGGAAAAGCACACAATGCAAATTAACCAGACCTCCTTAGTGCAACAATGCCAAACATGTGGATGTTAAAAGTGTCGTAGACATTGAGGGGCCCTGAAGGGAGGGAAGCACTTGGATTTGGTTTTGCTGTTTTTTTTTGGGGAGGATGGGGAAGTTGAGAAGCCATATCGGTTTTCCAGAGACACCCAGTAATGTGATAACTGATGACTGACCCTGGTGGAGACTTGATTTTTTGTGGGTTGAGTTGAACGCCATTAATGGCGATTTAGGGTACAGAACATTTTGGATACGTTCACATTTATCTTGTTGTCTATGCTGTGCACTTTTATTCAGGTTTCCAGCTACATTTCCAAAATATGGCTAGGGTCACACTTTTGTTTTTTTCATGCTTTTTTGGAGACCTACATTTTTAAAAAAGCATGTAAAAACGCACCCATAGGCCCCCATGTTAAAAAACCCATGCCCTAATAGCAAAAACGCATGTCTTAATAGCAAAAACGCATGTCTAAAGTGCCATGCGTTTTTGGCTTGAGTTTTTGCACTTATGTGAGTAGCTGCCTTCAAAAACGCATGCAAAAACGCATGGTACATTAGTACCATTTAGTACCATCCAAAAACGCATGCGTTTTCCATGGGGGCACATGTTAAAAAAACCGCATGCGTTTTTAAAACAGCACCAAAAAATAGTTCATGCACTATTTTTGGGTGCTGATTTAAAAACGCATGCAAAAACGCAGGGTGCCATCACACACCTTAAAAAACGCATGCAGAAATGGAAAAAAAGCATGCAGAAACGCATGCTTTTTTTTAAGGCACTAAAAAAACTCATGCCAAGTGTGACCCTAGCCTAACTCTGAATTTTTTTTGGCCTCTGTTTAGCGGTTTGCTTCTTGCAAAAACTCTGTGATTGACCGCACTTTTGTGAACACGTAAAAAATGCACAAAAAGATGGACATCGTCAAAATATAGGTCAGATGGTAGTTCAAAGTGACTCTCTCTGCCTCATTACAGTGAATTCTACATGAGGAGTTTTGTCTAAATAACGTTTTTCAGAGATTTACATGTAATCGCCAATGCAATCACTCAGTTGAGCGCAGGATAAAAGCGAACCATACCATACGGTGAAATTTTGGAGGTAGAATAAACAAATCATTAGCAGTTGAAGAATTGGCTTCATTACTATTTTTGCGCTGTTTACCTTGCGCATTAGGCAGCTGTAATCTTCAGGTAAGTACAATAATAGTGATATTAGATTTATGTAGTTTTTTTAGGCTTTGCTACTATCACACTAAAAATGCTTTTTGCAAAATAACTGTTTTTTTGCATCACTGAAGGTTTAGGTTTTTTTGTAATTTTTTTGCCGACAGTCATGTGAGAGTTTGTTGTTTGTGGGATGATTTGGAGTTTTTATTTGTACCATTTTAGGCTCCATAATGCTTTTGATCACTTGCTAATCAGCTTTTTTGCAAGGCAGAATTAAGAAGAAACAGAAATTCAGGAATTGTTTTTTTGTTTTTTTTTTCTTACGTCATTTACAGTGTTGTAAAGGGATAAGACAGCTTTGGCCTTCCGGTCAGTACAAACAAAGTGAACCATTTTATGGAAAAAAGAATCATTTTTCCAATGCTGTATTCTCAAAGCTATAGCTTTTTTATTTTTCTGCTGATGGAGCTATGTGGTGGCTTGTTTTTTTCAGGATTAAGATGACATTACCAGGTAATTCATTCTTATTTTCATGCAACTTTTTAAAAGTGTTTTAAAAAATGCATGGAGCTAACAGGGAAAAATGTTGGTGTAAGAGTACTTATGTGGAATAGGGCTGCATACAGGCCCAGACTGACAGGCGGGAGGAGCGGGACTTTTCCCGATGGGCCGGCCGGTGGCGGGGTGTGTGGGGCGCCGCGTTCCTCCTGCCGCAGGCCTGGCTACTGTTAAATGATTTTGCAGTCGCCGCCGCGCCACCGGCCGCCTGCATAGCGGGGTCTGAGGAGTGGCGCCGGCTGCCAAGTTGCGGCGCCATTATAAGTCTGAGAGAGACTCACTTGTTGGTGCGGTCGCACAGACTCTGCACACCTATCAGCGGGCGGCCCAGGCAGCGGCTCATACTTCTATTGGAGCGGGCTGTGCTGTGCCAAAATCACTACAGCACGTTCTTCGTGGGCGGAGACTAGAGCACACATTCTGCTCTCCCGCCAAGGAAATGGAAACACACCGGCCACCCCGACCCCAGCCATTACCGGTGGTCCCTGTGTAGGCAGCCAGTGGAGCTGGCCTGAAGAAAGTGTACAGTCTCCTCCTCACTCTTCCTGTGTGGCCTGTCAGCTGCGGACCTGGGGCAGAGCGGAACAGCAAACGAAAGCTGAGGAAAGCAAGGCAAGGTACTTTCATCAGCTGAGGCACTTGTCTCTGTGTATGTGGCTGGGGCTGTGCCTCTGTGTGTGTGGGAGGGGCTGTGTCTGTGTGTGTGTGGCTGGGGCTGTGCCTCTGTGTGTGTGGCTGGGGCTGTGCCTCTGTGTGTGCGGCTGGGGCTGTGCCTCTGTGTGTGTGGCTGGGGCTGTGCCTCTGTGTGTGTGGCAGGGGCTGTGCCTCTGTGTGTGGCTGGGGCTGTGCCTCTGTGTGTGTGGCTGGGGCTGTGCCTCTGTGTGTGTGGCTGGGGTTTTGCCTCTGTGTGTGTGGCTGGGGCTGTGCCTGTGTGTGTGCGGCTAGGGCTGTGCCTCTGTGTGTGTGGCTGGGGCTGTGCCTCTGTGTGTGTGGCTGGGGCTGTGTCTGTGTGTGTGGCTGTGCCTCTGTGTGTGTGGCTGGGGCTGTGCCTCTGTGTGTGTGGCTGTGGCTGTGCCTCTGTGTGTGTGGCTGTGGCTGTGCCTCTGTGTGTGTGGCTGGGGCTGTGCCTCTGTGTGTGTGGCTGGGGCTGTGCCTCTATGTGTGTGGCTGGGGCTGTGCCTCTGTGTGTGTGGCTGGGGCTGTGCCTCTGTGTGTGTGGCTGGGGCTGTGCCTCTGTGTTTGTGGGGCTGGGGCTGTGCCTCTGTGTGTGTGCCTGGGGCTGTGCCTCTGTGTGTGTGGCTGGCGCTGTGCCTCTGTGTGTGGCTGGGGCTGTGCCTCGGTGTGTGTGGCTGGGGCTGTGCCTCTGTGTGTACGGCTGCGGCTGTGCCTCTGTGTGTGTGGCTGGGGCTGTGCCTCTGTGTGTGTGGCTGGGGCTGTGCCTCTGTGTGTGTAGCTGTGGCTGTGCCTCTGTGTGTGCGGCTGGGGATGTGCCTCTGTGTGTGCGGCTGGAGCTGTGCCTCTGTGTGTGCGGCTGGGGCTGTGCCTCTGTGTGTGCGGCTGGGGCTGTGCCTCTGTGTGTGCGGCTGCGGCTCTGCCTCTGTGTGTGCGGCTGGGGCTGTGCCTCTGCGTGTGCGGCTGGGGCTGTGCCTCTGTGTGTGCGGCAGGGGCTGTGCCTCTGTGTGTGTGGCTGGGGCTGTGCCTCTGTGTGTGTAGCTGTGGCTGTGCCTCTGTGTGTGCAGCTGGGGATGTGCCTCTGTGTGTGCGGCTGGGGCTGTGCCTCTGTGTGTGCGGCTGGGGCTGTGCCTCTGTGTGTGCGGCTGGGGCTGTGCCTCTGTGTGTGCGGCTGGGGCTCTGCCTCTGTGTGTGCGGCTGGGGCTGTGCCTCTGCGTGTGCGGCTGGGGCTGTGCCTCTGTGTGTGCGGCAGGGGCTGTGCCTCTGTGTGTGCAGCTGGGGCTGTGCCTCTGTGTGTGCGGCTGGGGCTGTGCCTCTGTGTGTGCGGCTGGGGCTGTGCCATTGTGTGTGCGGCTGGGGCTGTGCCTCTGTGTGTGCGGCAGGGGCTGTGCCTCTGTGTGTGCGGCTGGGGCTGTGCCTCTGTGTGTGCGGCTGGGGCTGTGCCTCTGTGTGTGTGGCTGGGCCTGTGCCTCTGTGTGTGTGGCTGGGGCTGTGCCACTGTGTGTGTGTGGCTGGGGCTGTGCCTCTGTGTGTGTGTGGCTGGGGCTGTGTCTCTGTGTGTGTGGCTGGGGCTGTGCCTCTGTGTGTGTGGCTGGGGCTGTGCCTCTGTGTGTGGCTGGGGCTGTGCCTCTGTGTGTGTGGCTGTGCCTCTGTGTGTGTGGCTGTGCCTCTGTGTGTGTGGCTGTGGCTGTGTGTGTGGCTGGCTGTGTATGGCTGACTATTTGCCTGTGTGGTGTGTGTGGCGGTCTGTGTGTGGCTGGCTATGGTTGTCTATGTTGCTGTCTATATGGCTGGCTGTTTGTGTGTGACTAGCTGTGGGTCTGTGTGTGGCTGGCTGTGGCTGTATGTGTGTGGGTGACTACATGTGTGTGTGTGGCTGGCTGTGGCTGTAGCTGTATGTGTGGCTGGCTTTGGCTGTCTGTGTGTGTGGCTGGCTGTTTGTGTGGCTGGCTGTAGCTCTGTGTGTGGCTGGCTGTGTCAGCTGGTTGTGTGGATGGCTATGGCTGTGTGTGTGTGTCTGTCTGCGTCTATATGTGGCTGGTGGCTGTCTATGTGACTACCTGTGTGTGGCTGTAGCTCTGTGTGGCTATATGTGGGTGTCTGTGTGTGGCTGGCTGTGTGTCTGTGTGTGTCTGGCTGTGTGTCTGTGTGTGTCTGGCTGTGTGTCTGTGTGTGTCTGGCTGTGTGTCTGTGTGTGGCTGGCTGTGTGTCTGTGTGTGGCTGGCTGAGGCTGTGTGTGGCTGGCTGTGTGTCTGTGTGTGGCTGGCTGTGTGTCTGTGTGTGGCTGGCTGTGTGTCTGTGTGTGGCTGGCTGTGTGTCTGTCTGTGGCTGGGTGTGTCTGTGTGTGGCTGGCTTTGTGTCTGTGTGTGGCTGGCTGAGACTGTGTGTGGCTGGCTGTGTGTCTGTGCGTGGCTGGGTGTGTGTCTGTGTGTGGCTGGCTGTGTGTCTGTGTGTAGCTGGGTGTGTGTCTGTGTGTGGCTGGCTGTGTATCTGTGTGTGGCTGGCTGTGTGTCTGTGTGTGGCTGGCTGTGTGTCTGTGTGTGGCTGGCTGTGTGTATGTGTGTGTCTGGCTGTGTGGCTGTGTGTGGCTGGCTGTGTGTGGCTGGCTGAGGCTGTGTGTGGCTGGCTGAGGCTGTGTGTGGCTGACTGAGGCTGTGTGTGGCTGGCTGAGGCTGTGTGTCTGTGTTGCTGACCACTGAGACCCCAAAATCCTGACAAACGGAGCTTTGAAGAGCACCATGTAAATGGATTTGTGGTTGATTATTCCCTCTGCTGCACCATTCACATGTGGCTCTTCAGATAACTCCTTTAAGAATATGGTGAGGGCCACGACAACATAAAAGCAAAATGTACGGATTGGGGCTGTTTGTTGATATAGTGTGTGGGCTGGTGGGGCTTGTTTTCCAGGGCTGCTTTTTGGTCCCAGTCCGGCCCTGGCTGCATAAGTGCTCCTGGTGTCGGAGAGCTACATTTCTTTGATGGCGCCATGAAATCACAGATGTACTGCTCTCTACAGTATGTTGAAAGAGAAGATGCTGACGTCACTGTAGGCCCTTGGTAGGAGCTAAAGAGAAAGGGTTATACACAGTTTTGCTCAAAGATTTACATACCCCAGCAGATTTGTTTGCTGTCTTTGCTCTTTTTCAGAGGATATTAAAAAAATGTCACAAAAGCAAAAAATCTGCCGGGGTATGGAAGCTTTTGAGCACAACCATATATATATATATATATATATATATATATATATATACAGTGTTAGCCAAAAGTATTGACACCCCTGCAAGTCTGTCAGATAACACTCAGTTTCTTCCTGAAAATAATTGCAATCACTAATTCTGTGGTATTATTATCTTCATTTAATTTATCTTCAATGAAAAAACACAAAAGAGAATGAAGCATTAAGCAAAACATTGATCATTTCACACAAAACTCCAAAAATGGGCCAGACCTATTGGCACCCTCAGCCTAATACTTGGTTGCACAACCTTTAGCCAAAATAACTGCAATCAACAGCTTCCGGTAACCTTCAATGAGTTTCTGACAATGCTCTGCTGGAATTTTAGACCATTCTTCTTTGGCAAACTGCTCCAGGTCCCTGATATTTGAAGGTACCTTCTCCAAACTGCCATTTTTAGATCTCTCCACAGGTGTTCTATGGGATTCAGGTCTGGAATCATTGCTGGCCACCTTAGAAGTCTCTCCAGTGCTTTCTCTCAAACCATTTTCTAGTGCTTTTTGAAGTGTGTTTTGGGTCATTGTCCTGCTGGAAGACCCATGACCTCTGAGGGAGACCCAGCTTTCTCACACTGGGCCCTACATTATGCTGCAAAATTTGTTGGTAGTCTTCAGACTTCATAATGCCATGCACAAGGTCATGCAGTCCAGTGCCAGAGGCAGCAAAGCAACCCCAAAACATCAGGGAACCTCCACCATGTTTGACTGTAGGGACCGTGTTTTTTTCTTTGAATGCCTCTTTTTTTCTCCTGTAAACTCTATGTTGATGCCTTTGCCCAAAAAGAGAGAACATTCTTCCAAAACATTGTAGGCTTTCTCAGGTAAGTTTTGGCAAACTCCAGCCTGGCTTTTTTATGTCTCCGGGTAAGAATTGGGGCCTTCCTGGGTCTCCTACCATACAGTCCCTTTTCATTCAGACGCCAACGGATAGTACGGGTTGACACTGTTGTACCCTCGGACTGCAGGGCAGCTTGAACTTGTTTGGATGTTAGTCGAGGTTCTTTATCCACCATCCTCACAATCTTGCGTTGAAATCTCTCGTCAATTTTTCTTTTCCGTCCACATATAGGGAGGTTAGCCACAGTGCCATGGGTTTTAAACTTCTTGATGACACTGCGCACGGTAGACACAGAATCATTCAGGTCTTTTGAGATGGACTTGTAGCCTTGAGATTGCTCATGCTTCCTCACAATTTGGTTTCTCAAGTCCTCAGACAGTTCTTTGGTCTTCTTTCTATTCTCCATGCTCAATGTGGTACACACAAGGACACAGGACAGAGGTTGAGTCAACTTTAATCCATGTCAACTGGCTGCAAGTGTAATTTAGTTATTGCCAACACCTGTTAGGTGCCACAGGTAAGTTACAGGTGCTGTTAATTATACAAATAAGAGAAGCATCACATGATTTTTCTAACGGTGCCAATACTTTTGTCCACCCCCTTTTTTATGTTTGGTATGGAATTATATCCAATTTGGCTTTAGGACAATTCTTTTTGTGTTTTTTCATTGAAGACACGTTAAATGAAGATAATAATACCAAAGAATTTGTGATTGCATTCATTTTCAGGAAGAAACTGAGTATTATCTGACAGAATTGTAGGGGTGTCAATACTTTTGGCCAACACTGTATGTATATGTGTGCTTATATATATATGCATATATATAAAAATGTTTTTACACGTTTAAGCAAATGTAATGGAATAAAGTGAAAAGCAAACAAAATATGAAAAAATATAATACCAATAAACATGTAATATGTATCCACTTCATACAGGATATTTGGTTTGCTATTTTCATGGTTCAACAATCTAAAATTTCTGGGACACACCTGTAGGTTCAAGGTGCTCACCAATCCTCTAGATAAGTGTTCTTCTTCATGCCAAAATGACCATTAAATACATCATGGCAATTTTACAGGCACACAGGTTGTTGCTGCGTGATCATCACCAAGTTTCTAGCTGGACCAGTGTCTGTCTAATTAAAGCAGTTTTACCTCTTAAATGCTGTGATCAATAGTGATCACAGCATTTTAAAATCAGGGAGAGAACCGTGCTCTACTCCCAGAGAATTTGGACCCCCGTAATGTGATGATAAGGACCCAATTGATGCCCTGTTAACCCAGGGTCATAGTCATGATGATCCCAAGGTCAACTGACTGCGGACATCCTCGCACCACATGCCAGATGTCAGAGCACCATGCACACCTTTGACATGTCCATTTCAATGCTGCTGCATTGCAATGGATTACAATGGTGATCTGAACAATAAAAGGTGATGTCTCATAAAGGAACTAAGAAAAAAAGTTTTAAAAAAAAGATAAAATAAATGTATAAGAATAATAAAAAAAGAAAAAATAAATAGGTAAATATGTAAATATATATATATAGACAAGGACCCATTGAAGTGGCATTGTCCGCGAATCGGCAGGCCATCATCCGCCGTCTCCCAGCACCCCCTCCCCTGCCACATGTAACCTGAGGATAAGTCTTCAATAAAGAGGAAAATCACAAAAATCGGTGAGTGCCGCCTCGTATCTTTTTTGTAAAGATATATATATATATATATATATACACACATATACTGTGTATATATATATATATATATATATATATATATATATATATATATATATATATATATACACACCATATTTTTCGGACTATAAGACACACTTTTGTTCTCCCAAACTTTGGGGGAAAGTGGGGGTGCGTCTTATAGTCTGAATGTATAGAGGGTGGGTGCAGAGGAGCGTGGGGGCAGCTCTGGAGTGCAGGAGCTAGCGGGAGGTCGCATGCTCTAACTCATTTAATATGCACTGCACCCGCTGTCCGTAACCACGATGATGGACTGAGGGAGCAGCGCATATTAAATTGCCTGCGCCCCTCCTGTGATGACACATGCCCCCCCCGTGCTAGATATGGCCCCCCATGCTACTGCCCATAATAAAATAACAACCACGTTACTCGCCTTTTCCAGCAGTGTCCTGTCTCCCTCCATACCATTGCGGTCCTCCACTTCCTGCTTCTTCTCTGTAAAACCGGTCATGTGATTGGCTCAGCATAGTGACATCATCTCTGCGCATCCAATCACATTACTGGCGTTACAAAGAAGAACCAGGAAGTGGAGGAGCGCAACGGCATTGAGGAAGACAAGACACCACTGGAAAAGATGAGTAACGTGGTTGTTATTTTATTATGGGCAGCAGCATGGGGGGCCATATCTAGCACGGAGGGCTTGCCAACCACGAGGTATGTGTGCTAGCCCTAGGGGACATGTGCAAGCCCTGGGGTGCATGTGCCAGCCCTGGGAAACATGTGCCAGCCCTGGGGGATGTGTGCCAGCCCTGAGGGACATGTGCCATCGCCATCACTAGGACTTGTGCCATGACTGGGGGACGTCTACCAGCCTTGGGGGATGTGTTCCCGCCATGGGTGACATTTTCCATCACTGGGGGACATGTGCCTGCCCTGGGGGATGTGTGCCATCACTGGGGGATGTGTGCCATCACTGGAGGACATGTGCCATCACTGGGGGTTGTGTGCCAGTCATAACAATATTAAGGAGGCCATATCTAGGATGGTGGGGTGGGGTTATATCCCAGGATGAAGGACCATGTATAGTATATGATTTGTAAGACAGACACTGACATTATAAGATGGACCCCATTTAACATTAAAATCTATTATTTTCACTTTTCCTTCACCAAATTTGGGTTGAGTCTTATAATTCTGTGAGTCTTATAAAGCAAAAAATATATTTATCTACATATTTACCTATATGTAAATATACATTTATATATATATACACATATATATATACATATATATATATTTATTTACATATTTGCCTATTTATTGGTATTATATATTTTTTCTTTATTATTCTTTTACATTTATTTTAACTTTTTTTTAAAACTTTTTTTCTTAGTTCATTTTTGGGACATCACCTTTTATTGTTCAGATCACCTTTGTAATCCATTGCAATGCAGCAGTACTGAAATGGATATGTATGAGATGCGCATGGAGCTCTGACATTTGGCATGGTGTGCGAGGATGGCCACAGTCAGTTGACCTTGGGATCATCATGACTATGACCCTGGGTTAACTGGGCACCGATTGGGTCCTTATCATCACATTATGGGGGTGCCAATCATCTGGGAGTAGAGAACCCCTCTCTCCCTGATATTAAAATGCTACGATCACTATTGATCGCAGCACTTAGGCGGTTAAACTGCCCAGATTAGTACAGACAATGGTCCAGCTGAAAACTTGGTGATGATCATGCAGCAACAACTTGTGTGCCTGCAAAATCTCCATGATGTACCGTATTCAATGGTCATTAAGGCATGATTTATCATGACCTACCCAGTATGTACAATGTCGCAAACATGTTAAAATTTGTTGTGTAATTTCTCGTGAATAAACCGATATCCCATATGTGGTGGACAACTACAGTTTTAATGCACGGCAGGACTCCAAAGGGAAGAAACACCATTTGACTTTTGGAATGCAAAATTGGGTGTACTAGATAGTGGACACCATGTTGTGTTTGCACATCCCCTAATATGCCTAAAAAGGAGAAGCTCCCCACAAGAGACACTATTTTGGAAACTGCACCCCCAAAGAACACTTATCTAGAGGATTGGTGAGCACCTTGAACCTACCTAGATTTTTAAGCCATGAAAATAACAAATCACATTTTCCCCACAAAAAATGTTGCTTTAGCCCCAATTTTATTATTTTAAGGAGAAACTAGATCAGACAATTTGATGTGCAATTTCACCTGAGCACACCAATATCCTGTATTACCAAAACTACTATTTGGGTACATGGCATGGCTCAGAAGGTGTAAAAGGGTATTGGACCAGTGGAAGCATAAGCACATGTGAAATGGCCATTGTCCTACACGCATCCCACTCTCTCCTGCCTTCTTCCAGCATGTGTAAACAGGATTGAATAAAAGGACATTTTAAAGATGCTGAGTGTTGCTTAAATTTTTACTTTGAAATACAATAAAAAATACAGATTTTGGAAATGTCCTTGATAAAAAAAATTTAAATTGATGCCAAAATGTTGACACTTTAAATTTTTTAACAAAATAAAATGATGCTGACATCTTGTAAATGTGATTTATTGACATTTTTGTCTAGTATGTCTAGCTGGTTTAAGAAAGCAAGCACTCAAAGCTTAAAAATCAAAACTAAAATAAAGTACAATGTGTCATAAAAATAATGTCATAATCACATTTGACATTTTAAAGCATTCCTAAATTATTACCATATAAAGTGATACATGTCAAAATTTAAAATTTGGGATTCTCATATCCATTTTCAGTGTGAAGCCAAAAAGAAAATTCCATCTTTGCAATGTTGTTTTTCAAGAGAAATGGGCAAAATTACAATTGTATCATGACTTTTTATCTCTTTTATCTCCACACAGTTCTAATTGCTTTTGAAGTTGCTGTTTGACATGAGTACTGTTTCTTAACTTATTTTAAATAGTGTATTCAGTCTATAGATTGTAGTATATTAACGCCTTCCTGCTAGGTCTTTGGCTTATGTTAAAGCCGAGCCCGGCACTCACTGCCAGGACCGGTGCCAACACCACTCCAGAGTTTTTAACCCCGGTAAATGCTACAATCACAGGAGCATGGTGGTTAGATACTTAATTTTATGTTTTTCAATTTTGTCAAATTTTAGTAAACATCCTTGCTCCATACAGGATAAATTTTATGAATAATGAGTGCATTCTTTAGTTGTAAAGAAAAAAGTGGAGGGTAGGGATGTCCTCTACATCCAGTGAATTATTTTCAAAAAGTGAAATGGAAATAAAAATGGCATCTGCGAAAATAACATCTTTTTCTGCAAAAAACGAGTTGCTATTCATCTCCATCAGCAAAAAAATAAAATAGCTATTGCTCTCAGATGTGATGTCAATGGGTTCATAATGACCCAAAGAATAAAACTGATTTTTTACTTTTTCTACATGGTGAACAAGGTTAACAAAAAAACACAAAAAACTATTCCTGAATTTGTTTCTGCTTCACCAAAGGTCAAATAGAAAATGATTAACTCCTTCTCCCCCGGGCGATTGTCCATTTTCTGTTTTTCCCTCCCCTTCTTCCAAAAGCCATAACTTTTTTATTTTTTCATCAATATAGACATATAAGGGTTTTTTTGGTGTGATGAGTTGTATTTTTGAATAATCAAAATGTAAGAAAAACGGCACTCACCAGGTCAGCAAGTAACGGGATCTTTATTGCGGGAACATACAAGAAGCCTCTGTGTTGGATGGTGGGATGGACTGACTGATTGCCTATAGATGGCAGGTGTGTGGATGCTAGCTAGACTTAGCAGTACTGTAGCACTCTCTACAGTGATTTTATAAGCATCTGGTATTTACTGAAGTTACTTACCTCATTTTTTGTTGCATTAAGCTGAATATTTGTTGTTTTTATTATATTTGTACACTTTGCACAGATTGTTGCTATGTGGTGACGCCAGATGGGAGGTTCTGCCCCGCCTATATAGGAAGTGGGGTAGACACCTGTAGCTAGCCGTGACCGGTAGAAGGGCCTTTGCCCGAAACGGACCCGTTGTCACCTCGGCGCCCCCTCCCTGCACTTTGTATGTTCCCGCAATAAAGATCCCGTTACTTGCTGACCTGGTGAGTTCCGTTTTTCTTACATTTTGATGATGAATTGTTGTGCTATACTGGCACCACCGGTCGCACTAGTGCTTCCCGCCTCACATGCATATTCCACTGCCTGAGAAGGATTACTGGTCATAGTGGTGCCCCTTTTTCGTTTCTGTTGGATTTTATTTTGAATAATACCATTTATTTTACCATATAGTGTACAGGAAAATAGTTAAAAAAAAAATCCAAGAGCGGTGAAATGGTTAAAAAAGTGTGATTACATGTTTGTTTTTTGCTTTTTTTTATTCGCCACATTCACTATATGGTAAAACTGATGTGTCGGTATGATGTCTCAGATCGTTAAGAGTTCGTAGATATCTACCATGTATACTTTTACTGTTATCTAAGTGGTGAAAAAAATCTGAAATTTTCAAAGAAAAAGAATTGCACTTTTGGTGCCATTTTCCAAGATCCATGGCGTTCTTATTTTCTGGGATCTGGGGCTGTTTGAGCCATCTCTTGACTCTGTTTAAAAACAATAAAAGTCTTCAAAATTTTTTGTAAAAAAGCATTTTTATAGTTATACTAGTCAAAGCTTAAATAAAACTATATAAATCAAATCTGGTATTGCTGTGATCGCACTGACCTGAGGAGTAAAGCCACCTAATCACCTGTATCTCCAGAAGCACAAGCTGGACACAATGTACGGGCACTACAATGTACTGGGCATTACATGGTCTTTTTTGCAATTTTTAATTCTGCAACATTCACCTCGTTTGACTCCATGCCTGTTTTCTTGAGACAAAATCATCACTTCACCCATAGATCAATTCCCAAGAGGGTGTAGTTTACAAAATGTGGTCACTTAACGGGCTTGCTGCTGTTCTGGCACTTAGAGGCTCTGTAAATGGAGTCTGCAAACTTAAAATCAAATGGTGCTCCTTCTCTCCCAAGCCCTAGTGTGTGGCCAAACAAAACTATACAGTCACATGTGGGGTATTGCCACATGCAGAAGAAATTTTGTCACACAATATGGGGTCTTTTTTCTTATTCCTCTTGGGAAAATTGAAAATCTGGGGTTACACAACATTTTAATAGTAAAAATGTAATTATTTTCCCCCGTCCCAGTAGTATAACATTTTGCGACACATCTGTGGTGTCAATATGCTCACTGCACCCCTACATGAATTCATTGTGGGGTGAAGTTTGTAAAATGGGGTCACTTCTGGTGAAATTCTACTGTTCTGGCATCTCAGGGGGTTTGCCAAATGTGACATAGCACCCACAAATCATTCTAGCAAATTATTAAGTCTCATATGGTGCTCCTTCCCTTCTCAGCTTTGTACTGTACCTCAAAAGTAGCTCCTGATTACACAGAGGGTATTGGCACACTTAGAAAAAGTTACACAACAAACTATATAGTTCATTTTTTTTATTAGCCCTTATAAAAATGTGAAACTTGGGGCTAAAACAACATTTTAGTGTAAAAAATGTAATTATTTTTTCTACACCACACAATGGTATACATTTCTGTAACACCTGTGGTATCAATATGCTCAATGCACGCCTAGTTGATTTCATTGAGTGGTGTAGTCTGTAAAATGTGGTCACTTATAGGGTAATCTGCTTTTCTGTCAGGGGACCAATGTGACATGGCACAGCTGATGGGGGTAGGGAATAGGAAGCTGTTCACCTCAACACTCGTCGGATTCCCAGGCACCTGGAACAGTGGCTGGCTCCACCAATCAGTTCAGAAGAAAGATAGTATTTTCCAGGGCCACTGGACCATACTGACAGCAGCTTTATTAGAACATATTTGAAACCACTTACATCCCGCCGGATGCGTTTCGGACAAGGTCCTTACTCATCGGCGTATATACAAATATAAAACCAATACATTTATAGACAAATAAAAAAACTTTGCTGCAACATTCAAGGCCTTAATAGCCAACATGTGTCAGATTAACCCCTTCAGGTTAGATAAAATAAGAAAACCACCCACAGGTCATATAGTTCAAATAAATATGCATATCTTACCCTAACACAGATGATAAATAACGATGTACTGTAATTATCATCTGTGTTAGGGTAAGATATGCATATTTATGCAAAAAAATTATTATGTATTTTTTTTTTTTTTTTCGGTCTCATAACATTTGAACAATATGAACTGTGGGTGGTTTTCTTATTATATCTAACCTGAAGGGGTTAATCTGACACATGTTGGCCATTAAGGCCTTGAATGTTGCAGCAAAGTTTTTTTTATTTGTCTATAAATGTATTGGTTTTATATTTGTATATACACCGATGAGTAAGGACCTTGTCCGAAATGCGTCCGGCGGGATGTAAGTGGTTTTAAATATGTTCTAATAAAGTTGCTGTCAGAATGGTCCAGTGGCCCTGGAAAATACCTTTTTTCTTCTAATGTGACATGGCACCCGCAAACATTTCCAACTAAATCTAAAATCCAATATGGCGCACCTTCCCTTTTGAGCTTTGCGCTGTACCTCAAAATTAGCTTTCAATTACATATCAGGTATCGGTGTACTCAAGAGAAATTGCACAACAAATAGAATGTTGCATTTTTTCCTGTCACCTTTCTGAAAATACAAAATTTGAAGCTAAAACAACAGTTTTGTGGGAACAATTAGATTTTTTTTATTTTCATGGCACAATGTTATAAGATTCTGTGAGGCACCGGGGAGTTTAAACATCTACATGCATTCCTTGAGAGATCTAGTTTCCAAAATGAGGTCACTTGTTGGATGGCTATGCCCATCTAGAGATCTCTAAGCTGGAAACACACTATCCGAGTGACATTAGAGTTACTAGAACGAGTCTCGAATCACCCAGGATGGCCTCCCCCTCTCTGGACCAGAGCACTGGAGCTACATAGAAAAACATACCGCTGACAGTATTGAGTCCAAAGAGGCAGGGGTCATGCTGGGTGAATGATCTGAGACTCGTGCGATTAACTCGCATGTCACTCGGACAGTGTGTTTACAGCCTAAATGCGACATGGCATCAGCTAACAATTCCAGACAATCTTGAGGTTTGAAAAGTCAATCGCCTTCTCTTCTAACCCCTGCCGTGTGCCCAAACAGTAGTTTTCCACCCCATATGAGATATCAGTGTACTTAGGATATATTGCACAACAAATTGTGTGGCAAGATTTTCTCTGTTAACCTTCAGAAAATAAAAAATTGGAGCTAAAAGAACATTTTTGTGGAGAAAATTAGATTTTTTTGTCACGGCTCAACATCAGAAAATTCTGTGAAGCACTTTGATGGTTCAAAGTGCTCAACACACATCTAGATACATTTCTTCAGGGGTCTGGTTTCCAAAATGGGGTCACTGGAAAGGTCTCTCCTAACGAGACATGACGTCTGTTAATGATTCTACTCAATTTTGAGTTTGAAAACTCAAATGGTGCTCCTATTCCAGGCCCTGCCGAAATTGTACAACTAATGTTGAGGTACAATTTCTTTTGTTATCATTCTGAAATGCAAAATATGGGACTAAAGTACATTTTTAGATAAAAAAAATAGTAATTTTCATTTTTTTCTTCCACATTGCTTTAGTTCTTGTGAAACACCTCTCTGGATCAATAAACGTTTGGATGTAGTTTTGAGCAGTTTGAGGAGCTCAATTTTCAGACTGGTGTCAATTCTACTCATTTTCTGTCACATAGGCCTCTAAAAGTCACTTCGAATGTGATGCGGTCCTAAACAAATGGTTTTGTAAATTTTATTAGAAAAATGAGATATTGCTGATAAATGTTTAACCCTTCTAAATCAGTGCTGATATAAAATAAAAATATGGTAAATGTTATTTATTAACTATTTTGTATGACATAATGCTCAGAATTAAAGGCATAAAAATGAAGTTTGAAATTTTGCGAAATTTTCTAAATTTTCAAACTTTTCGCTCAATTTACAATATTTTGACAAATAAATGCAAAAAATGGCCTGGTCAGGAAGGTGAAAACAAGGCTGGGTGATGAGAGGGGTTAATAGAAAAAATAAAAAATGTATAATAATTATTACCTAGAGTAAGCATAGTGCTGGTATATGTACAACAGAAATGTATTTTGAGTAAGTCAAATAATTGATGTGTCTTTGATCATAAGCTATATAGTAAGATATGTCACCAAACCATATTCTCAATTGATAAAAAAGCTTTTGCATAAATCCCAACAGAAAAGTGTTAGGCTACCTTCACATTTACTTTCCCCTTTCAGCATTCTGGGGAGGGGATCCGCAATGTGACCGCAGCACCGCAAGCCCCTATCTTTATAATGGGAGTGCACGGTGCTGCGCTTGACTGCGCATGACCGTGCGCACCCATTCACTGCCATATGTGATTTGTACGCAGGCGGATGCCTGCGCACAAAACACACAGTCTCGTCCGCACCAGAAATGCAACATGTTGCATTCGTGGTGCGGACGAGACTGGGTGATTTGTGCGCAGGCATCCGCCTGCGTACAGATCACATATGGCAGTGAATGGGTGCGCACGGTCATGCGCAGTCAAGCGCAGCCCCGTGCACTCCCATTATAAAGATAGGGGCTTGCGGTGCTGCGGTCACATTGCGGATCCCCTCCGCAGAACGCTGCGGAGGGGAACGCAATTGTGAAGGTAGCCTTAATATATTTTTTTTACTTGTAGCATTACAAAAACATCAACAGAAAAGTGGTGACATTTAGTACCTTAATCAAGCACATGTTATTATACAGAGTAGTCTAATTCCAAGCTACCAAAATGTCAAACCTGAGCCATCATTGCTGGTCATCAACTTGATGGAATTTGGTTGTTCTCAGCTGATGTCTAATCACAGTCTCAAGTCTCATTTATAAACCGCTTTATATATATACAATGGATAACATGGTGGATGGGAAATGATAATTTCAGCCAAAACAAATACGGTATAGAGTTCTCTGTAATTTTCCAGAACACCTTGTAAAAAAAAAAGTAAAAACAAAAGGTGTACTTTCATGTGTGTTTTTATGCAAGGCTTTCGTATAGCCTATGCCAAGGAATTTCTGTTGTTTGAACACTGAATTTCATAAGTTTTGTTGTATTTGAACACAACATAATTACTATGCCTCTATAATTGGCATTAAGCGTGTATACGCACTGCATCATACTGCATCAGTTGGGCAAGTAAATTCTGCAAAATGTAGTTATATGTCATAAAATAAATGATTATTACAATTATATTAAACAATAACAAGGAATCTTAATCAATTACGGTAGCGTCACAGAGTTTTATGAAGGAGTTACATTTAATAAAAGAAAGACAAAGTCAGTCAGATTTCCCTGGTTTTGATGTCATAGATTTTTTCATAAATAATTCCTGAAACATGATCTTGTGCTTCTTCAACCCCTTAGTGCAGGGGCGTAACTAGAACTGGCAGGGCCCCATAGCAAACTTTTGAACGGGGCCCCCTCTAAGACACGCCCCCTCCAAGACACGCCCCCTCCCAGACACGCCCCTCCAAGACACATCCCCTTACAGGCCCCAGCAGTATATACAGCAGCCCCAGTGGTATACCGCAGCCTCTCCAGTGGTATATACAGGCCCCAGCAGTATTACAGCAGCCCCAGTGGTATACAGCAGCCTCCTCAGTGGTATATACAGGCCCCAGCAGTATTACAGCAGCCTCCGCAGTGGTGGTATATACAGGCCCCAGTGGTGGTATACAGGGCCCCTGGTGGTGGTATACAGGGCCCCTGGTGGTGGTATATACAGGCCCCTGGTGGTGGTATATACAGGCCCCTGGTGGTGGTATACAGGCCCCTGGTGGTGGTATATACAGGCCCCTGGTGGTGGTATATACAGAGCCCCTTGTGGTAGTATACAGAGCCCCTGGTGGTGGTATATACAGGCCCCTGGTGGTGGTATATACAGGCCCCTGGTGGTGGTATATACAGGCCCCTGGTGGTGGTAGTATACAGAGCCCCTGGTGGTAGTATACAGAGCCCCTGGTGGTAGTATACAGAGCCCCTGGTGGTGGTATATACAGGCCCCTGGTGGTGGTATATACAGGCCCCTGGTGGTAGTATACAGAGCCCCTGGTGGTAGTATACAGAGCCCCTGGTGGTGGTATATACATGCCCCTGGTGGTAGTATACAGAGCCTCTGGTGGTGGTATACAGGCCCCTGGTGGTAGTATATTCAGGCCCCTGGTGGTAGTATACAGAGCCCCTGGTGGTGGTATATTCAGGCCCCTGGTGGTAGTATACAGAGCCCCTGGTGGGTATATACAGGCCCCTGGTGGTAGTATACAGAGCCCCTGGTGGGTATATACAGGCCCCTGGTGGTAGTATACAGAGCCCCTGGTGGTAGTATACAGAGCCCCTGGTGGGTATATACAGGCCCCTGGTGGTAGTATACAGAGCCCCTGGTGGTGGTATACAGGCCCCTGGTGGGTATATACAGGCCCCCCCTCACAGTGTCCCTGGCAGCAGCACACACACAGGGACAGGGTTAGGGTATATACAGGCCCCCCCCCCTCACAGTGTCCCTGGCAGCACACACACAGGGACAGGGTTAGGGTATATACAGGCCCCCCCCCCTCACAGTGTCCCTGGCAGCACACACACAGGGACAGGGTTAGGGTATATACAGGCCCCCCCCCTCACAGTGTCCCTGGCAGCACACACACAGGGACACAGGGTTAGGGTATATACAGGCCCCCCCCTCACAGTGTCCCAGCCAGCACCACACACACAGGGACAGGGTATATACAGGCCCCCCCCCTCACAGTGTCCCTGGCAGCACACACACAGGGACAGGGTTAGGGTATATACAGCCCCCCCCCCTCACAGTGTCCCTGGCAGCACACACACACAGGGACAGGGTATATACAGGCCCGGGGCCCCCCCATGCTGCCGGCTGCTCACTAACATGTGTCATTCAATAAATATTATTGTTATTATTAGCGGTGCGGTGCCTCTCACCTCTCCGGCCTCAGTAGCTCCTGCCTCCTGCTGCTCCTTCCAACCCTGCTTCTTGTTCTCTGGGCTCTGGCTGCTCTGTGTCCTCCTGTGTGCTAAGTGACCGAGGAGTCGGACAAGTGAGGGAACAGGAAGGACTCCGAGCGAGGTCACAGGGCGGCCAGGGGGCGGGGATCTGCAAAAGAACAAACACACAGCGGCGCGTCAGGCAGGAGGCAGCAGCAGGCTACAGCGGCGGCAGCCCCTTTATCTCTCTGTGCGGCGCCTGCGGCCGCTTTGAATACGCATCATCCACCTCGCCAGGGGGGGCCCGTCGGGCGTGGCCGCCCCCGGCCGGGCCCCCAACCCCACAATTACCAGACCAGACAGAGGCTCAGAGCACAGCCACAGAGGTAATATATCGCAGCTACCGGCATAGCAGCGGCTGCGCGCTGGGTCCGGGCCCCCCACAAGCGCCGGGCGGCCCGGGCCCAAAAGCAACTGCTACGGCTGCTATGCCGGTAGTTACGCCACTGCCTTAGTGATGGAGCCACTTTTGATCTTAATGATCAGGCCAAATTTAAGAAATCGGACCAATGTCACTTTATCAGATTATATACAGTTCAAAAGAGGGTCACAGCACTTCTTTCTTTTGCAAGGGATGTTTATTCCAGCTCAGGCATATGGCGACGTTTCGAGCTATGCTAGCTCTTTATCCAGCAACCACATTACATCTGTTACACCACTTTATACACCTCTAGCCTCTTGCCTCACTTCCTTACAGGTGATTTGCATAATTCATTATTACAACATAAACCCACATCCTGATACACCCTAATGTGAACATTTATGATCCATGCCCTCCATATCATACATTCCCCTGGGGTCCATCTAGTGTTTTATACATACATCACTGTCCACTCCATACTTAATGACATTATGCGGCAGTGTGGGAGCGGCTTACCGGGTTCCTGTATGCATACATGTGTTCTCGGCGTCCCGGAAGCATCTGCTGTACAAACAGTGCCATGTCCCCGCCCCCGTTGGTGTGGAAACCACGTCGGCGTGCGCCGTGACGTCATCACGTCCGCGCATGCTCGTTGTTCAATTCTCGTCATTCCCCATCTTTGTTGGGGCTTCCTACAGCTATACAAGTGCCGTGTCCCGTTCTTTACTAAAGTGACATGTGCATATGCGTTGTCCTAATAGCGCAGTGTTCAGTGACATAGTGCTCTTCCTTTTTCTACTTACATATCGCTCTATATGGAGCAACAATCTAAAGTGTCAAGTGCTTATAAAGTGCCCATAATAGTGTGCCTAATAATAATATGCTTTTATTAATTCTGTTAATGTGGGTGTCACAGTACATATTTGTTGACTTTATATGACCTTTTCCCATGTAGTTTACTCCCTTCTTCTCAATAACCTTATACACTTATTCAATTTCTTAGCCTCTCATCAAACCTATTACAGTTTTTCAGCTTGTACCATTCATTGATTAAGGTTTTTTTTTGTGTGTGGGGTATGATTCGCTACCTTGTAGGTCTCTATGTGTCTATATATAAATATACTCTTGTGTGCATAAAAAATTTGTGACTATTTTAATATTTCTTTTTTAAAAAAAGGGGACTATAAAACGAGTGACCATAAAAAAGTGTGACCATAAAAAAGGGGTTGACCATAAAATGGGGACAAAACGGAATATTCAGGACAAATTCAGCGCGTTATGTTGTGCGTGTTTACCATACAGTGCTCCCTGTATTGCCGCTCCCATTCTCTCAGTACTGCATGGAATCTATCATCACTAGATGGACCTCCTTCGGATCTTTGGTTCCTTCCAGGGTTCTATAAAAAACAATTTAAAACATTTTAAGAATTAAGTTATTAATTACAGGCACAAAGTTAATAGAACTGTATCTTCAAGTGCTAGTGTTTAAAAATTACAATCGTGGTTAAAAATGCCTACAATTTCCAACGACAGAGATTCCCATCCTATCGATCAAAGGGCTACTCCGAGTTTGTAGTCCACATTCATGCCTCCCGGCTTTAATGTGCCTAACCTCTTTATCCATTTCAACTCCTGAATCCTTAACTGCTTTTCACGGTTCCCCCCTCTCCTCATCACCGGAATTCCATCTATTGCTCTGACCCTCAAATCCCATTCATCATGCCCTGCTTCAGTGAAATGCTTGGACACTGGCAAATTCATGATCTTTTTTCGGATACTGTACCTATGCTGACTCATCCTGATTCTCAGTTCCAACGTTGTTTCCCCCACGTAATATTCCCTACAGGGGCACTCTAACAAATACACAACGTGGTCTGACGCACATGTAAAAAACTGTTGGATTTTGTATCTCCTTCCTTTGACTTCATATTCATTACCTTTTTTCATCAATGGGCAATTCACACAGCCAATGCATGGATAATTCCCTGTCCTCACATTTCCTGTCAGCGTGGTCTGTCGTTTGAAAGAACCAATATCTGACTTGACTAAGCGGTCCTTTAGATTCCTCTCTTTCCTAAAAGAAAAGAGTGGTTGTTCCTTGAACTCCCTAACTTCCGGCAAGCCGTTACTCAGAATCTGCCAGTTCCTCTTTATTGCCTGTACCACTTCCCTGGACTCCTCACCATACGTGGTCACCACTGGTATTCTATTCAGTGTCTTTCTAGTGGTCCTATCCCTTTGTCGCTTGTGCTTACTCATATCCAGGACTTTCGTCGGGTAGCCCCTTCTCTTGAACTTCTCCAGCAGTCCATAAACTGCTTCCTCCTTCTCCTCTACATCACTAACTATCCGCCTGACTCTTTCCACTTGTCCACACGGGATGGCCTTTTTCAAACCTATGGGATGGCTACTGTTGAAATGTAATAATTTATTTCTATCCGTTGGTTTCACATGCAATGTGGTTTTTATCTGTCCTTCCACCAGCTTGACGTTCACATCCAGGAATTGTATATCTGTCCTTGAGTGAACCATCGTAAATTTAATGCTGGTGTCTACTGTGTTCAAATACCTATGAAACTCGTTCAGCTCGCCTATATCACCACTCCACAGGACAAACACATCATCGATGTATCTCCACCACTTCCGAACCCTCCGGAAGTGGTGGGACCCATAGACATGTTCCTCTTCAAGCACCGCCATGGTGACGCCGGCATATGCACATGCCATATGCGCCCCCATGGCGGTGCCTTTCAGCTGCTTATAATATGTGTCCCCAAACAGGAAGTAATTACATCGCAAACAGATTTCCAGTAAATCAATGATAAATTTCTTACTCTCTTTTCCATATTGTGTAGTTCCCAACAACAAGTCAACTGCTCTGATACCCATATCGTGCTCTATAGATGTGTACAGGGAGACTACATCAAAGGATACCAAGATATCTTCCTTTCCCACTTCCAAAGTTCTTAAATTCTCCAAAACGCTGCTTCTGCTATTACTATTTGTATATACCCTTCATCGAGGCTTAGCTGTGTTGATCCATTTATAATGGAACCAGGCACATTAGTGTATACGGTTGAGGACGAAGAGCGGATCCTCAAGGGATTGGAGGGGGAAGTCGAATTTCTGAGTGTACCTTCAGTAAACAACTTGAAGAGAAAGTATGAGAACGGGTGTAAACGCCTAGTCTCCACGGAACTGCATCTTATGATGTTAGGCCAATACTACAAGGCCAAAAAGATTCCGAGAGGGCTCAGATCAAATATCCGACCTACCCTGTTTGTGAATGACACGGTATACTGTAACAAATTTGCTATGATGTCCAACAAGTACGCGATGGATGTGATGCTCCTAAACATGGAGTATTTACAGGAGGAAGTACAAAAGTTGGGCAGGATAACAAGGATATGGAAGGACAGTTGAAATTGTTGATTAAAGAGGATGAATTTCAGAAGTTTAAGGAGCAGACAAGGCTGAGAGTCGAGAAAGTCAAGAAGGATTTGGAGGAAACCAAACGTCAGAAGTGGGCAAGGGATAATGAGGACTATCAGACAGGATCAGTTTACAACTGGCAAAAGGATAAATGGCCCAAGAAAGGTGGTTTTAAACGAAAAGGACATAAATATCGTCGTATTAAGCATGCTAATAAATATGATTCCATCCCATCCAGAGACGGACAGGTCGCAAGAAGAAGAAGAGGAGGAGTCCGCTACAGAAGGAGCCAGAAAAAAGCGAGAGAAACCAAGGACAGGACTCAGGGGCAACAAGAAGAGAAACCAGAACTGGTGGTAAATATATCCAAAAAGACATTAAGTGTTGCGCAAAATGAGATTTTGAACAAGGGATTGAACTACAACATCACCACGCACATAGACTGGTTTCAATTAGATGTGGATATGGCTAGACTGTTCCGTTTGGTTAAATTGAGACATTGGTTCAACACTAAAGAAACGAGACCCAGACAAAGGGAAAGTGAGCTAGCACTAAGGGACTTTTCTCTGTTTAATAAGAGTGATTTCACCCCAGTGGAGGTAGTGCCAGCAATAGAGACCTTCATGGCAGCAGTTAGGAGGGATATTGAAGTTATACAACAAAAAAGTCAGGGAGCATTAAAATACCCCAATGTGAAGAGGAATGAGTTTGAGGCGCTACAGGAACTTGTCCATGACGGCGACCTAGTGATAAAACCAGCGGATAAAGGGGGAGCAGTCGTCGTCATGGACAAGGGTAAGTATAAGGCGGAAATAATGAGACAGCTAAGGGATGAAGAGGTGTACCAACAGTTAAATAAGGACCCAAAGTTCGAGATCCAAAGAAGTATAAAGGCAGTTCTGGAAGAAGCAAAAATGGGAGGGTTAATAGACCAGGAGTTACTGGATTATTTGATAGTGGATAGCCCGAGAACGCCAGTACTATATATCGTTCCAAAAATCCACAAGTCGATGGAGAACCCGCCAGGGAGGCCTATAGTGTCAGGCGTAGATTCTGTCTTTAACAATGTAGGGATTTTCCTGGATAAATTGTTGAATCCACTGGCAGTATCAGCGAAGTCCTACATACGTGACACGGGACATTTTTTGGAGAATTTAAGAACTTTGGAAGTGGGAAAGGAAGATATCTTGGTATCCTTTGATGTAGTCTCCCTGTACACATCTATAGAGCACGATATGGGTATCAGAGCAGTTGACTTGTTGTTGGGAACTACACAATATGGAAAAGAGAGTAAGAAATTTATCATTGATTTACTGGAAATCTGTTTGCGATGTAATTACTTCCTGTTTGGGGACACATATTATAAGCAGCTGAAAGGCACCGCCATGGGGGCGCATATGGCATGTGCATATGCCGGCGTCACCATGGCGGTGCTTGAAGAGGAACATGTCTATGGGTCCCACCACTTCCGGAGGGTTCGGAAGTGGTGGAGATACATCGATGATGTGTTTGTCCTGTGGAGTGGTGATATAGGCGAGCTGAACGAGTTTCATAGGTATTTGAACACAGTAGACACCAGCATTAAATTTACGATGGTTCACTCAAGGACAGATATACAATTCCTGGATGTGAACGTCAAGCTGGTGGAAGGACAGATAAAAACCACATTGCATGTGAAACCAACGGATAGAAATAAATTATTACATTTCAACAGTAGCCATCCCATAGGTTTGAAAAAGGCCATCCCGTGTGGACAAGTGGAAAGAGTCAGGCGGATAGTTAGTGATGTAGAGGAGAAGGAGGAAGCAGTTTATGGACTGCTGGAGAAGTTCAAGAGAAGGGGCTACCCGACGAAAGTCCTGGATATGAGTAAGCACAAGCGACAAAGGGATAGGACCACTAGAAAGACACTGAATAGAATACCAGTGGTGACCACGTATGGTGAGGAGTCCAGGGAAGTGGTACAGGCAATAAAGAGGAACTGGCAGATTCTGAGTAACGGCTTGCCGGAAGTTAGGGAGTTCAAGGAACAACCACTCTTTTCTTTTAGGAAAGAGAGGAATCTAAAGGACCGCTTAGTCAAGTCAGATATTGGTTCTTTCAAACGACAGACCACGCTGACAGGAAATGTGAGGACAGGGAATTATCCATGCATTGGCTGTGTGAATTGCCCATTGATGAAAAAAGGTAATGAATATGAAGTCAAAGGAAGGAGATACAAAATCCAACAGTTTTTTACATGTGCGTCAGACCACGTTGTGTATTTGTTAGAGTGCCCCTGTAGGGAATATTACGTGGGGGAAACAACGTTGGAACTGAGAATCAGGATGAGTCAGCATAGGTACAGTATCCGAAAAAAGATCATGAATTTGCCAGTGTCCAAGCATTTCACTGAAGCAGGGCATGATGAATGGGATTTGAGGGTCAGAGCAATAGATGGAATTCCGGTGATGAGGAGAGGGGGGAACCGTGAAAAGCAGTTAAGGATTCAGGAGTTGAAATGGATAAAGAGGTTAGGCACATTAAAGCCGGGAGGCATGAATGTGGACTACAAACTCGGAGTAGCCCTTTGATCGATAGGATGGGAATCTCTGTCGTTGGAAATTGTAGGCATTTTTAACCACGATTGTAATTTTTAAACACTAGCACTTGAAGATACAGTTCTATTAACTTTGTGCCTGTAATTAATAACTTAATTCTTAAAATGTTTTAAATTGTTTTTTATAGAACCCTGGAAGGAACCAAAGATCCGAAGGAGGTCCATCTAGTGATGATAGATTCCATGCAGTACTGAGAGAATGGGAGCGGCAATACAGGGAGCACTGTATGGTAAACACGCACAACATAACGCGCTGAATTTGTCCTGAATATTCCGTTTTGTCCCCATTTTATGGTCAACCCCTTTTTTATGGTCACACTTTTTTATGGTCACTCGTTTTATAGTCCCCTTTTTTTAAAAAAGAAATATTAAAATAGTCACAAATTTTTTATGCACACAAGAGTATATTTATATATAGACACATAGAGACCTACAAGGTAGCGAATCATACCCCACACACAAAAAAAACCTTAATCAATGAATGGTACAAGCTGAAAAACTGTAATAGGTTTGATGAGAGGCTAAGAAATTGAATAAGTGTATAAGGTTATTGAGAAGAAGGGAGTAAACTACATGGGAAAAGGTCATATAAAGTCAACAAATATGTACTGTGACACCCACATTAACAGAATTAATAAAAGCATATTATTATTAGGCACACTATTATGGGCACTTTATAAGCACTTGACACTTTAGATTGTTGCTCCATATAGAGCGATATGTAAGTAGAAAAAGGAAGAGCACTATGTCACTGAACACTGCGCTATTAGGACAACGCATATGCACATGTCACTTTAGTAAAGAACGGGACACGGCACTTGTATAGCTGTAGGAAGCCCCAACAAAGATGGGGAATGACGAGAATTGAACAACGAGCATGCGCGGACGTGATGACGTCACGGCGCACGCCGACGTGGTTTCCACACCAACGGGGGCGGGGACATGGCACTGTTTGTACAGCAGATGCTTCCGGGACGCCGAGAACACATGTATGCATACAGGAACCCGGTAAGCCGCTCCCACACTGCCGCATAATGTCATTAAGTATGGAGTGGACAGTGATGTATGTATAAAACACTAGATGGACCCCAGGGGAATGTATGATATGGAGGGCATGGATCATAAATGTTCACATTAGGGTGTATCAGGATGTGGGTTTATGTTGTAATAATGAATTATGCAAATCACCTGTAAGGAAGTGAGGCAAGAGGCTAGAGGTGTATAAAGTGGTGTAACAGATGTAATGTGGTTGCTGGATAAAGAGCTAGCATAGCTCGAAACGTCGCCATATGCCTGAGCTGGAATAAACATCCCTTGCAAAAGAAAGAAGTGCTGTGACCCTCTTTTGAACTGTATGTATAACAGAGGCTGGAAGGAGCCTCAGGGACGCTTAGCACTCTATTGAAAGACCAGCTATACACGCTGCTTCTGCTATTACTATTTTTATCAGATTATAGCTAGAGATGAAGTTCGGGTTTGGTTCAGTTTGCCGAATCTCAATATGTTGGCCAAATTGTTTAACGAACAGTTCGCCGAACTTCCAAACCCATTAGGATTCAATAGGAGGCAAAATTAAAGGCATAGAAAACATTTCATAGGAGCCAGAATGCTGTAAAAAGAGGTTAAATTAGGGGCAGACACCAGGAAAAGTACCATCTATTCCCCATAGTTAATATTTTTGTCATGGTGCTCTACGGATGCCTGCGGCAAGGGCTGGTCCAGCATTTCAAGCTTCAACATTAATCAGGAACAGGGAGATCACTGACACATGTAGACATCATGCTCAGAGATTTCTGCTAAATTCAGGAAACATACAACAAAAAGACCCCCAAAAGAGTCTCCACATTTCAAAAAATTAGGGCCAGTTACCATGAAATGGGGGTTGTACAACTTGGACAACTACTTGTCATGATCTCCACATTGCCTGTGTTTTTTCTAAGTTTGTGGAGACTGTCAGCCTGGGCTGGCTCTGTGCCTCAATCACCTGAATTCAACTCAATTAATTAGGCCTCTATTTAATCAAGCTTGCAGCTATGCTCAGTGTCATTTGTACACTTGCTTCTGGCCTGTGTAGGATTTGATCTTCCTGTGCTCTGAAACACCCCCTGCATGACTTAGTTAGGCCGGCTTCACACCACGGTGTGATCAGGTCCTGGGCTGTCCGATGTGAATCGGACAGCCCTGGACAGGATTTGCAAACAGACATTTGGCAAAATCTACTATCTTAGATACACACAAGAGGCAACCATCCAACATTAGTGCACAGAACAGAAGAGCCATACAGTCTCTGAAAACCAACCAAAAAATCATCATTAAACCTGCAGACAAGGGTGGTGCCATAGTCATGATGAACAAATCAGACTACCTGATGGAAGCAAACAAACAACTGATGGACATACGCTACCACAAGAAATTGGAGTCTGAGCCCACACAGGACTATCACAAGGCATTCAACAAGCTGGTCTCTTGTCTACCTGACATATCTTTAAGAGCTGATGACCTAATACTAGAAAGTCCAAGAATAGGCACATTTTACATGCTTCCCAAAATCCCCAAATCAGGAAATCCAGGAAGACAAATCAGTTCATGTGTGGGCACCCTTGCCGAACAAATATCTGGATGGGTAGAGGGTGTTCTCAAACTCCTAGTAAAAGAGACACCCACTACATTCAGGACACAGCTGACCTATTGAATAAACTATCAACAATAGGCCCTCTGCCAGATGGAACAATCCTCGCCACCATGGATGTGGAATCTCTGTACAGCAATATCCCACAACAGAATGGATTACATGCCTGCAAAACCTTCCTGGAAAACACAGGGATTGATGCTGAGTATGTTGTGAAGCTTATAAAATTCATCCTCATGCACAACTATTTTACATTTGATGACAACGTATATTTACAGGAGACTGGCACAGCAATGGGAAGCAAAATGGCACCACAATATGCAAATCTTTTCAAGGCCAAGCTTGAAGGTGACTTTTTATCCTCTTGTCTTATCAGGCCTCTGGCCTATTACTGTTATATCAATGATATTTCAATCATCTGGACGGAGTCTGAGCAACAGCTGAATGAAAGCTTTAATCATTTTCATCCCACCATCAACTTAACACTGAACAACTCCTGCACTGAAATCAGCTTTCTGGACACCATTATCAAGCTATGGAACAATGAAGTAGAGACATCCCTGTACCAGAATCCAATTGACCGACCAACATATCTTCAATGGGACAGTTTTCATCCAAAACACATAAACTCTATTGCGTACAGCCAGGCCATCAGATATAATCGGATATGTTCCAACCCTACAGATAGAGACAATCACCTTGAGGGCCTCAGAAAGACCTTTTTTAATCAGGGTTACCATCCAAGAGCAATTGAAAACAGATTACAAGAGCCACCAGAATATCAAGGAATCTTATCCTACAAAACTAGAGAAGAAAACAATCAGGTCCCTCTCGTAGTCACCTAGAATCCAAATCTGGAGGTGTTAAGAGGAGCTGTACAGAAACTACATCTACTACTATAAAAAGATGCCCGACTAAAATCAATATTTCAGGACCCCCCATCTCTGTGTTTTAGAAAATCTCTGAATCTAAAACGCATAATTGTCAGAAGCTCCCTGTCCTCTCTAACAACAACAGGAACCTTTTCCTACAACCAGAACAGGTGCAAAACCTGTCCATTTATGACAACGGACAAGATAAAGATTCCCAGCACAGATCAGGTCTACAAGATCCTAGATAACGTCAGTTGCACCACAAGCAATGTGGTGTATTTAATTACATGTACCAAATGTCCAACAGGGGGTATGTATGTAGGTGAGACGGGACAAAAATTTTGAATAAGAATGAATTCTTATTGCCCCACAATAAAAAAAAATACATATGGATCTACCTGTAGCCAAGCAGCTTTGACCACAGTATAACAGACATGAGTCTGCTTGTTTTAAAAAGTAACTTCAAATCTCAGAGAGAGAATAATTTGGGAATACAAATTGATAATGACCTTTGACACATTCAAAGCAGGAATGAACGTTTCACATGCATTCATGTCTTTTTACATCAATTGAAAGGGCATTTGGGGGTATCATATCTTTGAATAGACCCCAGTTAGAGGACAATAAAACTTTGACACTTCTTACATGAACTGTTACCACAATCATTTAACCCTGTCTCATTCCTGTTCTTGGACCAACCACTAAGCAAAGGACAATAAAACTGTCTGTGCCTCTTATCTCTGAACTCTGTTTTTAGTGCCCCAGCTGCTCTTTCCCCCCTCCCAACTGACCACTATATGCTTCACATCACCTGTGTTATGTATTGCATTATCCTGCCCTGCATTTGTGTATATATATGTGCTTCTCCAGACATTGTATCATTATTAGCGTATGTTTCTAGTGCAAAAAAAGTGTTGTTTTATTATTGTCACGCAGTACATACACCAACGTTTCGGCCAACGGCCTTCTTCAGGGTCCTAGTACAGAGATATTACATAAAATTAATACAGAAGAAAAAACATAAATACATTGCTTAGTGACGGTGTTATAACCTCATGTGATTGCTTGGATGGTGACAAGGAGAAAAAAACAACACTGTGTGTCCATGTGAAATACCTAAGTGAAACTGATGACAGTGTGGTGAAAAAACCTGAGTTATCCTATGTGATGTGGTGTGGCTAAGGTGATTAAAACACTACCAGGGAGTCGTGACTTGTATGTAAAAAGTGAAGGAGGAAACAAAAGGAGAGGAAAAAAAGGGGGAGGAACAGAGTATTGAAAAAACTGGATGATTACCAAGGAGTACTGGTGAGCGGGATCCTGGGAATATGAAGAGTCACAGAGGAACTAATCCAGGTTGTAGTCTATGGTAAAAAGAGCTATAAGGTTCAGAAATCACAATGGGGAGCAGTAAAAAACAGAACAAAACAGAAAAAGGGAAAGGGGAAAGTGAAAAGCAAGAAATAAGCAAGGTGGAAGAGTTTCTGTGTTTACCGTATGAAGTTAGACCATAGACTAGGTGCTGGAATTGTAAAGATGGGAGAGACCATAGGTGGAAAAAAAAGGGGGGGGTAATAAGCGGGATCAAAGGAATCTTTCACCATCAGGTGTGAGAAAAAAAACCTAGGATAGAGGCAAGAAAGGCAGGACAAGGAACTGAGTCACAGGTGTGAGGGCAAAAAAGAGAAATGCCCACTGTGGAGTCAGAGAACAACAAGTGAAATGTAGTAAGGGTTAATCATGAAGATGACGAGTCTATGAGTATACCTCAGGTGAAGCGAGAGGCTTGTGAATCAAACCAAAGTTTTTTATTCACACCTGGCGGAATACCAGGTGTTACAGAAACTCTGTGAGGAGGCACAATATGAGTTAATGTATTGCAGTTTGTACATATACAAAGGAAAGAATGCTCCTTATAGTAGAGTTTAGGTATTACCTTAAGCTGGGATGTAAAAGGATAGAGGCACATCTATAAGAAAAAATCCTATAAGGCTTAGGAAAAAAGGAGGGTTACAGAAAGAGACGGATAACAAACATATAATGGGGGTTGTGTGAGAATACACACCTGAATGCAAACGAGTCAAGGCTCGGTGGCTGTAACATGAAAGCAGGGATCAGTTAAGGCAGAAGGATTAGCGGCTGAAGGAGGTAGCCAAGAGAAACAATACCTGGTGTGCATGTCAGCTAGGTCTGGGGCGATGTGCGGCTAGCGTGTGTGCAACGCCGCTATTTACAGGGGAAGTGGGCGTGACGTAGTGACGTCAACTCCGGTCTATGGACCGCAAGGAAGTGCGGCCTGCCGGTGAACGCGCATGCGTGGTACATCGGGTGTATCTGCGCATGCGCAGAGTACGAAGTGCAGAGAGTCCGTTCTGAGGTGCTGGGAGTGATGTTGTTGTATTGCCAAAGTGCCAAATCGCTAGGATAAGTGCCGAGGAGTGCCATCCGCTGTGTGGAGGATTCAATAATGCATCTAAAAGACGTAAAAGAAGAACAAAACAGTAGTCAGGCCATGGCAATATTAATAATTTGATCAAAATAGTACAATATAAGAGAAATCAAGGGAATAATCTTGGATTAAGTGAACCAATCCACATTATATCATTATATTCAAGGGAAACAATCACATACCTGTCTAAACTAAGAACATGACGTATGTTAAGGGTCACTGTACCGCTAGTCACATAGATCACTAAGATATATGTATTTTTAATGTCACAAGTACAACCTTAATAAAGGTAAGCTGAACAATCATAAGCAACATTAACATTGACAGTAATTATAAGTAGACAACATTCCTTACTATGGTACTGTGCATTACAATAGACCTGTAACTACTGCGGACATAAGTGTTTTTTTTAAATAAAGTACACCAATCAGAATTGTTCATATTCGCGATTAAGTCCTAAAGGTTCTAATGTCTGTAAGGTATGGATCCAGTAGGCCTCACGCATTTTGAGTCTACGAATCCGGTCACCTCCTCTTCTCTGAGGAGGGACATCCTCAATGATTTGAAAGCGTAATTGTGATACGCTATGGTCATGACAAGCAAAGTGGTGTGGAATAGGCAAAAGCAAATTCTTACAACGAATTGTGGACTTGTGTTTGCTGATGCGGTCACGTATATGCTGGGTGGTCTCCCCAACATATACGTGACCGCAGGGACATTTAATCAGGTATACCACAAAACTGGATGCGCAAGTGAAGAATCCTTTGATTGGAAAACGTTTACCTGTACGGGGATGCGTGAAAAAATTACCCTTGATCACATTGTTGCATTGGTTGCATCCTAGACAGGGGAAAGTTCCCTTTCGGGGTGTTTGTAATGTCAGTTGTTGTGGTAATCTTTTACCAGAGCCAATATCTGCCCGTACTATTGTCTGTTTGATGTTAGGTGCCCTTTTGTGGCAAAACAATGGTCGACTAGTAAATTCAGGGATGTCAGGATAACTGGAGTTCAATATGTGCCAATGTTTAAGAATCACCCCTTGGATGAGTTTACTGAAAGGGTGATACGTGGATACAAATGGTATCCGTGGACCTGAGGTGGTCCCATGTTGTCGGGAAAAGGGGTGGCCTTGAGAGATGTGTTCGGGATATCCCCGTTCCCGGAATTTAGTGGTCATCTCATTGTGTCTCAATATTTTGGTTTCTGGGTCAGAGACAATCCTATCGATTCTTACATGCTGAGATCTCGGTAGTGAGATCTTCACATGGCGTGGGTGGCTACTACTGTAATGAAGCAAGCTGTTCCTATCTGTGGGTTTAATGTAGAGATCCGTCGTCAGACGCCCAGTGGAGTCAATCATGACCCTGGTGTCCAAAAAGTTAATCTGTTCCATGTCGTGATGAATGGTAAACGAGAGATTGGGAACCAGGGAGTTAAGATCATGAAAAAAGGAAGTAATGATGATTCGGGTCCTCGCCAAATGTAAAAAATATCGTCTATGTAACGGCGCCATATCAGGACGTGTTCCGCTACCAGAGGATGTTGATAAACGTGGTCGTGTTCAAATTTACCCATGTAAATATTTGCATAGGGTGGGGCTACGTTGGCCCCCATTGCTGTGCCCCGTTTCTGCAAAAAGAATGTATCTTCAAAGAGAAAAAAATTCATCTCCAGCACCATGTGTAACAAGCTAATGCAAAATTCTTTTTGAGAGGAATTATGTCGGTCTTGTTGGTCTAGGAGCCATTGGACAGCAGCGATGCCCATACTGTGATCGATACTGGTGTATAGGCTATTAACATCAAGTGTAACGAGAATGGAATCACTAGGAACATGGTCTAACTCTCTGATTATTTCCAAAAACGCGTTGGTGTCTTTAATGTAGGACTTAAACGTGGGTACAAGAGGACTAAGAATCTTTTCTAGAACTTTAGACAATGGTGAGAAGGACCGAGTCCGTGGATGCCACTATGGGACGTCCCGGTGGTCTAGTAAGGTTTTTGTGGATTTTTGGGAGGGTATATAGCACCGGTGTTATCGGGTGCTGGTTAATGAGGTAATCAGCCAACTTTTGGTCAATCATCCCATTCTTCTTGTAGAAAGTCAACCGTTTGTCTAATCTCTTTTTGGATATCGGTGGTGGGGTCTCTTGTTATCGTTTCATAAGTCGAGGTATCAGATAGCTGGGAGCGTATCTCATCAATGTAGTAACTTCTGTCCATCACTACCAATGCACCGCCTTTGTCAGCCGGTTTAATGATTATTTTTGAATTACTTTTAAGATCTGACAGGGCCCTTGACTCGTCCGGTGTCAGGTTATGTTTTAAACGTAAATCACCCTTGTGGATTTGGTCTTCCACGTTTTTAACATCACGTGTAACTAGCTCAACAAATGCTTCAACCGAATGGTATTTTCTAGGGGGCATAAAGGAACTTGGCCTGTGGAGACCAAGATCCTTGAGGTTTATGGTGCTGTCAGTACTAGTTACTGGTGTTAACGAAGGATTCACTAGAAAGTGGGCTTTGAGTCTCAAGGACCTGAAAAATCTATTTAGTTCCTGATCAAGTTGGAAGGAACTGAAGGACGGGGTGGGACTGAAGGAAAGTCCTTTCTGTAGGACGTGAAGTTCCGTGGGGGAGAGGCTATATGAGGATATGTTGTAAACCAATGAGGACCCACCTGTGACCTGAGCACCATTCGTGAAGGACCTGGAGCGCCCCTTCCCCCTCCGTGCCTTTTTCTTGCCGGGCGCCGACCTAAAAAAGGAGGAGGAGGATACTGAGGAGGATAGTGAGGATATGGTGGGTAAGCAGGTGGGTGTCCATATTCCCCTTCTGAGCCTGAGGAAGAGTAATAGCCTGATCTGGGAGGAACTGGCTCTACAGATCGCCATCTGTACACTTGTTGTTTTTCGTAATCCTCCCTGTCCCGATTGAACTTAGCCTTTTTCCTGGCTTGTAGGGTTTTTTTTGAAGTCGTTATTAGCAGTCACGGCTTTTTTCTTGGCTTTTTCAAAGTCGGTGTTTGATAGGGAGTCTTTAAGTTGTTCTTCAAGAGTGGCAACACTCTCACTGAGCTTCTCCAATTCTTCGTGTAAAAATTCGATGGTCAATAGGATCAAGTCCATAGAGCACTTATTGAGAATACTTTCGTACTTCAGGCAATAGGCTTCATTGTCTGAAAAAAGAGTGGGGCGAAGAGAGACACGTAGGCCTCGTGGTATCCTCTGGGCCCTATGGTATTCAGCCAAGGTTACGTAATGTAAGTCCAGGGCTGTTTGTTTCTTAAGTTCTCTCTCAAAACTTGTGGCACGGGTCTCTTCAGGAGGAGTGTCAAGAAACTCATGAGGTTTTCTTACCCGTGAGAGTATCGTGTTTGTATGATCATCGTCATATGAAAAGGTCTGGAAGGACATTTAAATATACGGAGCACCTCCTAAAAGAGGATAAACACTGAACAACTAGAGTATGGAAGGCTCACGTATTAATGGTGGGTGCACCAGAGTAAATAGTCAGATCCAAAGAAGTATAATCTGGGCACACCAATGGAAAAAAGGAAATTGTCCACGTATGTTTCTAGTGCAAAAAAACATGTTGTTTTATTATTGTCACGCAGTACATACACCAACGTTTCGGCCAACGGCCTTCTTCAGGGTCTAGTACAGAGATATTACATAAAATTAATACAGAAGAAAAAACATAAATACATTGCTTAGTGACGGTGTTATAACCTCATGTGATTGCTTGGATGGTGACAAGGAGAAAAAAACAACACTGTGTGTCCATGTGAAATACCTAAGTGAAACTGATGACAGTGTGGTGAAAAAAACCTGAGTTATCCTATGTGATGTGGTGTGGCTAAGGTGATTAAAACACTACCAGGGAGTCGTGACTTGTATGTAAAAAGTGAAGGAGGAAACAAAAGGAGAGGAAAAAAGGGGGAGGAACAGAGTATTGAAAAAACTGGATGATTACCAAGGAGTACTGGTGAGCGGGATCCTGGGAATATGAAGAGTCACAGAGGAACTAATCCAGGTTGTAGTCTATGGTAAAAAGAGCTATAAGGTTCAGAAATCACAATGGGGAGCAGTAAAAAACAGAACAAAACAGAAAAAGGGAAAGGGGAAAGTGAAAAGCAAGAAATAAGCAAGGTGGAAGGGTTTCTGTGTTTACCGTATGAAGTTAGACATAGGACTAGGTGCTGGAATTGTAAAGATGGGAGAGACCATAGGTGGAAAAAAAAGGGGGGGTAATAAGCGGGATCAAAGGAATCTTTCACCATCAGGTGTGAGAAAAAAAACCTAGGATAGAGGCAAGAAAGGCAGGACAAGGAACTGAGTCACAGGTGTGAGGGCAAAAAGAGAAATGCCCACTGTGGAGTCAGAGAACAACAAGTGAAATGTAGTAAGGGTTAATCATGAAGATGACGAGTCTATGAGTATACCTCAGGTGAAGCGAGAGGCTTGTGAATCAAACCAAAGTTTTTTATTCACACCTGGCGGAATACCAGGTGTTACAGAAACTCTGTGAGGAGGCACAATATGAGTTAATGTATAGCAGTTTGTACATTATACAAAGGAAAGAATGCTCCTTATAGTAGAGTTTAGGTATTACCTTAAGCTGGGATGTAAAAGGATAGAGGCACATCTATAAGAAAAAATCCTATAAGGCTTAGGAAAAAAGGAGGGTTACAGAAAGAGACGGATAACAAACATATAATGGGGGTTGTGTGAGAATACACACCTGAATGCAAACGAGTCAAGGCTCAGTGGCTGTAACATGAAAGCAGGGATCAGTTAAGGCAGAAGGATTAGCGGCTGAAGGAGGTAGCCAAGAGAAACAATACCTGGTGTGCATGTCAGCTAGGTCTGGGCGATGTGCGGCTAGCGTGTGTGCAACGCCGCTATTTACAGGGGAAGTGGGCGTGACGTAGTGACGTCAACTCCGGTCTATGGACCGCAAGGAAGTGCGGCCTGCCGGTGAACGCGCATGCGTGGTACATCGAGTGTATCTGCGCATGCGCAGAGTACGAAGTGCAGAGCGTCCGTTCTGAGGTGCTGGGAGTGATGTTGTATTGCCAAAGTGCCAAATCGCTAGGATAAGTGCCGAGGAGTGCCATCCGCTGTGTGGAGGATTCAATAATGCATCTAAAAGACGTAAAAGAAGAACAAAACAGTAGTCAGGCCATGGCAATATTAATAATTATGATCAAAATAATACAATATAAGAGAAATCAAGGGAATAATCTTGGATTAAGTGAACCAATCCACATTATATCATTATATTCAAGGGAAACAATCACATACCTGTCTAAACTAAGAACATGACGTATGTTAAGGGTCACTGTACCGCTAGTCACATAGATCACTAAGATATATGTATTTTTAATGTCACAAGTACAACCTTAATAAAGGTAGAGCTGAACAATCATAAGCAACATTAACATTGACAGTAATTATAAGTAGACAACATTCCTTACTATGGTACTGTGCATTACAATAGACCTGTAACTCTGCGGACATAAGTGTTTTTTTAAAATAAAGTACACCAATCAGAATTGTTCATATTCGCGATTAAGTCCTAAAGGTTCTAATGTCTGTAAGGTATGGATCCAGTAGGCCTCACGCATTTTGAGTCTACGAATCCGGTCACCTCCTCTTCTCTGAGGAGGGACATCCTCAATGATTTGAAAGCGTAATTGTGATACGCTATGGTCATGACAAGCAAAGTGGTGTGGAATAGGCAAAAGCAAATTCTTACAACGAATTGTGGACTTGTGTTTGCTGATGCGGTCACGTATATGCTGGGTGGTCTCCCCAACATATACGTGACCGCAGGGACATTTAATCAGGTATACCACAAAACTGGATGCGCAAGTGAAGAATCCTTTGATTGGAAAACGTTTACCTGTACGGGGATGCGTGAAAAAATTACCCTTGATCACATTGTTGCATTGGTTGCATCCTAGACAGGGGAAAGTTCCCTTTCGGGGTGTTTGTAATGTCAGTTGTTGTGGTAATCTTTTACCAGAGCCAATATCTGCCCGTACTATTGTCTGTTTGATGTTAGGTGCCCTTTTGTGGCAAAACAGTGGTCGACTAGTAAATTCAGGGATGTCAGGATAACTGGAGTTCAATATGTGCCAATGTTTAAGAATCACCCCTTGGATGAGTTTACTGAAAGGGTGATACGTGGATACAAATGGTATCCGTGGACCTGAGGTGGTCCCATGTTGTCGGGAAAAGGGGTGGCCTTGAGAGATGTGTTCGGGATATCCCCGTTCCCGGAATTTAGTGGTCATCTCATTGTGTCTCAATATTTTGGTTTCTGGGTCAGAGACAATCCTATCGATTCTTACATGCTGAGATCTCGGTAGTGAGATCTTCACATGGCGTGGGTGGCTACTACTGTAATGAAGCAAGCTGTTCCTATCTGTGGGTTTAATGTAGAGATCCGTCGTCAGACGCCCAGTGGAGTCAATCATGACCCTGGTGTCCGAAAAGTTAATCTGTTCCATGTCGTGATGAATGGTAAACGAGAGATTGGGAACCAGGGAGTTAAGATCATGAAAAAAGGAAAGTAATGATGATTCGGGTCCTCGCCAAATGCAAAAAATATCGTCTATGTAACGGCGCTACTACCGAGATCTCAGCATGTAAGAATCGATAGGATTGTCTCTGACCCAGAAACCAAAATATTGAGACACAATGAGATGACCACTAAATTCCGGGAACGGGGATATCCCGAACACATCTCTCAAGGCCACCCCTTTTCCCGACAACATGGGACCACCTCAGGTCCACGGATACCATTTGTATCCACGTATCACCTTTTCAGTAAACTCATCCAAGGGGTGATTCTTAAACATTGGCACATATTGAACTCCAGTTATCCTGACATCCCTGAATTTACTAGTCGACCATTGTTTTGCCACAAAAGGGCACCTAACATCAAACAGACAATAGTACGGGCAGATATTGGCTCTGGTAAAAGATTACCACAACAACTGACATTACAAACACCCCGAAAGGGAACTTTCCCCTGTCTAGGATGCAACCAATGCAACAATGTGATCAAGGGTAATTTTTTCACGCATCCCCGTACAGGTAAACGTTTTCCAATCAAAGGATTCTTCACTTGCGCATCCAGTTTTGTGGTATACCTGATTAAATGTCCCTGCGGTCACGTATATGTTGGGGAGACCACCCAGCATATACGTGACCGCATCAGCAAACACAAGTCCACAATTCGTTGTAAGAATTTGCTTTTGCCTATTCCACACCACTTTGCTTGTCATGACCATAGCGTATCACAATTACGCTTTCAAATCATTGAGGATGTCCCTCCTCAGAGAAGAGGAGGTGACCGGATTCGTAGACTCAAAATGCGTGAGGCCTACTGGATCCATACCTTACAGACATTAGAACCTTTAGGACTTAATCGCGAATATGAACAATTCTGATTGGTGTACTTTATTTTAAAAAAACACTTATGTCCGCAGAGTTACAGGTCTATTGTAATGCACAGTACCATAGTAAGGAATGTTGTCTACTTATAATTACTGTCAATGTTAATGTTGCTTATGATTGTTCAGCTCTACCTTTATTAAGGTTGTACTTGTGACATTAAAAATACATATATCTTAGTGATCTATGTGACTAGCGGTACAGTGACCCTTAACATACGTCATGTTCTTAGTTTAGACAGGTATGTGATTGTTTCCCTTGAATATAATGATATAATGTGGATTGGTTCACTTAATCCAAGATTATTCCCTTGATTTCTCTTATATTGTATTATTTTGATCATAATTATTAATATTGCCATGGCCTGACTACTGTTTTGTTCTTCTTTTACGTCTTTTAGATGCATTATTGAATCCTCCACACAGCGGATGGCACTCCTCGGCACTTATCCTAGCGATTTGGCACTTTGGCAATACAACAACATCACTCCCAGCACCTCAGAACGGACTCTCTGCACTTCGTACTCTGCGCATGCGCAGATACACCCGATGTACCACGCATGCGCGTTCACCGGCAGGCCGCACTTCCTTGCGGTCCATAGACCGGAGTTGACGTCACTACGTCACGCCCACTTCCCCTGTAAATAGCGGCGTTGCACACACGCTAGCCGCACATCGCCCCAGACCTAGCTGACATGCACACCAGGTATTGTTTCTCTTGGCTACCTCCTTCAGCCGCTAATCCTTCTGCCTTAACTGATCCCTGCTTTCATGTTACAGCCACCGAGCCTTGACTCGTTTGCATTCAGGTGTGTATTCTCACACAACCCCCATTATATGTTTGTTATCCGTCTCTTTCTGTAACCCTCCTTTTTTCCTAAGCCTTATAGGATTTTTTCTTATAGATGTGCCTCTATCCTTTTACATCCCAGCTTAAGGTAATACCTAAACTCTACTATAAGGAGCATTCTTTCCTTTGTATATGTACAAACTGCAATACATTAACTCATATTGTGCCTCCTCACAGAGTTTCTGTAACACCTGGTATTCCGCCAGGTGTGAATAAAAAACTTTGGTTTGATTCACAAGCCTCTCGCTTCACCTGAGGTATACTCATAGACTCGTCATCTTCATGATTAACCCTTACTACATTTCACTTGTTGTTCTCTGACTCCACAGTGGGCATTTCTCTTTTTTGCCCTCACACCTGTGACTCAGTTCCTTGTCCTGCCTTTCTTGCCTCTATCCTAGGTTTTTTTCTCACACCTGATGGTGAAAGATTCCTTTGATCCCGCTTATTACCCCCCCCTTTTTTTTCCACCTATGGTCTCTCCCATCTTTACAATTCCAGCACCTAGTCTATGGTCTAACTTCATACGGTAAACACAGAAACCCTTCCACCTTGCTTATTTCTTGCTTTTCACTTTCCCCTTTCCCTTTTTCTGTTTTGTTCTGTTTTTTACTGCTCCCCATTGTGATTTCTGAACCTTATAGCTCTTTTTACCATAGACTACAACCTGGATTAGTTCCTCTGTGACTCTTCATATTCCCAGGATCCCGCTCACCAGTACTCCTTGGTAATCATCCAGTTTTTTCAATACTCTGTTCCTCCCCTTTTTTTCCTCTCCTTTTGTTTCCTCCTTCACTTTTTACATACAAGTCACGACTCCCTGGTAGTGTTTTAATCACCTTAGCCACACCACATCACATAGGATAACTCAGGTTTTTTCACCACACTGTCATCAGTTTCACTTAGGTATTTCACATGGACACACAGTGTTGTTTTTTTCTCCTTGTCACCATCCAAGCAATCACATGAGGTTATAACACCGTCACTAAGCAATGTATTTATGTTTTTTCTTCTGTATTAATTTTATGTAATATCTCTGTACTAGGACCCTGAAGAAGGCCGTTGGCCGAAACGTTGGTGTATGTACTGCGTGACAATAATAAAACAACACGTTTTTTTGCACTAGAAACATACGTGGACAATTTCCTTTTTTCCATTGGTGTGCCCAGATTATACTTCTTTGGATCTGACTATTTACTCTGGTGCACCCACCATTAATACGTGAGCCTTCCATACTCTAGTTGTTCATTGTATCATTATTAAGCCTGATAAAGAGGCCATAGTGTCTCGAAAGCTTGCTTTGCTTTTTCTTACCATCTTTTCAATTATCCATTAAAAGCTATCAATCACTGAGGACTCTCAGATTCTAATATTTTTCTATCTATTGGCTAACAACCGTACAAACATTTACCTTATCGAAAGGTGGCCACTCATTTTACAGTATAACATCAAAATATCCATAAGGGTCAATGGATATACGAAACAACAGGAAAAAGGTACATGCAAATTATGACAAAATACCCTGCAAAAAATAAATAAAAACAAGTGCTGTTAAAAACACAGAATACTTGGTACATATATTTTTTGCAAAAAATGTTCTAAGCCATCCCACCTAGGCAAAATGTACCCACTTTTAGACTGTCCCTACTCTAATCATATTGTAATCTGCCCATGTGCCAAATGGATGTATAGGCGATTAGTTCCTGGATATTTCAGGTCACAAACTGAGGAGAAGTGACAAAATGTAAAGGTAATTGAAAGTGTATAAAGGAGCTTGATTCTGTAGTCAGTAGTTAGGGAGGGTGTCAAGTGATTGAACTCTATAGATATCTATAGGAGGAGGTGTGGGTAAAATAGAGAATATGCACTATGACAAGCTATATCATAGACTCTGCATGTTAGAGTATTGATTATTGTATAATGTGGTTTGTAATCACTGCACACATACAATGTCCGGTATGCTTAAGGTGAAAGTTTATTATACAGTGCTGAGTGAAGCGACAGGCAAGTTAGACGTTTCGGCCAAAACATTGGCCTTGTTCACATTGTCGCCCGTATAGTTGCTTCAGAATGAACAGCTAGAACAATGTGGTTTTTTGTTCATGTGGTGAAGCCAGCTTTGGGTGATATATATATCCGTTCTTATGATATTCAGCAGGATATATGCTTATAGGACGAGGATCTGCAGGATAGGCTGCGTCTCCGGTCTGGTCTAGTGGTTAGATGTAGGGATCCCTTCAGATTCAAGACTTCCCTGGATTTTCCTAGATGAGACAGAGTACAAGGGTCTCTGTATGAAGAGCTTGCCCTTTAGTGGAGCCACAGGTGTTCTAGGCTGTTATGTCAGCTTGTGTTGTATGGTCAGTACCTAGTTGGTGATGCTATGGTGGCGGCGCTTTCGCTTTCTGCCAGTGATATAGCAGTGCTAGCACATCAGTGGCTCAGCATGGACTCCAGGATAATCTTGGGAAGTCTTGAATCTGAAGGGATCCCTACATCTAACCACTAGACCAGACCGGAGACGCAGCCTATCCTGCAGATACTCGTCCTATAAGCATATATCCTGCTGAATATCATAAGAATGGGTATATATATCACCCAAAGCTGGCTTCACCACATGAACAAAAAACCACATTGTTCTAGCTGTTCATTCCGAAGCAACCATAAGGGCGACAATGTGAACAAGGCCAATGTTTTGGCCGAAACGTCTAACTTGCCTGTCGCTTCACTCAGCACTGTATAATAAACTTTCACCTTAAGCATACCGGACATTGTACGTGTGCAGTGATTACAAACCACATTGTCTACGGAACCTTTGGCTCCCTTCACTGGCACCGTAAAACATTCAACACAGTTGAGTGCTAGCCTTCGTTTCTTATATATTGATTATTGTATAGACAGATTTAAGGGAGACAATTCTAATAAAACATGTGTAGGAAAATATTTCACTAAGTCCTAGGGGGGCTGAAGTTTTGAGACAATGGATCCATCTTTTATCCTTCTGTAGCAAGAGTTTATCCCAATCTCTTCCTCTGGCATGTGGTCTAATCACTTTGATGCAACTGAAGGAAACACACCTAGGTTACCTCCATGCTCAGCCCTAGTATGATTTGAGATAGGTCTCACCCAATTGTTCCCTATGTCTCCTATGTGTTCGCCTATTATCCTTCTAAACTCCCATTTACAGTAGCTTTTCCAATATATTCTATTCTGTATCTGCACTTGAATATTACTCCACTAGTTCTACAATTTGAGGAGTGGATTATCAGGAATGTTTTGCCTGTGATTCTACTTTAAAATTCACTACCTAATTTGATGTATTTGCAGGCCACACATTTTCCACACCAAAAGGTGCTACGGTATTTTGTCTCATGTGCAACCATGTTCCTGTTGCTTTTGGTGCTTTATACATGTTGTTATCTAGTTCATCTTTCAGACTCCTCCTACTGTATTATGACCCCTTATTAGCTCCCACACTGTGTAAAGACACCCTCAATAGCCCTCACACTAATTCATGGCACCTTCAATAGCCCTCACACTTTTTAATGGCCACAGAAATCTCTCACACTGTTTGATGGCTCCCTCAGTAGCTCCCACACTATTTCATGGCCGTCTCAGTAACCCTCACACTGTTTCATGGAGGCCTCAGTAGCCCTCACACTGTTTCATGGTCCACTTAGTAGCCCTTACACTGTATAATGACCCTGTCTGTAGCCCTTACACTGTATGATAACCCCCTTTGCAGTCCCCACACTGTATGATGACCCCTTCAGTAGCCACTACACTGTATGATGACCCCTCAGTAGCCCCCACTGTTATTTCCTTCTTAGTAGCCCCCACAATGTGTAATGGTCCTATTTGTAGCCCTCACTTTATATCATGGACCCCTCAGTAGCCTTTACACTGTATCATGGTGCACTCAGTAGCCCTTACACTGTATCATGGACCTCACATTATCCCCCACACTGCATAATTACCTCCTCTGTAGCCTCACACAGATATGACCCCTTTGCAGCCCAAACACTGTGTTATGTCCCTCTTAGTATTCAACACACTGTGTCATGGCCTTCTTACTAGCCCTACACTGTGTCATGGCCGCAGAAGCCTCATAAAAGCCTCCACAATGTCATGGTCCTCTTAGTATCCCTCACACTACATCATACCCCCCTCAGAAGCCCTCACATTGTATCATGTTCCCCTCACTGTACGATGGCCCCCTCAGAAGTCCCTACACTGTATCATGGCCCCTTCAGAAGTCTCCACACTGTGTCATGGCCCCCTAAGTAGCCCCCACATTGTATTATGACACTATTAGTAGCCCGTACACTGTGTGATGAGGCCTGAAGTAGCCCCCAAACAGTATAATGACCCCCTCTGTAGTCCCCACACTGTACAATAACCCCCAATAGCCTCCACACTGTGTATTCGTCCTCTTAGTGGCCCGCACACTATATCATGGCCTCTTCAGTAGCCCTCACACTGAATAATTGTCCCATCAGTACCCCTCACACTTTATCATCAGTAGCCTCCATGCTGTTTTATGGTCCCATTAGTAGCCCTCACACTGTATGATGACCCACTTACTAGCCCCCACACTGTATAATGGCCCTCTCTGTAGCCCTCACACTGTTTCATGGTCTCCCTAGTAGCCCTAACATTGTATCATGTCCCCCCAAGAAGACCTCACACTGTATGATGACTCCCTCAAAAGCTCCCACACTGTGTCTTTGTCCTCTTAGTAGCCATCATACTGTGTCATGATCTCCTCCATAGCTCTAACATTGTATCATGGCCCCCCAAGAAGCCCTCACACTGTATCATGGTCCCCTCAGTAGCCCTCACACTGTTTCATGGCCCCCTCAGTAGCCCTCTCATTGTACAGAGAACCCCTCAGCAGCCCCAACACTATTTCATGTAACCCTCAATATGCCTGACACTGTATCATGGCCCCCACAGTAGTCCCCACACTGTATCATGACCTCTTACTGTATGATGACTCCTTTAGGAGCCCCCACAATGTATAATGACCCCCTTTGTAGCTCCAACACTGTATAATGACCCCTCCCGTAGCCATACACTAAATAGTGACCCCTCTGTAAAATCCCACTGAATAATGACTCCTCAGTAGCCCCCATACTGTATAATAATCCTCTCTATAGCCCTTACACTTTATCATGGCCCCTTTAGTAGTCCCCAGACTGAATAATGAAACTCTAATTAGACCCTACACTGATTTATGGCCCCCTTTGCAGCCCCTACACTGGATCATGGCCCCATAAGTAGCTCCCACAATGTATAACGACTCCCTCATTAGCCCCTACTCCCTTCATGGCCCCCTCTGTAGTCCTTACACTGTTTCATGACCCTCTCAATAGCCCTTACATTGTATCAAGGCTCCCTTAGTATCCCCCACAGTGTGTCATGGTCCCTTTAGTAACCCTGGTTACCTGGTAACCATGGTCCCTTTCAGTAGCCCCCACACTGTATGATGACCCCTTCACTAGCCACCACACTGTATAATTACCACATCAGTAGCCCCCATTCTTAATGATGACCCAGTCTGCAGCCACCACACTGTACAGTGACCCACTCTGTAACCCACGCTGTATCATTACCATCTCTGTAGCCCCTACCCTGTATGGTGACTCCCTCTGCAGCACCCATACTGTATTATGACCCCTTCAGTAGCCCCAAAATTGTATAATGACCCCTCTTTAGCCCTTATACTGTATATAAACACTATTAGTAGCATATGCAGTGTATAATGACCCCTTCTGTAGCACCTACACTGTATAACGACCCCCTGTGTAGCCCCCACACTGTATGATGACCCCTTTAGTAGCCCCCACACTGTATAATGACCACGCAGTAGCCCGCACGCTGTTTCATGGCCCAATTAGTAACCCCCACACTGTATAATGACCTTCTCATTAGCACCCACATTGTTTCATGGCAACATCAGTAGCCCTCACATTGTTTCATGGGCCCCTCATAGCCCTCACACTGTTTCATGTCCCCCTCAGTAGCCCTCAATCTGTTTCAATGACCCCTCAGTAGTCCTCACACTGTTTCATGGTCCGTTCAATAGCCCCCTCACTGTTTAATGGCCTTTTCAGTAAACCTTACACTGTAACATGGCCTTATTATTGGTCCCCTCACTGTCATGGCCCCTTTAGTAGCCCTACACTCTATGATTACCACCTTAGTAGCCCCCATTATTTACAGGGGTCTCCCTTAGTACCCCTACACTTTATAGATTCCCCATTAGCAGCTCTCTCTTATTTTGAGGGTCCCTCACATAGTATGGTCATAATATGCTTTTAAGAGAAAAAAAATAAACATGATGTAAGCCTGCAAGAGCAGGGTCCTCTCTCTCCTCTGTACCAGTCTGTAACTGTTAGTTTGTTCATTGTATTTTTAACATGTTTTGTATGTAACCCTGACTCGTGTATAGCACCATGGAATCAATGGAGCTTTATAAAAAAAAATATATAAACATTATTATTATTATTATTATTATTAATAATAATAATAATAATATACTCACCTTACCCCCAGAAAACCCATCAGCAGACAGCGGGAGGTCCCAGACAGACAAATGCCGTTATGTCATCACACTGGGACTCATGTTATGTGTGGGTCACGTTGCAATGACATCATTGCGTTGCTCTGCTTTGAACCTGCTGGACTGTAGATTGCAGGTCTAAACTATCTACAGAATGGAAAACGACAGTGAAGGGAGATTGTGCACTCTGATATACTTAAAAGAAGAGATAGATCTGGATAGGCACCTCAGCGCACGGTACCCACTCTGCCCCCTCCCCTGTTAGCTAGGTTCCAATAAAAGGTGAGTGCAAAAGCTTATTATCGTATATACTCGTGTATAAGCCGACCTGTGTATAAGCCGAACCCCCTACTTTTGCCCCCAAAACCTTGGAAAACCTATTGACTCGTGTATAAGCCGAGGATGGCCCCAGCACCAGTATACAGCCCCCAGCCTCCCCAGTGGTATATACAGCAGCCTCCCCAGTGGTATATACAGCAGCAGCCCCAGTGGTTGTATACAGCAGCCCCAGTGGTATATACAGCAGCCCCAGTGGTAGTATACAGCAGCAGCCCCAGTGGTATATACAGCAGCCTCCCCAGTGGTATATACAGCAGCCTCCCCAGTGGTATATACAGCAGCCTCCCCAGTGGTATATACAGCAGCCCCCCCAGTGGTATATACAGCAGCCCCCCCAGTGGTATATACAGCAGCCCCCAGGGGTGTATAAAGCAGCCCCAGAGGTGTATACAGCAGCCCCAGAGGTGTATACAGCAGCCCCAGAGGTATACAGCAGTCCCAGTGGTATACAGCAGCCCCAGAGGTGTATACAGCAGCCCCATAGGTGTATACAGCAGCCCCAGAGGTGTATAGCAGCCCCAGAGGTATACAGCAGTCCCAGTGGTATACAGCAGCCCCACAGGTATACAGCAGCCCCACAGGTATACAGCAGCCCCAGAGGTATACACAGCCACAGGTATATACAGGCCTCAGCAGTGAGTTATATACAGTATGTCCCCAAATGCTGGCACTTGTCCCCCTCCGTTATAAGCATTCACCCCCCCGGCTGTTAAGTTACCATCCCAGGTGTTCTGATCCGCGCCGGTCCTCCACGCTCCCGTCCTCTGCTGCATCCGGTCCCGGCCAGTAGCGATGACGTCATGCGACCGGCCGGTCACATGACCCAGATGCTGCCGAGGACGGAGCATACACGGATGGTAACTAAAGCAGCCGGGAGGGGGATGCTTATAACGGAGGGGGACGAGTGCCAGCATTTGGGGGCATATATGCACTGCTTCCCCCTGCTGCTGATTGACAGGGGGAAGCAGTGCATATATAATGAGCGGCCCCACGTGATGGGGCAGCTCATACAGCAGCCTTCCCCCGCCTCCTCCAGCCTGAGTTACCATATTGACCTGTGTATAAGCCGAGGGGGGGACTTTTCAGCCCAATTTTTGGGCTGAAACACTCGGCTTATACACGAGTATATACGGTACTTTTAAAACCCTTTCTGGCACTTTGCAGCACAATTACTTGCTGCTAATCAAATCTCCACGTATTGAACTGAATGAATCATCTACCCTAATCGAGTTTCTGGAAATTTGCTCAGCTCTATATGCCATATACTGTAGCACTTGCATATCTGCAATTTAATGAAGGTATCCACTGTCCTGATTTAAAAGGTTATGTTAAGTTTGTATATTTAAGTCTGTTATTTTTTTTATTTAGTGTCAATTTATTTAATTAAGTGAAAATTAATTTAATTAATTACATAGATTAAATCAAAATAAATACACTTTGATGGCAATTTATTATTACCGTGCTACATTTAGACAGCATAAAACTAGATAATTCAGGTAGAAACTGCATAAAGACAACTTTTTCTTTTCTATGTCACCTCTAGCTTTCTTTGCACCAGTATTTAGCGTATAATAACAGTACACACCATTATTAAGTCTGGCACATTTGATGATTCCTTCCAGCTATGACCCATATTCTAGACACCTTTTAAAAGTTATTCTACTGAGAAGTAAAAATTGTTTAAAACACATGCTGCACATGCCAATTTATACTCAGATTACAAATGATGGTTAACTAAAGGAATCTGCTTAACGAAAAACTATTGTAACAACTAATTTTTTGTCTGCTAAACTACACCATGAAAGGATGACATCCTATGTCATTTACTTGCATACACTCAGGAGGGCGGGTTTTCCATGGAGTGGGGTGGCGATGATCACAATGTGCAGACCCCCATATGACCCTTACAGAAATTAGCATATGGCGTGGGACAGATTAAAAGTCGTTTTATGCAGGGGCATGTTTGGGGATATAAAGAGGATACAGGAACCCCAATTTCATCACATTAAAGGTGGTGGGCAGGGTTTAGAACCCTTAAACTCGTGACAGGTTCCCTTTAAACTTCAGCTGCCATATCAGATCAAGGTCTTAACTTTTAGCCTAAGCTATTCCTATTTGGGATTCCTATCTGATGGAAAATAATTTTGGAAAACAATACATTTGTCTGTTGTCTGACCTTTTTATTCTGTTGATGTCATGTTTTTTTTATAGGCTTAAGATAAGAGTAAAGTGTGTAATCATATTTAGCGAGACTGTCTCCTCTGTATGAATTTGCTTATAGACATATAGTTTGTCAAGAATTAAGATCAGTAAAAATAAACAATACTCATGACTGTGTGCACAGTTACTCTATATGAAGATATTAAATATACTGCTAAAAAAAATAAAAGGAACACTTAAGGCCACGTTACACACACAGATATATTGGTCACAGATCTCTTGCTGCAGTGAAATCATGGACACATTGTTACATTTTGTGGCTGTGTACAAATGGAACAATGTGTCCATGATTTCACTGCAACCAGAAATCTGTGATCAATATCTGAACAGATATCTGTGTGTGTAATGTGGCCTTTACAATTACATTGTATTGTTAAATGTTCCATTTATTTTTTTAAGCGTCATATTTATTACAAATATACATGGACAAAATACTGGACAACCAGTAAAAGCAAAAAATAAAAATGAACCACGGCATAAAATAGATATAAGTAGGGTCAGATGCAAATAATTATGATGTGCAACTAAAAGCTAGTTTAAGATAAATATAATCTACAGAAAACATGAATAATAAGATGAAACATAAAGTGCATCCAATTGTAAAGCAGTCGATCTGATGCAATGATACAGTCAACGAGGAATCAATGGTAACCGAACCAACAACGGTTTATTAATTTTAAATCAACCAAAATCAAGTGTTAGCATTTTAAAAATAAGATATTCGTTTACTAAAAGTGACAGAAGAAAGTAAAGTTATTTTACAGTGAATAAATCAGTAACACAAATATCCAGAATAAAATCATAGCATTATTTACACAGTATTACTCTTTTCAGTAACTAATGGCCACCATCAGCGGTATCGTATTTGGGAAACATCAGCATCACTCTATTTGTTATTATATTCTGCTTACCTAAACAATGTTATAGAGTGTGTCACGCCTGTATAGGCAAGCCTAGGGGGTCTGTGAATCTGCTGAGTCCTAAGCTACCACTCACTTGTCTGAAGCAGCAACCCTGATGCGACCACTCAGGCTTCACTGCCACCACAAGAGGTGGTGAAAGACTTCGCTGGTAGGAGCCCGATAGGGGGAAGCAACAGGGATCTCAGACCCAAGCAGGTGGTGACATGAGACAGGGAGGGCAGCATGACCCCACATGATGTGCTGATAGGGACAGGTAGTCACAGGGAATTAGTCCAAGTCCAGGTAGCGTTAAAGACTGAAGCATATCTGTAGGTGATTGCTGGCGGTGGCTGACAGGCACGATTGGACATAGCAAATGGTGATGGCTGGCAGTGACTGGCAGGCACAGATGAGCTCAGCAAGTGGTGATGGCTAGCAGTACTAACAGGCACAAATGAGTACAGCAGATGGTAATGGCTGGCAGCACTAGCAGGCAAGGATAGACAAGCACAAATTAGGCACAGTAACAAGGCACAGAACACAAGGGGACCTGACAAATAGCTAAGAGAGCACAAGACTAATTACACATATTTACCAGGCACCCTCCCATAGTGGATGGTGCCTTAAATTCTTTGTGCTCCTCAGCAATAGGCTGCTTGACCACAAAATTGGGTGTTTTCCATACTGCTTCTGGGGTCAAATGTGGTTCTTCTACTGGAATTGATTACAGTTCTCTTCAAAATCAATCAAACAGTAATGTAATATTGGAGACCTAAATCTATATTAGATACTCATAAGAGTATTGAAGTAAACTGTCTGGTATGTCAAGGTTTCCACACATCTTTTACCACTCAGACATGGAAGATATGGCATTGCCCACTAACACCCTTTTGATCATCTGTGATCAGGAAGCACTCTATAGAAATATTTTAGACTCTAATTGCATGCCAGCTATCACTTATATTTTGCATTTACAACACAAATTGGACAGAATGAGTTCTATATCATTGATGATTTGGATTTTATTTTACAGAACCATTATTTTGTTTTCGATCATGCATTTTTCTTCCAGGTCCTGGGAGTCACAATGGTCACAAGGTGTTAACCTACTCCTATGTTGATGAGAGGTGACCAAGGTGTACACCTTGCATTTTTTTCAGAGGGTAGTCAATATATAGGTGACATTATATTTTTTGGTATGGCACCCAAGAGGAATGCCTGGAGTTAATTTTTTACTTAAATTAAAAACCCCTTCAACTTTTTTCTTCCTTTTTTCATTTACTACACTGGAATTCCTTGATTTGATAATCTGCAATTAAGAATAATCTGATCACTAATCTACATCATGAATGAATGGCTACAGTTTCTTACAATTTTCTAGTTTTCATTTATCACATCTCAAACAGAGCATCCCTACTGTTCAATTCCTTAGGGTAAGACACAACTGTACAAGACCAGGATCTGACAGAACATTTTAGAAAGAGTGACTATTAAAAAAACAAAAAACAAAGGCCACACACAAAGTCCCTTTTAACACCCTACTCACAATGGTGAAAAACATTTATGTTTATTGCTGATTATAACAACTAATGGTCATATGTTAAAAAAATCTGGACAAAGCATTGAGGAATACTTTCAACAAACCTGAAAATGGACTGTTAAATTACGAATAGCTACAAAACCAACAACAGGAAGACAGGGGCCAGCTGTGATGGGCAAAATAGGTCCCTAATTTCAGAAGTGGGTGAAGGAGAGAAAGTGCAATGTGCCCACCGGGGCTATGGAATGCCCGTTTGGCCCCAGAGCTATGAGTGTGACCCCACCTACCAACCCACATTTATGCTCCCGGCTAATCTGTAGAAGGCAGAAGAGTTAACTCTTGTCTACAATGCACAGCTGTTTCCAATTTCAAGAGGATTGAGGGACCTGGAAATCACCAATCAGCACCTTTGTTTCCCCTGATTTCCTGGCCTGGTGAATAAGTAATCTGGATCTGTGGTTGATTGCAATACCAAGTAAAAGGTAAAGAACAGTGACTGACTCCTTGATTCCTTCCAATGACTGCCATGCACCTCTTCACTGCTGCCTCCAAAATCTACAACCCCAACCATTTCCTCAACTTTACACCTACTACTCCTGCTCCTGCTGAGGGGAGTGATCCACTTTGCTGCTTCACCACCTATCCTCTGGAACAACCACCTGCAGTGCTGGTCACTCTGATGAGATACCTCAGCTGGCATTATGACAAACTTTCTCCCCTATTACAACTTCCTTAACAGTCCAGTCAGTGCCTCAGCTTTTGAGGATGCCACCGTGAACTATAGACCGTTGCCCCAGATTTTCCGAGTACCTCTGTCCTACTGACCATGACATTTTCTTTGTGTAACATCCATTGAAAGTTGTGTACGTCACCATTATGTTGTCATCCTTGTATAATGCTTCCTGGTACCTTTGTTTTATGATCACTGCAGCTGCTGGGCTATTTAATATTTTAGATGCTGAAATAAAGTCTGACTGCTGCATATTAGAAGTAGTGCCCTCACTCTATGCAATTACTGTCAGTCACCCGTCCCATAATATGCTTCACACATATTGACCCAAAGAATAAACTTTGCATCTAAATATTACATAAACACCAATAACCCCTTAGTGGCGGAGCAAATTTTGATCCTAATGACCAGACCCCATTTTAGAAATCTGACTAGAGTTACTTCATGCAGTTATAACTCTGGAACACCTCAACAGATCCCGGTGATTCTGAGAGGCTGGGGTCACACTTTAAACTTGAATTGTGTTCACCTCATCCAGATCCAGATGTGGTAAACGTAATTGCGGTCCCACACATTTTTTATGAAAAATGTGTGGGGGGAACCGCATTGCGATAACCGGATTGCTCAGGATGTGTAATCCTGAGCAATCCGGTTACCGTATACTTTGCTTATCCCGGCCTGCGCCGGGATAAGCAAAGTGCTAAAACTGTGAAAAAAGCTATAATGTTAATAATAATTTTGCCCATCATGTCTCTAGGGGGTGCCCACCCCCCCCTAGAGACATGCTACCTACTCAGGTGGGCATGTAAGGGGTTAATATTCCCTTTACAGTAATAGTCGACTCCTGTCGGCTCTGAACATTTTTATCAATGAAGCCGGCGGCTCCCCTGACACTTGCGCATAGTATACGTCATGTACGTATACTATGTGCCGCTGTCTGAGGTCCTGCAGGCTTTTACAGTAGATCTATGGCGCTGCGCTGCCCATAGATCAAAGATTACACATCCTGAGCAATCCGGTTATTGCAATGCGGGGCACAGAACCTCTCCAAAAACTGCAGCCTGCATGATTTTTCACGCAGGCTGCAGAGCCAGAGCCGGTAACCGGATTGCTTGTAAAGCAATCCGGTTTTTATAATAGGCTCCTATGAGGAGCGTTTCCTGCTCCGGTTTTGAGCTTTTTAAAAGCTCAAAACCGGATAAGGTTTTATAAAAAAAAACACAAGTGTGACCTTAGCCAGAATGTTCTTTTACGACATATTGGACTTCAAGTTAGTAGTAATTTTAGGATTTAGTAATTTAATTTTTTGCATTTATTTGTCAAAAAATCAGAAATTTGGCAAGAATTTTGAAAATGTTAGAATTTTCAAACTTTTAGTATTTATGCACTTAAACCAGAGAGTTATCTCACATAATATAGTTAATGCCATTTCCCACATGTGTACTTTACATGAGCACAATTTTAAAACACAATTTTTTTTGTTAGACAGAAGGGTTAGAAGTTTATAAGCAATTTCTAATTTTTAGAACAAAATTAAGAAAACCATTTTTTAAGGACAACATCACATTTGAAGAGACTTTGAGGGGCCTGTGCAACAGTTGCAAGGGCCGGTGTACTCTGACACTCTGGGGTATTAGTCTGTTCAGTAGTCACAGTGGCTACCCCAGGATCTGTGGCCCTGACCGAGCATGAAAAGGGAATATTTAAAGGGAAATAAAGTCTATCGTGATGCCATCCGTGGATTCTGATCAGGATGACCAGCGCTACTTGTAGTGACCCCGGGGAATAGATGTTGTAGCAGCTAGGTGTATCACTCCCCATGAATGGAGCGGGTCCGCAGGGTTTGATATAGATAATGTGGATAATGGTGGTAGTTGTTGGTGCAGGGAGGCGCAGAAGGAGTGAAAAAACACAGGGGTTGCAGTTCTTACCAGTCTCTTTACTGTAGTTCAGTTCAAAGAAAACCCAGCCAGGTACAGTGCTCTCCCAGATTGCAGCTTAGCCAGCTCTCAAGCAGACCAGGTTCACTCCACTGAGACACCATTCATAAGCCTTTCCATGCTGCTCTTTCCTTCCTGCACCGTTCTCCTCTCTTCCCCTGTGCCTTCGTCCTGTTAGCCAGGAACATTCTCTTGACCCTTTGTAGCCACTGTGCCTGGGAGTGTACATGGTGTTGGCCACTGCACCTGCAGTTCACCAGATTGGGGCCGGTTCCCTCATGCAGCTTGTTTCTCTATCATGACCTAGAAGTCGGCTGTAGATTCGGGGTTCTCTGAAATGGGGTATCCTTGGCCGACATACCCACTGGTCCCGTTAGGCCCCAGCTTCATTGACCCCTTGAACTCCATCTTGCTGCTTCTTCCTCTAACTAACTCTGTCTCACTACTTCCTTCTTCCCACCCCTTTAAATCTACTCCTTCCTCCCACAATTAGATAGAGTCTGCCCTCTAGAGGGGTTTCTTCCACCCTTCATCTCCCTGGCCTCGAGTTAGGATGGGTGTTGGGTGTGTGGTTGGGTGTCTCAGTTTCGTGTCCTCATCTTACCTTAGAGCAATGGCACCACACCTATGGAGTTGGTGCAGTACCACTGTGGTGACCACATCCCCCCTGGTTAAACACAGCATGTCCATAGGCTGTAAAACAGTACAAATGTGTTACGCATAAGAAAATGCAATATCTTACATCTACAGACCAACAAATAACTTTTTCCCTTTATGGGAGGCACATTTCTTGAACATTACATTATCAAAAGTAGAAAAAAGTACAAAAAGTGCAAAACATTCAGCAGTTCACCTGCAATGACACTCAGGCAGTGCGTTCACATTACATGATTCACATAGCAACTCCAGCAGCTTCTGCAGCGACGCCAGTGCAATGTGTCACATTGCAGCAATTTAGTGTAAACTGGTGGGATCCGCCCCAAATCACCTTAAGCTTCATTCCTGGGCATGGCTACAGGGCACAAAGACCATAAAGACTTTTGTCTTCGGCCACGCCGACAGTTTTTGAGGTCTACATTTAAGTGCAAAGTCTAGTAAAGTGCAATAGGATCCGGTGCTGCATTTTAGGGTTATTGGTCCAAAAAAGAATAAGATGCACCTTAAGAAGTGCAACTATGTACAAGGGATTGTCCTGGCCAACACATAGTCCTGTGGCCCAATTGTACATCATTAAATTATTAGCAACATCTAGCCGGTTAATCTATTATCTACTATTATATACATTTTTTTTCTAATACCTAGCCAGGTTATATACATTCTATTATGTACAACTGGTTAATATGAGGCCTTTACTCCTGGCCTCTACAAGGATGAGGGGTCTGGCGCCCCATATTGATATTGCAATTAGATGTATTAGCAAACTGGTAGCCCCCATGTCCAGACCACGGCGGCAACTCCCCATTCTCCTCCATAAGCCACAAGTTCCCATGGGCACAGCCTGGCCGGTGTTGATGAGGCAGTACGGCTACCAAAGATGGTTTGGGGGTTACTGTTACTTCCTTGACTGTCTGCTCCTTCAAGTCCACACTGGGGTGAACAGCCGCTGGCGCTGGATCCACCACTGCCTCAACTTTTTTTACTTCCAACGCATATGACCCTCACTGTTCAAAGTGGCGGGTATACTCTACCCATTCCTCCGGGTATAGATCCCGGCTGGGAGCTCCTCGGGGCAGGTGATCCTCTACGTCCCGCCTATTGATGAACACGTCGTTAATTAGGTGGGGCTCTTTGAAAACCTCCCACCCTTTGTGAATGTCAAATTCAAGCACCACACCTCTTCTCCGGATCAGTGGCACTACTGCAGGAGCCTTGCGGGTCTTCTGTTTTTCATGAAGGACGCTGACCTGCATGGCTCAGTAGTGGGTCCGTGACTCCTCCTCCTTAGCAGGTGCGGCTGCCTGCCGCACAGCCTGGTGTTCGCGGTAGTAAACTTCAGGTGTAATGACTTCTCGCTCATCTCCGGTGGCAGAGGGTTCATTTAGATTATCACTCGGGACCCCAATCAGGCTGTTGCTTTGCCACACCCAGCAGAAGAACACCACCTGTGCTTTCGCCCCCCCAGTCCTGATCGATTACGGGCTGTAATGGGGCCAGAAGTCTGTTTCTTGGGGTGATCCAGCCTCCCGCTCCACCCCATAGGGATAGGGTTCCATCTCGGGAGGGGCATCCAAGGATCCCACTAAGTTGGTGTCTATTATGAGGCTGACAATAGTACCTGTCTCTCCCCGAGCCGTGCTCTCCTTTTCCACCACGATGTTTGGAGTCTCCGAGTCCGGCAACGCTGGATATTGTATGGGGTCCTTCTTTAGCTCTTTCTGCAACTTTACGAACTCTAGGGAATAAGATAAGCGCACAATAGGGTCTTATCTGGGAAAATAGTGTGGTACTGTGCAAGGTCTGTACCACTCATCTTGTATGGTTGTGTGTGACACAACCACTGAGAAGCCAAAAGTAAGTATGGGCGGCTGCTGTGAACTCCCAAAGGAATCGTTGTTGTTGGATATGTTGCATCGAGATATGAAAGAGTGCAGCTCTAGTCGCAGGTTCCCACGACTATTGTGTATCATGTGACTCATGTTTCCTTAAGTAATGCTTATGATAATATTTTTCTTAAAATATGGGGGAAATCAACAAATAATCTGTATAGTTGAACTGTATATTTAATATGATGATGATTTATTTACTTGGACACTTTCACTGGAGGATTAAATAATTATGCATGTTGAGAGAATCATTGCTGCGATATACATGCTCCTTGTTTTTAAATAGTAATTTTTATATGTATGTGTTTGTGGTTCTATTGTGTGATATATTTTTTGTGATGATATGTGATATTTTTGTCATATTATATGATATAATTGGCATCACTGACCTAGCCCTTTCCTGGATCTCCTCATACCTAACGGACCGGGCTTTCAGCATCACCCACTCCCACACCTCCTCCTCGCCCTACCCCCTATCCGTTGGTGTCCCCCAAGGCTCAGTTCTGGTACCACTACTCTTATCCATCTACACCCTCGGCCTAGGACAATTTATTGAGTCCCATGGCCTCCGGTACCATCTCTACGCCGACGACACCCAGATCAACCTGTCTGTGCCCGACTTCACCTCCCTACTATCCAAAATCCCACATTGCCTGTCCGCCATCTCATCTTTCTTCTCTTCTCGTTTCCTTACACTTAACATGGACAACACTGAGTTAATCGTTTTCCCAGCAAGTTGCTCTCCCCCACTTCCTGACCTATCCATCACTGTCAAGGACTGCTCACTCTCCCCATGCCAAATGTCTCGGGGTAATCCTTGAGTCTTCCCTCTCCTTCAAGCCCCACATCCAGGCCCTTGCCACCTCCTGCTGACTCCAGCTCAAAAACATTTCCCGGATTTGTACTTTCCTTGACCACGACACTGCTAAAACACTTATTCATGCTCTCATCATCTCCCGCCTTGACTACTGCAACCTACTGCTTAATGGCCTCCCTGCTACCTCCCTTGCACCTCTCCAATCCATGCTAATTTTCGCTGCCCGACTAATTCACTTGTCTCCCTGCTACTCCCCTGTCTTCCCCCTCTGCCAAGCTCTTCACTGGCTCCCCTACATCAGAGATCCCGGTTTAAAACACTAACCATGACATACAAAGCCATGCACAACCTGTCCCCTCTATACATCTCCGACATGGTCTCCCAATACCTACCCTCACACACCCTGCGATCCTCCCAAGAGCTCCTTCTCTACTCTCCTCTTATCTCCTACTCTCACAACCACATACAAGATTTCTCCCACACAACTGCTATACTCTGGAACTCTCTACCCCAACACATCTCCTACCCTGGGAACCTTCAAAAGAAACCTGAAGACCCACCTCTTCCGTCAAGCCTACAACCTACAATGAGAACCGGTTCACCGCACCATCTCACTATAGGCACTACCCCCTCCTACTGTATCCCCCACCCATCCCTCTTAGACTGCGAGCCCTCAGGGTCCTCTGCCCTCCTGTATCTGTACGACCTGATTGTCCATATATATTGTACTTGTCCTCGTCTACCCTTTCCATATTTAAAGCGCTATGGAATCTAATGGCACTTGTGGTATAGCGTTCACGGACCGGGTCGGGGTACACTCACTTGACAGCGTAATTCAAACAGACAGCAATGGTTTCTATTTAACTCAAATCCAGATGGTTTATTTAGCCTCATAAACCACTTGATGAAATTATTGTACATAGTCCATCACTTCACGCATGGGATTGGTCTGCACAGCTCACTCACTGACCTCTGTCAGTACACAACCGCCTTCTCAAGAGGTTACCTTGTCCAGAAATCATAGCAGGCTTCTTTCATCCTGTATCCTGACAGTCCATTGTACCAGGAGCTGCTCCAAGCTCCTTACCTGAGCCTTTCCATGTGTTTCCCAAACAGCCAGTTTTCAGGCTTCAGGACGTGAGCTGACATCACAGACATGTGACCAGAGAGTGGCTACCTAATAACAGCAACACACCCTCCCCTGGGAGGTATGTAGTTACCCAGACCCACCCATTGCTTATGGTTAACCCTTACCTCCAGCCCACATCACATTATAGAAAGGTGTTGGACAACAAGTCTCAGCAGTGAACCTGGGTTAAGATCGTTGCAACCCTCTGTCTGTTTGACACATACCTGTCTCTCCTGACACAGGCGGTGGACCTAACACAAATCCACCCCCTTTGTTCAGACCTATGGGAAGGAACACATGACCACAACCCAGGGTCCGGAGACAGTAGTAGTCTCGGCCTACCAGTCCAAGTTGACTATGAGTGTCAGTTCTCGACACGTAGTTTCGCAGAGTCACCAAGTGACCACTTGTGAACCAGGGCCTATCAGACTCAGTCACCTCAGGTCTCAGAGTCACTTCTTGGATAGGTCTTTCCTGCCCCCAACGGTTAGTACAATAGAGCCTTCCACGCGCCCCCGTGTCAAGTGGGCGGACTGACTCTGTGTCATCACCTACACTACAAGGCTTCTTGTCCAAGTTCCTTAGCCTAGAGCTAACAGGGGATTAACGATCTATGACTCCATGATGCATATTTTCCTCAGGACATCTTCGGTAGTTTCTCTTTAGGCGTTTTTCTCTATCACCTTGGGTTGCAGGCCGCTGCCATCTTCTACCCTCTTGGCGAAGCAATCTCTCACTTCTCGCTCTTTGCAGCTGTAATTGCTGCACTTCTTTTACGTGAGTCACCCTATATGTGAGCAGCATCTGCATATTGCTAAGACTCTCCGCTGACCCTACCATGAAGAGTGGAACCATTCCCACTTCCTTGGGTATCTTGTCTTCACCCCCAGCAGGAATTCGTACTCTTGTCACTGCAGATTTATCCACCATTTCCTGCATGAGTCGTCCATTTTTCCCAACGACTTCTCTTAGCAGAGCGCTAGGCACCTGGACAACACCTTGTAGTAAACTCTGAGCTCTCCTCATAAGCCCCAGCCTCCTGGTAGCTTCTTCGTTCTTCAGACGGATTATCCACTTTAAGCGAAGACATCTCAAGTGCATGTCCCTCAGGATAGCCACCGATCCATGGTGACTTTGGAAGTGGACAGAACTACCAGCTGTTTAGCTTCTGGAGACCAGTACACCTTACAGGCTTCTGCGGCCTTCTTAAAGTCATCATGCACAGTCTCTCTGGCACATTCTTCTCTCAAGTCTTCTGGAACCTCTACCAGGCACTGGAACAAGGGAGTCTCACCCTTCTTTCTGCCACGATATGATCACCCTGCTCAGTGTCCGGAATAGTCCCTCTCCGGACTTCCGCCTCTTCGAGACGGTTTAACAGAATGGACTCCTCCATCTTCTCCAGCGCTGCCTTATTCATCGACTGGCTTTCCGCCAGGCGACCTATGAGCTCAGATATCCCTCTCTACAACACACTTACTTGGCACTGAGCAGCCTGTCTCCAGAGTTCTTCTTGCTTTAACTGCTCTTTTATTTGCAGAGAGCTTCCAGACATCTCCCTCTCCAGTGCACGTACTCGGCTCTCGACAGCATCTCTCTGAAGCTTCTCCTGCTTCAAATGGGCTTGTATCATCTCCTTGAGCCTTCTTAGCTCGCTTATTCCATCCTCCAGATGGGTTGAGCCTCCGTCACTCGAGGAGGTATACGCTTCAGACCTCACTTCCTCTGTGTCTTCTGCACCCTCGGTCTTCACCTGGGTCTCTGCCTTCTCTTGGTCTCGGCAGTGTCACTTCCAGAGAGTTTTACTCTCTCAAACTCTTCACCTCAACCTTCTCCAGTACTGCAGTTACCTGCCCCTCTTGAGGTCTGGCAGCACCCCTGACATCCTCGGCTACATCACCTTGGGACTGTCCAAGGGTCTCCAGTTCTTCACCTGTGACGTCTGCCACGTCACACAACTCTTGGGCATCAACAATATCAACTTCAGAAGGCTTCATACCTTCCCTCTCTACATCTTGTGGAGCATTGTTGTTACACTGTTTCAGTTCCTCTGGCAGCACAATAACTGTCTCAGCCCCAGCGGTTGCTATGGGCAACGACACAACACCTTCCATCCTGATCTTCTCGGTGTCTGAAAGAGAACACACACATGGAATAGAAGCACTTGACATTATATTATCAGCGGGGGTCACATGGGCAGCTTCTTTGTGGCGCTTGCTCCTTTTGTGATGGGAGGATTTGCCTCCTTGCTGGGGCCTTCCTTACTGTACTCCCTTTCTTTCTCAGAGTTACAGTCACCCCTTGTGTCTGTGTCACACTCAACAGTCTGGTGAGCCCCCAAGTCACTCTCTAACTTCGTATCAGCTCTATTCGTTTTAGCTACCACATTACTATCAGTCATCATGGGCTACACTTCAGGGGATGTCAGGTCACTAAGTTGGGCAGACGTATGACTTTGGCGTATGCTTCTTTTGAAGCAGATTTTACATATCTACCTTTAAGGCAGCAAAGTTTATGAGAGTACAAAAGTGCTGTGTAAACGTGTTTTTTTTCCTTGCAGATTTGGTGCAGATTTTGGGGCAGAAAAAGAAATCTGAACCACATTTGCAAGGTAAAAAAGCAATGTTGCTGCAGCACTTCTGACATTTCATAGACTTTGCTGGCCTCAGGACAGATTTTGATGCAAATTTTCATAATATGTCTCAAAAAAAAGCATCAAACAATGCACCGTGGGCACAGGGCCTGAAAGGGTCCAGGGAAAGCAGCAGTTATGATAAAAGGGCTCAAGGATTTCTCTTTCACCATGGCTACCTCCACAGAGACGTCTAGGGCAGGGGTGGCCTCCTACAGTCCTCAAGGTTTGAAAAAGTGCAAGTTTTCAGGATTACCTTAGCATTGCACAAGCTGCTGGATTCATCATCTCTGCAGGTAACGAAATTAGCACCTGTGCAATTCAAAGTAATCATGAAAACATGCAGTGTTTGTGGACCTTGAGGACGGCACTTGGCCATCCTTGTTTTACAGGATTTTGTGTAGTGTCTTGTATTTCCCTACCTCAGACCATCAGGCCAGAGGCCTGCAGCTTGTTCGCCAGCATATGTAGGGCAGTATCAGATCACTTCTTTGCACAAGCAGTCCAGCATATAGGGAGTGAACTGAAAAAATTTACAGTAACAACTTTTGAAAAAATGCTATGGTGGTACATAATGTAATTTGTAACACTTATCAGACCCAACACAGTAATGATAGTGATGTCCAGTATCACTAAGATGTATACATAGTCAAATCTATTATATAATTGCCGTAGTGACTTCCGTCGCATCCGGCGCTACTTCCGTGGCTTTGTTCGCGTGGCTTGGCACTTTCTCCAGGACTTTCTCCGTGGCCGCGTAGCGTTGCCGCCCCGCGAACAAAGCCACCAACATGCCCCCCTGAGCATGGGGCTGTACTGTACACCGCTATGGTATACTACAGCCCCATGCCCAGCCGCCTGTCCGCCCCGCTACCCTACTCCTCCTAAGCCGCCGTCACCCCCTAAGCCCCCGCCGCTGTCACCCCCTAAGCCCCCGCCGCCATCACCCCCTAAGCCTCCGCCGCTGTCACCCCCTAAGCCCCCGTCGCCAAGCCCCTGCCGCCGTCACCTCCTAAGCCACCGCCGCCGTCACCCCTTAAGCCCCCGCCGCTGTCACCCCTAAGCCCCCGCCGCTGTCACCCCCTAAGCCCCCGCCGCCATCACCCCCTAAACCCCTGCCGCTGTCACCCCCTAAGCCCCCGCCGCCAAACCCCTGCCGCCGTCACCTCCTAAGCCCCCGCCGCTGTCACCCCCTAAGCCCCTGCCGCCATCACCCCCTAAGCCCCCGCCGCTGTCACACCCTAAGTCCCCGCCGCCAAGCCCCTGCCGCCGTCACCTCCTAAGCCACCGCCGCCATCACCCCCTAAGCCCCCGCCGCTGTCACCCCCTAAGCTCCCCCCCCAAGCCCCTGCCGCCGTCACCCCCTAAGCCACCGCCGCTGTCACCCCCTAAGCCTCCGCCGCTGTCACCCCCTAAGCCCCCGTCGCTGTCAACCCCTAAGCCCCCGCCGCTGTCACCCCCTAAGCCCCCCCCAAGCCCCTGCCGCCGTCACCCCGTAAGCCACCGCCGCCGTCACCTCCTAAGCCTCCGCCGCTGTCACCCCCCTAAGCCCCCGCCGCTGTCACCCCCTAAGCCTCCGCCAGTGTCACCCCCTAAGCCCCCCCCAAGCCCCTGCCACTGTCAATCCCTAAGCCACCGCCGCCGTCACCCCCTAAGCCTCTGCCGCTGTCACCCCCTAAGCCCCCGCCGCTGTCACCCCCTAAGCCCCCGCCGCCGTCACCCCCTAAGCCTCCGCCGCTGTCACCCCCTAAGCCCCCGCCGCTGTCAACCCCTAAGCCCCCGCCGCTGTCACCCCCTAAGCCCCCCCCAAGCCCCTGCCGCCGTCACCCCGTAAGCCACCGCCTCCGTCACCTCCTAAGCCTCCGCCGCTGTCACCCCCTAAGCCCCCGCCGCTGTCACCCCCTAAGCCTCCGCCAGTGTCACCCCCTAAGCCCCCCCCCAAGCCCCTGCCGCCGTCAATCCCTAAGCCACCGCCGCCGTCACCCCCTAAGCCTCTGCCGCTGTCACCCCCTAAGCCCCCGCCGCTGTCACCCCCCCTAAGCCCCCGCCGCTGTCACCCCCTAAGCCCCCGCCGCCATCACCCCCTAACCCACCGCCGCTGTCACCCCCTAAGCCCCCGCCGCTGTCACCCCCTAAGCCACCGCCGCTGTCACCCCCTAAGCCCCCGCCGCCATCACCCCCATACCCCCGCCGCCGTCACCCCCTAAGCCCCCCGCTGTTACCCCTAAGCCCCCCCACAAGCCCCTGCCACCGTCACCCCCTAAGCCACCGTCACCGTCACCCTCTAAGCCCCCGCCGCTGTCACCCCCTAAGCCCCCGCCGCCGTCACTCCCTAAGCCCCCGCCGCTGTCACCCCCTAAGCCCCCGCCGCCGTCACCCCCTAAGCCCCCGCCGCCGTCACCCCCTAAGCCACTGCCGCTGTCACCCCCCTAAGCCCACGCCGTCGTCACCCCCCTAAGCCCCCGCCGCCGTCACCCCCTAAGCCACCGCCGCTGTCAACCCCTAAGCCCACGCCGTCGTCACCCCCATAAGCCCCCGCCGCCGTCACCACCTAAGCTGTCACCCGCCGCTGTCACCCCCTAAGCCCCCGCCGCTGTCACCCCCTAAGCCCCCGCTGCCAAGCCCCCGTCGCCGTCACCCCCTAAGCCCCCGCCGCTGTCACCCCCTAAGCCCCCACTGCCATCACCCCCTAAGCCCTCGCCGCCATCATCCCCTAAGCCCCCGCCGCTGTCACCCCCTAAGCCCCCGCCGCCAAGCCCCTGCCACCGTCACCTCCTAAGCCACCGCCGCCATCACCCCCTAAGCCCCCGCCGCTGTCACCCCCTAAGCCCCCACCCCAAGCCACCGTCGCCGTCACCCCCTAAGCCCCCGCCGCTGTCACCCCCTAAGCCCCCGCCGCCGTCACCCCCTAAGCCACCGCCGCTGTCACCCCCTAAGCCCCCGCCGCCGTCACCCCCTAAGCTACCGCCGCTGTCACCCCCTAAGCCCCCCCCAAGCCCCTACCGCCGTCACCCCCTAAGCCACCGTCACCGTCACCCCGTAAGCCCCCGCCGCTGTCACCCCCTAAGCCCCCACCGCCGTCACCCCCTAAGCCCCCGCCGCTGTCACCCCCTAAGCCCCCGCCGCCGTCACCCCCTAAGCCCCCGCCGCCGTCACCCCCTAAGCCACCGCCGCTGTCACCCCCTAAGCCCACACCGTCGTCACCCCCTAAGCCCCCGCCGCCATCACCACCTAAGCCGTCACCGCCGCTGTCACCCCCTAAGCCCCCGCCGCTGTCACCCCCTAAGCCCCCGCTGCCAAGACCCGTCGCCGTCACCCCCTAAGCCCCCGCCGCTGTCACCCCCTAAGCCCCCACTGCCGTCACCCCCTAAGCCCACGCCGCCATCATCCCCTAAGCCCCCGCCGCTGTCACCCCCTAAGCCCCCGCCGCCAAGCCCCTGCCACCGTCACCTCCTAAGCCACCGCCGCCGTCACCCCCCTAAGCCCCAGCCGCTGTCACCCCCTAAGCCCCCACCCCAAGCCACCGTCGCCGTCACCCCCTAAGCCCCCGCCGCTGTCACCCCCTAAGCCCCCGTCGCCGTCACCCCCTAAGCCACCGCCGCTGTCACCCCCTAAGCCCCCGCCGCCGTCACCCCCTAAGCCACCGCCGATGTCACCCCCTAAGCCCCCGCCGCTGTCACCCCCCTAAGCCCCCGCCGCCGTCACCACCCCTAAGCCCCCGCCGCAGTCACCCCCTAAGCCGTCACCGCCGCTGTCACCCCCTAAGCCACCTCCGCTGTCACCCCCTAAGCCCCCGCTGCCAAGCCCCCGTCGCCGTCACCCCCTAAGCCACCGCCGCTGTCACCCCCTAAGCCCCCGCCGCCGTCACCCCCTAAGCCACCGCCACTGTCACCCCCTAAGCCCCCGTCGCTGTCACCCCCTAAGCCCCCGCCGCCGTCACCCCCTAAGCCCCCGCAGCCGTCACCCCCTAAGCCCCCCCTCCGTCACCCCCTAAGCCACCGCCGCCGCTGTCACCCGCCTAAGCCCCCGCCGCCGTCACCCCCTAAGCCCCCGCCGCTGTCACCCCCTAAGCCCCCGTCGCCGTCACCCCCTAAGCCCCCACCGCCGTCACCCCCTAAGCCACCACCGCCGCTGTCACCCCCTAAGCCCCCGCCGCCGTCACCCCCTAAGCCACCGCCGCCGCTGTCACCCCCTAAGCCCCCGCCGCCGTCACCCCCCTAAGCCCCCCGCCACCGTCACCCCTTAAGCCCCCGCCGCTGTCACCCCTTAAGCTCCCACCGCCCCCTAAGCCCCCACCGCCGTCACCCCCCGTAAGCCCCCGCCGCCGTCACCCCCTAAGCCCCCGCCGCCGTCACCCCCTAAGCCACCACCGCCGCTGTCACCCCCTAAGCCCCCGCCGCCGTCACCCCCTAAGCCACCGCCGCCGCTGTCACCCCCTAAGCCCCCGCCGCCGTCACCCCCTAAGCCCCTGCCACCGTCACCCCTTAAGCCCCCGCCGCTGTCACCCTTTAAGCCCCCGCCGCCCCCTAAGCCCCCACCGCCGTCACCCCCGTAAGCCCCCGCCGCTGTCACCCCCTAAGTCCCTGCCGCCGTCACCCCCTAAGCCCCCGCCGCCGTCGATCACTTACATGCCTTCTTCTTCATCTGATCCTCCGTCCGCTCCAGGAGTCCTTCGTCCGGCCCAGGCGTCCTCTTCGTCCGTCCCCGGGGTCTTCTGTCTTCTTTCCGGCATCTCCGCCTCCGACCTCCTCTTCACTTCCCATAGGGATAGAATGGACGAAAAATCTTCCATTCTATGTCTATGGGAAGTGAGGCGCTTTTCTGATTGGTCGTCGTCAGCACACAGCGACCAATCAGAAGAGCGCCTCACTTCCCATACAGATACATAGCGGTGTGTCGGCAATTTTATGGCCGGGCCCTTGGTTCTATTTTCGGCCACGGGGCTCGGCTCTGATCGGTCGTTCCACGGCTCCGGAGACTCGCTTCGCGGCCATTGCTCGCGCCTTAGCAATGGCTCGCAATCATTGCGAGTCGTTGCTGATGCGCCAGCTATCGCCGCGAAGCGCTCATTGCGAGTCTCCGGCCCCGTGGAACGACCGACCACAGCCGAGCTCCGTGGCCGAAAATAGAACCAGGGGCCCGGCCATAAATTTCGCGATACACCGCTAATGTATCTCTATGGGAAGTGAGGCGGTATTCTGATTGGTCGCTGTGTGCTGCCGCTGACCAATCAGAAAAGCGCCTCACTTTTAGCGGTAAATTTGAAACTCAAAGTCGTCCATTCTATGTGTATGGGAAGTGAGGCGCTATTCTGATTGGTCGGCGTCACAACACAGCGACCAATCACAAGAGCGCCTCACTTCACATAGAGATAGAATGGACGATTTTTCGTCCATTCTATCTCTATGGGAAGTGAGGCGCTATTCTGATTGGTCGCTGCCTGCTGCCGCCAACCAATCAGAATTCCGCCTCACTTCACATAGAGATATAATGCGAGATTTACACTTTCACATTTACCGCTAAAAGTGAGGCTCGATTCTGATTGGTCGGCGGCAGCACACAGCGACCAATCAGAATACCGCCTCACTTTCCATAGAGATACATTAGCGGTGTCTCGCGAAATTTATGCCCGGGCCCCTGCTTCGATTTTCGGCCACGGGGCTCGGCTGTTGCCGGTCCAGGAACATCGCAAGGGACCGACGTGCCGGACTTACCGCGCCTGCAACTACTCACCTATCTATCTCTCTATATCTATCTCTATTTATTTATTTATCTATCTCTATATCTATTTCTCTATGTATCTATTTTTCTATCTATATTTTGATCTATCTATCTATCTATCTATCTATCTATCTATCTATCTATCTATCTATGTATCTATTGTTCCAACGACCGACCACAGCCAAGCCCCGTGGCTGAAAATAGAACCAGGGGCCCGGCCATAAATTTCGCGATACACCGCTAATGTATCTCTATGGGAAGTGAGGCGGTATTCTGATTGGTCGCTGTGTGCTGCCGCCCACCAATCAGAAAAGCGCCTCACTTTTAGCGGTAAATTTGAAACTCAAAGTCGTCCATTCTATGTGTATGGGAAGTGAGGCGCTATTCTGATTGGTCGGCATCACAACAAAGCGACCAATCACAAGAGCGCCTCACTTCACATAGAGATAGAATGGACGATTTTTCGTCCATTCTATCTCTATGGGAAGTGAGGCGCTATTCTGATTGGTCGCTGTCTGCAGCCGCCGACCAGTCAGAAAACCGCCTCAGTTTAAGCGGTAAATTTGAAACTCAAAGTCGTCCATTATATGTCTATGGGAAGTGAGGCGCTATTCTGATTGGTCGGCATCAGCACACAGCGGCCAATCAGAAGAGCGCCTCACTTCGCATAGAGATAGAATGGATGATTTTTTGTCCGTTCTATGTCTATGGGAAGTGAGGCGCTTGTCTGATTGGTCGCTGTGTGCTGTCGGCGACCAATCAGAAAAGCGCCTCACTTTCAGCGGTATATTTGAAAGTTAAAGTCCTCTATTCTATGTCTATGGGAAGTGAGGCGGTATTCTGATTGGTCGCCGTCAGCAAACAGCAACCAATCAGAAGAGCGCCTTACTTCCCATAGAGATACATTAGCGGTGTATCGTGAAATTTATGGCCGGGCCCCTGGTTCTATTTTCGGCCACGGGGCTCGGCTGTGGTCGGTTGTTCCACGGGGCCGGAGACTCGCAATGAGCGCTTCGCAGCGATAGCTGGCGCATCAGCAATGACTCGCAATGATTGCGAGCCATTGCTAAGGCGCGAGCAATGGCCGCGAAGCGTGTCTCCGGAGCCCTGGAACGACCGATCAGAGCCGAGCCCCGTGGCCGAAAATAGAACCAAGGGCCCGGCCATAAAATGGCCGACACACCGCTATGTATCTGTATGGGAAGTGAGGCGCTCTTCTGATTGGTCGCTGTGTGCTGACGACGACCAATCAGAAAAGCGCCTCATTCCTCCATGTATCCCTATGGAAAGGCGCCCTCCAATCACAATCACGGCGCCATTTTTTAAAATACACAGCGACCAATCACATTCATGGAGCCATCTTTCTGAGGTTGCCGCCTACCAATGAGATAAGGCCGCTTATTTATAGCACCAAATTTGAATCTTCCACCTCTTTGCATCCTGTTTGAGGGAGAACGAGAAGCTACCGTTGGACCATCTGTTGGACTCTATTTCTGCCGAGATATCCATCCTTCGTGAGGGCGTTTGAGGGAGAACGAGAAGCTACCGCTGGACCATCTGTTGGACTATATTTCAGCCAAGATATCCATCCTTCGTGAGGGCCGTCGGGAAGCAAGCGCCGGATCGGGTTCTGCGATTTATCAGCTAAGATATCCTTTTTGAAAGATACCTTTTCACATCAGAGTCTATATTCCTATGGTTACGTTTTATTTTCACCTCTTTTGCAATCTTTTATTTTCACCACTTTTACTATCTTCCGCCATGCAGCGCCAATCGGCGCTGCATGGAGCCTGCGCCACTGTTCGGACACTTCGCCGCTGCAAGCGCCGACGTCTGCGCTACAAGCGCAAACTTCGGCGCTTCTAGCGGCCTCTGCGGTGCATCAGACCGCTGTGGCCAAACACTTATTCAGGCGCCGCCCATACAACTTTACGCTGTTCCCGCTGACCGCCGAACAATCGAATTCTCAGCGTCTCTTTCCATAGAGATGCATTGAGAAATGAGGCGCGATTGTGATTGGTCGCTGTGTATTTTCAAAAATGGCGCCGCGATTGTGATTGGTCACGGTAGATGGCGCTCTGATTCCGATTGGTCGGCGGTCAGCGGGGAAAGCCGTGCTTTCCCTGCCGAGGGCCTGGTTCGATTTTCGGCCATAGTGCTCCGCGGCATCGGCCTTCGATTTTTTTGCGATTTGATTAGTTTGATTGTATTTTCATTAGTTAATGTTATTAAGATTTTAATTTTATATATATATATATATATTTTTTTTATTATTATTATTTATTATTTTTATTATTTTATTTTTTTTCTAAATATAGTAATGTCTTATTTTTAATTGAAGTTTTTTTTTTGTATTAGTTTGATTTTATTTTTATTAGTTCATGTTATAAATATTTTAATTTTATACATTTTAATTTTAATTATTTTATGTGTATTTATTTATTATTATGTTATTTTAATTTTAATGTACTGATTTTTTGCCATTCCGAAAGATGGAGGAATGAGGCGCCAATGTGATTGGTCGCGGTGTATTTTCAAAAATGGCGCCGTGATTGTGATTGGAGGGCGTCTTCCCATAGGGATACATGGAGGAATGAGGCGCGATTGTGATTGGTCGCGGAAGATAGCGGTTTTATTCCGATTGGTTGGCGCTCAGCCGAGCGCCTGGTTCTATTTTCGGCCATAGTGGTCGGCGGCATCGGGGTCGCCGCTTTTAGCGTGGAACGCCGCGCTTGGAGCGGCGAACTCGGCGCCAAATTGTGGGAGTGTGTGGGATTTTATGCCGGCGCTCAGCGGGGAATGCGGCGCTTTCCCTGCCGAGCGCCTGGTTTGATTTTCGGCCACGGCGTTTGTGGACCTTGGAAGTGTGTAGCGACGCCCCGCTGTGTTGTGATTGGACAGCGGCAACTTTACAGAGTACCGCTGTGATTCCGATTGGTTTGCGCTCAGCGGGGAAAGCTGCACTTTTCCTGCCGAGCACCTGGTTCGATTTTCGGCTATAGTGGTCGCCGGCATCGGAGTCGCCGCTTTTACCGCGGAGCGCCGCGCTTGGAGCGCCCAACTCGGCGCCGAATTGTGGGAGTGTGTGGCGGCGCTCAACGGGGAAAGCTGAGCCACACACTCCCACACACTTCCAGAGTTCGGCGCTCCAAGCGCGGCGTTCCGTGGTAAAAGCGGCGACCCCGATGCCGCCGACCACTATGGCCGAAAATAGAACCAGGCGCTCGGCAGGGAAAGCGCGGTTATCCCCGCTGAGCACCGACCAATCGGATGCTCAGCGCCATCTTCTGAAGTTGCCGCCAGACCAATCACAGCACAGCAGGGCGGAGCTACATACTTCCACGCTACGACCGACCTGAGCCTTGCGCTCTGGCCGAAAACAGAACCAGGCGCTGGGCATCCAAGTTGCCGGTCTCTCCGCTGAGCGCCGACCAATCGGATTCATGGCGCCATGTTTTTGAAGTTTCCGCTGCCCAATCACACAGCGGCTGGCGTCTGCTGCTATTTTATGAATGAACATTACGCGTCCGCCATCTTAAAGCGCGAAATTTGAATTTTTTCAGTATTTAAAACCTAAAAAGCTGTTTTCACAGTACAATATCACATCAGAGTATATATTCCTAATGCCTATGGTTATATTAACCCTTTCTTTATACAAATTTCTTATGAGCTACATTTCACCATATTTACCTGTTTTTTAATACCTTTTTAACCCCTTCTATTCTATTTGTACTCCAGTTGCTATCTCACTATGTGCTGTACTAAGGCCATTTCTACATTAACCTCTTCTATGCCATTTCCATTTTAATTTTGTGTCATGCTGTTTTATAGGGTTCAAACTGCTACATTAACCCCTTCCATTCTGTTTGCTATTCACTAACTGTGTCACTATGTGCTGTACTCATGACATTTGAAAATTAACCTCTTCTATACCATTTGTTATTTATTTTCTCATCCACACTGTTTTATAGGATGTAAGTAGTACATTAACCCCTTTTATTGTCTTGGCTATTCACTGCCTATGTCACTATGTGGTCTACTACTGGCATTTGAATACTAACTTCATTAATACTATTTGTAATTTTATTGATCGTGCAGTATTTTGTACACGTGCCAGTGGTACATTAACCCCTTACAGACTGTTCTATATTTTATTTCTACTTGGAGTGTGTCGTTATACTGTTAGGAGTATATTAACCCATTATATGCCATTTTGATTATTTTTTTGATTATATTTCATACTAATGAGTCTGTAGGACTACTACCTGTCTTATATTTAACAGTTTGGATGTAATGCTACCTTACCACTGCCTTATTGTCGTGCCAGTGGGACATTAACTACTTTTACATACCAAACATATTGGTTGCATGGCATGTTGCACTATATGACCCAGAGGTGTACCAAGGTGCGATGGCGCCCGGGGCAAACTTCTATTTTGGCCCCCCCCCCCCCCCCCCTCGGCTGTCAGCTTTCCTCACTCCTGGTGCCCCCCCACCCCCCGGACTCCTCGGTCACACTCACCCCATCCCGTCCAGGCCGTCTCTCCTCTGCCGCCAGTTTCCGGGGTCTCCTGAAGTCACCCCGTACCGGACCCGCTGCCGCCAAGTCTTCCAGTGGCCCCCGCGGCCCCAGACTGGCGCGGAAGCGGAAGTGACGTCGGGCGCTTCCTTTCAGGGAAGCGCCGCTAAACTGTGAAATGTAAACCGGTGTAATGTGTGTGCGGCCGCCGGGTGTAGCAGGAGGAGGGGAGCGGGAGGGGGTGCCGCCGGCGCCCTCCGCTGAGTTGCGCCCGGAGCAAGAGGTCCGGCTGCACCCCCCTGGATACGCCCCTGATATGACCCACTGGGGGCCCCTTTCATACGCGCGTTGTACATGCAGATTTACATAATTCTATAACATGTGGTAATATTCTGAATATTAATGCAAGTTCCCCGTCCCCGCCACCAGGGGTGCAGTTGCGTAAAGTCCCGCTACATCGCCCGATTAATGTTCATTTTTACATTGACCTGCCTGTTTCACCATGTACTGCGGAAGTTGCCTTATTTCTTTTTTCACCCTGTTTGGTCACATTGCGCCATTTGACGCTCGCCGTTAATGCCGCTATTTCCCCAACTGCAGAGAGACAAATAAATACCACTACTTCCGCAATAATCACAAAACCCTAAGTTCAAGGTAAAAATGTAACTTGCCGTCATATCGGTACTTTAACCGCTTTTTTTAAAATGTTGGAGCTCTGCATTTACAACGCGCATCTGAAAGGGCCCTTACATCCATTTGTTTTGCCTTCAAGTCTCTTTTTAAGGACTTTAAACACACTGATTTGCATTCACAACGCCATACAGTTAACATCATTAAATATTTATTTCGTACTCTAAAGAAGTCCATGATTTGCTTTTCACAGGTTATTGAAATACACACTTTACTTTTATTGTTTTTGCCTATTTAGAAATAGTTATTATTGATTGTTTCCTTAACTAACACACTCTAGCTCATTTTGGATTGGATTCACTGCCTATTCTTACGAAGATGAGCTCTCCAACCAAAAATCTCGCTCCTGCCAAGGAGGCTGCATCTACGCCTAAGAAGAAGCGTGCAAAGGAGACTTCGGAAGAGAGACGTCTTCGGTTAGATCGTGAGAAGGCTGCTAAGGCAACATGCACTGCTGAGGAGACTTCGGAAGAGAGACGTCTTCGCTTAGATAGTGATAAGGCTGCTAAGGCGAAACGCACTTCTGAGGAGACTTCAGAAAAGAGACGTCTTCGCTTAGATCGTGTTAAGGCTGCTCAGGCGAAACGCATTGCAGGGGAGACTTTGGAACAGAGACGTCTTTGGTTAGATCGTCCTAAGGCTGCTAAAGTGATACGCATTGCCAAACTCTCTTCTCCAAGGAGACGTTTTCGGTTGGATGCTGCGAAGGCTGCTTCAAAGAAACTTATTTCTGAACTGTCTTCCGAAGAAAGAAGCCAACGAATCGCAAAAAGAGCCATGGCTGAGTGTCGCAGACGCAAACTACAAAAACTTACAGCCACTGAAGAACCGTCTGACAAAGATACTACTCCTGCCTCTTCGTCTACTGACATTCTACAAACTGAACAGCCTTTAACACCTCCCATGACCTCCATGGGAAAAACAAAAGCAAAGCTTGACAAGGAGGCTGTGCGTATGCGCAAGAAGCGTGCGGAGAGAGTTCTGAAGAAAGACGACTTCGCTTGGACAAGGAAAAGGCTGCTTTGAAGACACGGCTTTCAAAATAGTCTTTGGAAGGAAGGACGGAACGATTAGGCAAAAAATCAATGGGCTGCGCGTCAAAGGACGCAAACAACAAAAGTTAATGCCTACAGGAGATCTGTCTGACCTCATACTGCTGACACCTCTTTGTCTGACCCTCATACTGCTGCCATCTTTTCGTCTGATCCTCAAATTTGCTGAACCACTTTTCTTCTACTGTCTTAACTACAACTGAACAGCTTTTACCACATCGCAAGGCCACATGTAAACGAAACACTCTGCTGAGGAGACCCATACAGCACACAGTGTAAAATTATGAGGCTTAAAAGGACAAGACAGATGCGTCAAGATACGCTGTCTCCTACGTCTAAACAACTCCGCTTGACCCATTAGGCTGCATCACGTCGTGACGTACGCAAAAGTTCTTCCACTTCAACATTGCAAGAGCCAGAACGGAATATATATTCAATTTCTTCATTTATAGAATGTTTTGAATCTACATCCCTTCCACGTCTCATCTATGTAGGATTACAGAATAAAATCTACGTTTGTTATCTACACCTCTCCTACATCCAATGGGATTTACTGATCAGGATTATGCTATTCTAGAACATACCTGTGGTCCCATGAAGTCAATATGAGGACATTGTGAGGCTCTGCATTTTACTGATGAATGCCCATCAGATCAACAGTTTAGTCTTTGTTGCCACAAGGGAAAGTAAAGGTACCATTACCTCAATACCCGGAGGTCTTCCAACGCCTGCTGAAAGGAGAGTGAGTACAGTAAATTTGATGGAGAATATCAGGAGCATTAATAGTTTTTTGCTTTTGCCTCCATGAGTGCCAATGTTTCCCCTACCACCTGGACACGGCCCTTACTGTTTCCGTATTCATGGGCAAATTTATCATCGCACTGGAACACTCCATCCGCTCAAGATCAACCTCCAGCATATGCACAACTGTACATTTTAGATACTACAAGCCGCTATAGAACAATGGCTACAGTCTCCAGAAAATGTTAAATGTCATCCTACTTTAATGAGTATCACTGCTCTTCAATTGATAATATTAATCCTTTGTTTCGGCCTACAAAATGCTACGTGACGTTAATTAGAAGAACAACAGAAGGCAGTAGAACATGGCCCCGTCATGCCAAATATTATCATGGCCATTAAACAAGACAGACAGCAAGACCCTAGACGCTATAACAATCCTACTGTTAATGAAGTTGCTGTGGTCTTTGAACATGCTGATGGAGAGCCACCATTCAATAGAGACATTTTAATTCATTTGAAACCTGATCCAAATAACCCATTGGCCCCAAAAACACAGCAAGTCAGTATTCTACACAGCAATTTAGATGCATTACTTATCCCTTATTTTTCCCTCATGGAGAACAAGGCTGGCATGAGGGACTCAAGCATCAAGGCCAAACTCTAACGCAGGGTTACACAGCTCCAGTATTACTGCTATTTGTTGGCTGTACGGAATCGGTTCAATCCTGTCCTGAATGGTGGCAAACTAACACAGCAGTACTTAGTGGATGCGTATGTGAAAATCGAGGCTAATCGCTTAAATTTTATCCGTCAACACCAAAAGGATTTAAAAGTAGAGGATTATTGCGTACTCCAGGAACATCTCCAGAAAAAATCTTTGAGAAAGGTATTCCCATTGGCAAGACGGTCATTTTACCATCTTCCTTTGAAGGCAGTCCAAGAAACATGCAGCAACGCTATCAGGATGCCATGGCTATTGTGACTAAATTTGGACGACCGGATCTTTTGTAACCATGACCTGTAATCCTAAATGGAGGGAGATTACAAACAATTTAGAGCCATGGCAGCGTGTGGAACATAGACCTGATTTAGTCGCCCGTGTCTTCAGAATTAAACTGGAAGCCCTATTAAAAGACATTAACACTGGATTATTTGGCAAAGTTTGTGCAATGGTTCATGTTATTGAATTCCAAAAGCGTGGCCTACCACACGCTCACATTTTGATCATTCTGGATAGCAAATCCAAACTAAGAACTGAGGTTGAAGTGGATAATATAGTTTGGCTGAAATACCTGATCCAGCAGATTACTCTGTGCTCCATCAAATTGTGATGCAACACATGATTCATGGACCCTGTGGACAACACAATCCCAATTCTCCATGTATGGATTTGGAAAGTGTAAGAAAGGTTTTCCTAAAGATTTCAAACAAAAACAGTCTTAGCTGAGGATGCATACCCTACTTATCAAAGAAAGGAAGGATCATCCTTTGAACACGTTCAAAGATGATTGATAATTCTTGGGTTGTTCCCTATAACCCTTTCCTACTATTAAAATACAAGTCTCATATTAATGTTGAGGTATGTGCTTCCATTCAAAGTGTTAAATACCTATTCAAATATGTCTACAAAGGACATGATAAAGCCAATCTTGAAATTTGCCAAACTAATATCCACCATGATGAAACACATCAATTCATGGATTCAAGATACGTGAGTGTACCGGAGGCAGCTTGGCGAATCTTTGCTTACCCCATGCATAGACAATCACACTCCATTATTCGCCTTGCGTACATCTCCCACATTCTCAACCACTTTATTTTCATGAGGATGACTCTGTTGACAACATCATTACACAATGCACAGAAAATCCACTCTTATGGCCTACTTTGAGCTCAATGAGAATGACCCACATGCTCATAATTACTTATACCCCAAATTCCAGAGCACTATGTTTGGAAACAAGGTGCATGGGAAAATTAGAAAGCGAGGAGGTTCTTCAGTGATTGGAAGAATGTATACTGTCAGTATGAAAGAACAAGAACGGTACTATTTAAGGTTGTTGTTACTGCATGTCAAAGGAGCAACAAGTTTTGACAACATTAAGACCGTTAATGAAGTGACATACCCAACTTTTAAAGAGGCGGCATTAGCCCTTGGATTCCTCTTCGATGACAGTGTTTGGAGAAATACTTTATTGGATGCCTGTTTTCTCAACATGCCTGCACAGCTTCGTGATATGTTTGCATATATATGTATTTTTGGTCCTCCAGCTCATCCATTGGAGTTGTGGCAAGAATTTAAACAAGACTTTATCCAAGACTTCTGCCATGCATATCACTCCAACACTGAGGAGTGTGAGAATTGTGAAGGATATGCTATGACTGATGTCCAAAATGTTCTAAAATTTCATGGCAAAACTTTTACTGATTTTAATCTACCACGACCAAAAAGAAAGCCACACATCGCTCCACAATACAACAAGGATGACGAGTTAAGAAGAGCTCACCAAATGAAAGCTACTTTAAATGACCAACAACTTTTGGCCTATGATGCGATCAATCAAGCTTTTTACGATAGAAGTGTACAACCCAAGTGCTTTTTCATCGATGGCCCAGGTGGCAGTGGGAAAACATATTTGTATGATTTATTAATTCATGAACTAAGAGGAGAAGGCGAAATTGTCTCACCTGCAGCCAGTACAGGGATTGCAGCTAACTTACTGCAAGGAGGAAGAACCATTCATTCGCTTTACGGAATACCAATTCCTATAAATGAAACATCCGTTTCCAGAATTAAAAATGATACAGATGCTGCACAACATTTGAAAAGTACAAAACTTTTCATTATTGACGAGTCAACTATGTTATCAAAATATACATTGCATGTGATAGATCAACTTTTACGCGATGTCATGACAACAGATATTTCCAAGAAAAATACAACACCTTTTGGAGGGAAAGTCATTGTTCTGGGAGGAGACTTTAGACAGTGTCTGCCTATCATCCCTCATGGTACAAGAACTGACATTATAGAGAGTTGTATTAAATACTCACGACAATGGCAGCTTTTCACTCAATTTCCACTCTTCAACAACATGCGCTCCATTGATCCTGATTATAGCAGTTGGTTACTTCAACTGGGAAATGGTGAATTGTCCAATGATTTCAACCTTGGAGATTATATCATTGAAATCCCACAAGACATGATCTGCACTGGCTCACTCATACTTGCTATATTTGGTGAAAACATTATCATTGATGTACATAACAATGAAAGCATTCAGATTGCTGCATCACATGCCATTCTTTGCCCTAAAAATGACCACGTGGATATGGTGAACTCTAAGGTTATGGATTGCATTGCTGGTGAATACACTGAATACATTAGTGATGATTCCATTGATCCTGATGAGACTGAAGATCCAGACCAATATCCAGTGGAATTTTTAAATTCACTCACACCAACGGGAATGCCTTCTCATCGCCTCAAATTAAAAATCGGTACCATTGTCATGCTTTTGCGCAACTTTAACAGCAGAAAAGGTCTTTGCAATGGGACTCGCTTGATTGTCATCGCTTTGTTTGACAATATGATTCAAGCAAAAGTCATTACTGGCTCTGCAGAAGGAAATGTGGTGTTTCTTCCAAGGATTGATTTATCTCCTTCAGAGACTCACTTACCTTTCAAGTTAAGACGTCGACAATTTCCCGTGAAGCCTGCTTTTGCCATGACCATCAACAAATCCCAAGGCCAAAAAATGCAGAAAGTAGGGATTTTGTTCCCAAAACCCGTTTTTGGACATGGACAGTTATATGTGGCTTTTTCACAAGTGAAAACACGATGCAATGTTAAGGTGAAAGTGCTGGATACACCCATTCAAGACAAATTGCTGCCCAATAGTGAAAAACTCTTTACTAAAAATATTGTCTATAAGAATATTTTATTTTAAATTCTTTAGATACATATTAGATTTAGATACATAGTTACTTTCTAATTAAACACAAATATTACAATAAATTAGTTTAGCCATAGATGTATAGGAATAAAAAAAAAAATATACAAAAAAATTAGTTTAGCCATAGATGTATAGGAATAGAAAAAAACAAAAATACCAAAAAAATAAGTTTAGTTATAGATAAAGACATTATAATTAGTTATTAGATATAAAATAGTCATTTAAGATATATAGTCGTTAGTTTTCATTTTCACTAAAAATATAGTGTATAAAAATATTTTACTTTAAATTCTTTAGATACATATTACATTTAGATACATAGTTACTTTCTAATTAAACACAAATATTACAATAAATTAGTTTAGCCATAGATGTATAGAAATAAAAAAACAAAAATACCAAAAAATTAGTTTAGTTATAGATAAAGACATTATAATTAGTTATTAGATATAAAATAATCATTTAAGATATATAGTCATTAGTTTTTTAGCTTAGAAACATTCTTTTTATATTTCATAGTATATGTATATAAACACATATTTTGTAGTAGATTGTAGATGTGTATCATCTAAATGCTTGCATTTAGTGATAAGAACCTGAAGCTCCAGCAGTATAGCTGCTGAGAGATTTCATTTTCTTTTTACACAGGGTGAGGTTTTTGTGAACAGCTAAGAGACGGGTGGGACGACTGTTCACACACATCTCTATCTCGAACTGTGTTCTGTACATATAAGTACATACATACATATAGGTACATATTTAGACACATAGGTACATATTTAGACACATAGGGAAAGAATAGACATTTTGATTTTAAATCTGAATTCTTCTGCTATTTGTGGAATTTATAGTGGGAAAAAAGCAATTTTGCCACTTGCTGCCTAATGGTGACCTACAGCACTCTTATTGTAAGTTACATGAAATGTATATGGAATTTGTGGTTTACTTGCGGCAGTTGCGGCACATGTGGTTTCGACAGTTTCAACCGCCAAAATCGCAGTTAGCTCTGATTTTTAGTGGTTGCATTTAGTGAACCTGTCGAAGCTGTGCTTGCCGTATTTACTGCAAGCTAACTGCAAGTTCCATATACATTACATGTTACTTGCTGAAAGTGAGCTGTAGGTAGGCCCTTTGGTGCCAAGTGCAGAAATTGTATTTTGTTATTCCACACCTTCTGCAAATAGCCGAAAAATATCTGATTTAAAAGGAGTCTAACTATTAATAATTAGGGATAGAGTAGAGTAGGTCCCACCAGCTGTAAGGCTACCTTCCCGTGGTTGGTGGGGAAACATGTACTGGCTAAACCATAGATTATGTATATTCAATTTATATATGAATGTTAATAATCTGTACAAAACATCAGTGCCAGTATCTGTACGAAAAGCCTTGCCTTAGAATCATGACATGTACTACACTGACATATACCATACAAACATTGGTAGTTCATAGATACATATCATGTCTTATGTGCATTATTGTCAAATTTGAATGAATAATGTATATATGCATGCTAGACTCCCCATTCTTTAGAATCAGGCCGCCATCTTAGACATATAATGGACGACTTTGAGTTTCACATTTACTGATGAAAGTGAGGCGCTATTCTCATTGCTCCCCGGCAGCACACAGCGACCAATGAGAATAGCGCCTCATTTACAATGGTAAATGTGAAACTTAAAATATTCCATGTATTTGAAGTATGGCGCCATACAGCGCGGCGCTCTTCTGATCAGTCGCCGCCTTCAGTGCGCTGAACAATTGGAATAGCGGCGGCCGCTATGCCGCCATATTTGAAATATATTGAGTAAACTCTACACAGATTCTAAAATCCCGATGCAATCGCATCGGGCTCACAGCTAGTAATAAATATACCACTAATATATGCACTAAAAGAAACCAAGCAATTGCAATTTATCATTTTTATTGAAACACAAATAATTTTTATTGAACATTAATAATTTTTTTTATTGCCAATAATTATTGTTAGTTGAATCATATAATAATATAAACAAAATAGGACACTGATATATACAAGTAGATACAGATCACATTGTTCAGCAAATCAAGGGATTCTTTGATGGGATAGCCATATGAGATTTATACATAGATAATAATAATTTTCCTATCTTTTCTTCCTTGGCCATATATGAAGCGATTCATTGTCGTCTTAGCCATAAATCCACTATAAAGAAATGAAATAATATATCAGAAATATAATGACAAATAATATAATTACACACAATTTTATTGTTCTTCCCTATTTATCTATCAAGGCTGGTTAACACACGCCTAGAAATATCAACATAACGTCAATAAATTAATAATACACTGTTGCACTTTAAAGAACAATAATTTATAGCATTAAATGTAATACATATGCCACATCCCTTTTGAAGGCTCTGTGAGATGATACTATTTGTAACATACTGGACTCTTGAAACTTTGTAAGAATATGTCAGATAGATCCAGATAAACCAACAATTCTCTATGGTGTAGCTACTGAGTTCACTAATTTGCCATAATGGTTGGTTCAAGGACCTTGGATGCCACTGACCTGGTTTTTAATTTTTTTTATAGATTTATTCAGTCTTACATTATATTAAAAAATGGTTTTATTAATTTTTTATGTTAATTATTTATGAATGAATTATGTTTCAACGTTGTATAGAATGTTTTTATGTATAGTTGGTATTAAATGTGTCCTAAGACAGCTAACAGCGTCTTAGATGCAGTGGATCATATTTCATCCTCACGTAACAACACACTCCACTTAGGGGCGGACATTGACAGCTTGGGGCCCCTGTGCAAGAAATTTTGCTGGGCTCCCCCCTACTTTTACAATGACAAAGCCACAGATACTGTATGTACGTACATACATAGATATACTACATAGTGCCCTCTCTTATTATGTAAACATTGTCTCTTACACAGTGGATTGTCTTGTTATCTATAGCACCCTGTATTCATTTCATAGCATCCTCTCGGCATCCATTCAGCGTGGCGACCAATCAGAATAGCGGCGCGCTCTATGGCGCGATACTTCAAATACACTGTAGTAAGTGTATTTCAAAGATGGCGCCATAGAGTGCGGTGCTATTCTGATTGTTCGCCACGCTGAATGCGGCGACCAATCAGAATAGCGTCGCCAGCTATGCCGCCATATTTGAAATACACTTACTACAGTGTATTTGAAGTATCGCGCCATAGAGCGCGGCGCTATTCTGATTGGTCGCCACGCTGAATGTGGTTTAACAATCAGAATAGCGCCGCGCTTTATGGCGCGATACTTCAAATACACTGTAGTAAGTCTATTTCAAAGATGGCGCCACAGAGCGCGCCGCTATCCTAAATGGTCGCCGCATTCAGCGTGGCGACCAATCAGAATAGCGGCGCGCTCTATGGCGCCATACTTCAAATACACTGTAGTAAGTGTATTTCAAAGATGGCGCCATAGACCGCTATTCTGATTGGTTGCCACGCTGAATGCGGCGACCAATCAGAATAGCGCCGCCAGCTATGCCGCCATATTTGAAATACACTTACTCTGGGAGGCCTCCTGACCCCCTCGCCCCTCAGGAGATTCCTTCTTTCTGACTCTGAGAAGGTCAAAGGTTTGTCCTCGATTTATCGGGGCTTGGTCACCCCTGGCTTGGGTTCCAAACTGAGCTATATGATCAGGTGGGAAGAGGAATTGGGTTTCTCGGGGTCCCTGGAGGATTGGGAGGATACAGCCAAACTTACTCACATACTGACTAGATGCATTAACCATCTGGAGATCCTTAAAAAGATCCATCTTCGGTGGTACTTTCCCCCCTCCAGGAACTCTAGATTCTTTACCGAACTCTCTCCCCTGTGTTGGCGGCAGTATGGCCTTAAAGGTACACTGGCGCATATGTGGTGGACGTGTCCAAAATTAGCTTCATTCTGGAAGCTGGTCGAAAACCTGATTGGCTCTGTCACGGGAATTGAGATCCCTTTGGAGCCCCAGCTTGCGGTTCTCAACATTGGTCTTTATATCTACCCCTCTCGCTGCAGACCAGTTGTCTCCTACATTCTCACTGCGGCTAGAGTCTCTTTGGTAGCGAGTTGGAAATCACATGCGCCTCCTACCTTCAGTGCAGTGGTGGATCGCACTAATTTTATATTTCACCAAGAATACTACTTGGCACTTGACGCCTCTACTAGAGGTCATACGTGTGATGCATAGACCCTGTGGGCCTCAGACCCCTTGGCAACCCCTGTCCCAACTGGAAATACTGGCGTTCCCCGATAACTTACCCCGGATTTGGCATCCTTTCGATCCCTTCACCACCCAACCCCACTACAATCATTCCTAGTGTGGTCTGGGTGTCCTGATACCGGTCTGTGCTCCCCTTACCAGTGAGTGGGATACTACACCATAACAGGGATGCAGTACCTCTGTGGCGACTGGACCCGCAGGGGCGCCACACTCACGTGTGTGATTGGCTTTTGGAGTAACCTGGAAACTGCCCATACATTCTAGGTGCAAGAATGAATTTGCAGTTTTCAGGTTACTCCAACAGCCAGTCACAAATGCCCATTCTCTATGACAGCATTCGTTTTTGGCTGTTGTGCCCCTCACCATTGACTGACATCATAGTACTGTAAAAATAAATAATTAAACAAAAATGACATAACGCTTTGCTATATTTTTGATACTCAGCGCAGATAAAGTGGACAGCTATAGGTTGCCACTTCCATCTGCCTGGCTTTACAATCTGTAAATCTGTGACTGCATCTGTGATTAGCTGTTGAACCTCTTAGCAGTGCATATCCAGTGAGGTAATAGGTGGCCCGGAAGTACAAGCAGCCGGATTTGGTAAGTATAGCGCTGCCGCTTAATAACTATTTCCTTTCTTTTACAGCTCCTCCTCCCTGAACCAAACCCAAACTGTAACACGGACCTGCCAGGGAAGTCTGCATTCAGGGTCTGTGCCCGAACACTAGTAGATTGATATGGACCCTGAACTTTACAGTTTGTGTTCACCCATCACTATTGGTGACGCATCTCCCCTCTCCCTATCATCAGGGCCTTTCTTTACATCTTCCCTAGTTTACCTCTCTTGTGCCGCACACTGATTTCTTACTCCAGCTTGCATGCAAGCTGGTAAGGGTAGATTCACAGGGCTCATTTTCAGTAGACACTACTGACATTGTCACTTGACCAGAGTCCTATCTTGTTGATAATAACTAATAGTAACCCATGATGACTGCTTAATTTATGTACATATTTTATTCTCAAGTGAATAGTGCCATTGAAAAACATTAATATAGTATTTGGTTTAAAAATGCACGTTATGTTGAAGAATAACACTCCATGTGTTAAATATTATTAATTATTATTATTCAAATTTAATACGCTGATGATGCCATAGTTCAGAAAAATTAAAGTAGGGAGGGTGAAGGGTTAAAAACCGTGCTGCCATTTTCTACGAGTCATCAAAGGGTGAATATAATATTGATTTATTAGGTAACGCATTTCAGGCCTCCCTGAAACGCCCTGAAACATGGCAATATGATATTGATTTGTCTTGAGAAAGGGGCCAGAGAGCCCTGAAATGTGTTGACCAATAAATCAATGTTATATTCAGCCTTTGATGTCTTGTGGAATACGGCAGCGTGGTTTTTAATCCTTCACCCTCCCTCCTCTTTATGCCTCATGCTGGGGACTGCAGCAGCCATGATATGCTTTTATAGTGGTTGTGACTTTCACAACCACACAAGGTGAAGCCTCTGATACCAATTTAGGTAATATTTTATCTCTCAGATCCTTCATCCTCCCTATTCTATATGCTCCACGCTGTGGACTGCAGTAACCGTGATATGCTTTTATAGTGGGTGTGACTCTCACAACCACACAAGGTGAAGCCTCTGATACCAATTTAGGTAATATTTTCTCTCACAGATCCTTCATCCTCCCTACTCTATATGCACCACTCTGGGGACTGTAGCAGCCGTGATATGCTTTTATAGTGGGTGTGACTCTCACAAACACACAAGGTGAAGCCTCTGATACTTACTTAGGTAATATATTATTTCTCAGACCCTTCATCCTCTCTATTCTATATGCTCCACGATGGGGACTGTAGCAGCCGTGATATGCTTTTATAGTGGTTGTGACTTTCACAACCACACAAGGTGAATCCTCTGAAACCTATTTAGGTAATATTTTATCTCTCAAACCCTTCATCTTCCTACTTTAATTTTCTGAGATAATGACCTTTGAGTTTTCATAGGCTGTAAGCCGTAGTCATCAACATTAACAGAAATAAACACTTGAAATATATCACTCTGTAATGATTGTATGTAATATATGTGTTTCACTTTATGTAATGATTTACTGAAATAAATTAACTTTTTGATGATATTCTAATGCATTGAGAGGCACCTGTAGCACATTTCTACACCGACTCGTATTTTTCACAACAATTATGACATAATTCGTCCCCAATTCGTCATTTGAACTGTCACTTTCACTCCTGCTTCATGAATTTTGCACAAAGTAAAAAAAAGTTAATTGTTTTCTTTGACTCACTTTCTGACTTTCTTTTGAAAAAGGTGTAAATCGTTTGATGAACTAGTTGCAAATCAAAAAGTCACTATTTTCACAAATATTCAACCCAAAAAATTGCAAAAATGTAATGAATTGGGCCCAAAATATGTGATTGTACAAGATAAGCAAAGCCTTTGGGAATGTGTGACTTTATCCTAAAAGGTTAATTTACCCTATCTGCTTACTCAGCTTAGAGGGAAATGTTTATGGACAAATCATTGCAATGATGTAAAAGATTTGTCCGTGCATCATCATGATATCATGAAAACAATCTAATCTTACAGGGTCTGAGCAGGATCATGTCACAGTGCTTCTAATTACAGTTTATATCTCTCATAGGTGTTTATTGTTTCTACTTAATGTCTGATAAAGCATCAGATATTATTAAGGAAACACTGTTATCTTTATACTTTATAGTAATTATTATTGTTGCCTGTGAAAAACTGCAGGACGTTTAAATGGAAGGAACAAAAGGTTAAGTGATAGTTGAGGCCAAAGTAAAGACAATATGCCCAGTATTGATCTCATTGCAGAGATCAAGCTGGTAGGAAGTGGGTCTGTGGCGCACCTGCGGGTCCAGTCGCCATAGAGGTACTGCATCCCTGTTAGGGTGTAGTATCCCACTCACTGGTAAGAGGAGTACAGACGGGTACCAGGACACACAGACCACACTAGGAACGATTGTAGTGGCATTAGGTGGTGAAGGAAGTTAGTTAGAGGGAGCACTCAAGAGGAGTGAGATCAGAAAGAACACACGTAGCAAGAAACATCTAGAACGTAGGAGACGACAGTGAGAAGGAAAACAGTTAAGAGAGAGTAACCAGCTGAGGAGAGGTGGTAGAACAGCTGAGGAGAGGCCATTGAACACCAAGGTTGAGTTGGAGGGCAGCTAGAGAATATACGCCTGAGAAGTGTCCAGAGGACTGGAGCAAGTGGGAGCTTGTCCTAAGGCCGAACCCTAGAGTAGAACATCACCCAAGTGGCTTCGGGAGACAGAGGGGTCCAAGAGACATGGGAAGTGAGTGACCAATTCACCCGTGGAACTCGTATCCATTGTCAAGCGCAGGCAAGTGGAGAGACTAGGCCGCGAGGGATACCGGGAACCCAAAAGACTATTGGTGAAGACCATTCTCAGCTAGCAACCCGCAGGCTGTGTCACTTCCAAGGTGACACAGTTGCCAATCGCACACATCTGCTGAAAAGATGGCAACCATAGGGCTAAGGGGAGACACAGAAGGGCAACCCCTAGGAAAAGCCCACTGTCACTGGCTCAGAGCTCTGTGTGGCGAGGCGTGAGGTGCAAGGCAGGATGGACAAGGCAAGTGCTGTGTGAGGCGACCTGGAAAGGACAGTGAAGGGGTGTCGGTTACGAACCATCCTATTACCAGTGACTAGTTGGATCTGTGACACACCCACTCAAGGGCCGGGGAAGACTCTGTACCGGGCAGTTACTAGTTGTTCTCACGTTTTCACTTCTCAGTTCTTTTCACGGGGACAGATGGGGGCCAAGACCCGGTCCCGTGACCCTGGTGGTATCATATTTTTAAGGGGGTAATGTTAGGGAGTCTGAGGGGATAAGGGGTATTCGTGACGCCACCTGTGATATGCGGCAAGGGCGACCGCCGCCGCTGCAGAACCTCCACGCAGGCGGAGCGCATTCCCCAGGGCAGTGGAGTGAGTTTTTCCTGGCTCGTACCTTCGCAGATGCTCACTCAGTCATTAGTACCCTTGATGTTTCAGGTGGCCTCCGCGGCTGATGGTTGCCGCTAATAAAAGTCTCACACACCACAGCCGCACTTCCACTACTTTTACTTCAAGTGTTAAACATGGCCGCCAGGTACGCTCTCTGCCAGTCTCTGGTACTTTGCTCTTTCTCCAGAGCTGGGTTGGTACAGTCAAGCCACAGTTGGTACCCTTTCTCTACTCTCTCTAATGGTACCTTTACACGCCGCTACTGGATGGTGGCAACAACCGGGTACATGAGAGAAATGTATCTTGCACCGCCAATTCAACCCGAGGTAGCGGCGTGTGAAGACGGTTGTAGCCACCCGCCAGTGGTGGCACCTGTTTCAGAGCACTGCCCTAAAACAGGTGGCTACCCAGCCGATGGTAGCGACCTGTATTGGCGTGTAAAGAAGGAACAGAAGGGTTGTTTCGACACCAGGCTATGTACCTGGTATGTAGCTGGGGCGTGACACAGGCTCCGGGAAACCACCCCCTTCAGCGATCATAGGAGGAAGCTCCTGCGTTACGATTGGTAGTCGCTGCATAGGGAGGCATATTTAAGGAGCTGACCAGTCACACTACACAATTGCTCGAGCGTCATGTATTAATCAGCCTCCTGCGCTGCCTGGCCAATCATGATGTTATTGCTTTGTCCTATCAGCCTACGGAATTCTCATAATCCACAAAACCTGCTGCACCAGGTCCGCCCATATTAGCTTGTTGTAGCGGTGTGTAAATGAGGTAAGGTGCTCTGCAGAAGGTAACTTGAGACACCCGGCGGTGTATCCAGAGATAGATGTAACCTACCGTAGCGCACCTTGTTGCGGCGTGTAAAGGTGGTGCGATTACCGTTTGCAACCGTTTGTGCGTGCTCGTGCACGTGAAGCACCCGGTTGTTGCCACCATCCAGTAGCGGCGTGTAAAGGTACCATTAGTGTCAAAGTCTCTGGTGGGTCTAGTCTCTCGGCGTTATAATTGGTAACTTTCATCTGAGGTGAGCGGGTCATCACTCCAGCCTCCGCAGAGCCGGCAGGGCATGATGGATGCGGGAAGGGGGGCAGGATGGATTCAGGGGGGCAGGATGGAGCCGGCGGGGCAGGATGGAGCCGGCGAGGCAGGATGGAGCGAGTGGGGCAGGATGGAGCGAGCGGGGCAGGATGAAGCCGGCGGGGCAGGATGGATGCGTTGGGGCAGAATGGATTGCCGGGGGAGGGCAGGATGGATGCGGGGAGCAGGGTGGATGCGGGGGGGGCAGGATGGATGCGGGGGGGCAGGATGGATGTGGGGGGGGGGCAGGATAGATGCGGGGGGGGCAAGATGGATGAGGGGGGGTAGGATGGAGCCGGCGAGGCAGGATGGATGCGAGGGGGCAGGATGGATGCAAGGGGGCAGGATGGATGAGGGGGGGGTAGGATGGAGACGGCAAGGCAGGATGGATGCGGGGGGGGCAGAAAGGATGTGGGGGGGGCAGGATGGATGCGGGGGGGCAGGATGGAGCCGGGGGGGCAGGATGGAGCCGGGAGCAGCAGGATGGATGCGGGGAGCAGGATGGATGAGGGGGGGCAGGATGGATGCGGGGGGGGCAGGATGGAGCCGGCGAGGCAGGATGGATGCGGGGGGGCAGGATGCATGAGTGGGGGCAGGATGGATGCGGGGTGGTGCAGGATGGAGCCGGCGAGGCAGGATGGATGCGGGGGGGCAGGATGGATGCGGGGGGGAGGATAGATGCGGAGGGGCAGGATAGATGCGGGGGGGCAGGATGGATGAGGGGGGGTAGGATGGAGCCGGCGAGGCAGGATGGATGCAGGGGGGCAGGATGGATGCGGGGTGGGGCAGGATGGATGCGGGGTGGGGCAGGATGGATGCGGGGTGGGGCAGGATGGAGCCGGCGAGGCAGGATGAATGCGGGGGGGCAGGATGGATGTGGGGGGCAGGATGGAGCCAGGGGGGTAAGGATGGAGCCGGGGGGCAGGATGAAGCCGGGGGGGCAGGATGGAGCCAGAGGGGCAGGATAGAGCCGGAGGAGCAGGATAGGGGGAGAGGGCAGGATGGAGCCGGTGGGGGGGCAGGATGGAGGCGCTCCTCCTGCCCCCCTCTCTCCCCGTGGCCCCCCCGCTCCCCGCGGCACCACTCCCCTGCCCCCCCCGCTCCTCAATGGTGATAAAAATTAAAAAAATCCCATAAGGATACTCACCCTCCGCAGGCGCGCTCCACCTGTCTTCTATCTCCCAGGACAGGACCTGTCGTTGCCTGGGAAACCAATCAGCTGATCGGTGAAATGACCGCAGTTAGCCTGGTTAGCAGCCTTCAAATATAAATTTTCGGGAGTCTTCACTAACGGACGGACATCTAACAGGATCCTGGATGGGTATGTGGGAGTAATAAAGATGGAGTCAAAATATGTGTTTGTGTTTTTTGTTGTACTAAAAAACTTTTTCTCGGTGTTGTGTCTTCTTTACTACTAAATAGAGATTCATAATGGCCGTGTATAACATTGGCGTGACATTATAAATCTCGGGCTTACTGCCAGCTGCTAAAAGAAAGGTGGCATTAACCCCTTATTACCCAGTCTGCCACCGCCACAGAGCAGCTGGAAGAGCTGGGTACAGCTCCTGAATATTGCGCTTCTATAAATGCGCAATTTTCTGGGCGGGCTGCGGGCTGCAATTCTCAACGGGGGTGGCCCAGAAAGCTTGGGCCTCCCAACGCTGGGGATTCCAGCCCTCAGCTGTCTAGTTGTACCTGGCTGACAAAGTAAAATGCGGCGAAGCCCCACGCCATTTTTTTTCTTGCCAGCCAGGTACACCTAGGTAGTTGGGGGTGGATGGCAGCTCCCACCTGCCTAGTTGTACCTGGCTGGCAAAGAAAAAAATGGCATGTGGCTTTGCTGTATTTTCCTTTACTAGCCAGGTACAACTACTCAGCTGAGAGCAGAAGATTTCAAACATCTAAATATGACACGTAGGTTTGATAATCTTACATCAAAACATCGACAAGCATTAAAAGAGATACAGTCTTGGGACGATGTAATTATAAAGGCTGCTGACAAGGGGGGAAACATTGTTATTTGGACATGTGAGGGATATGAGAGGGAGGCGTACCAGCAGCTATGTAATAGGACCACATATGCCCACCTCTAGGCTAGTCCTCTTCACAAATTCTCTGCCGAACTCCTAACCATCCTGGAAAGGGCACTGGAGGATGGTATAATTACCCAAAAAATTCTGGAGGGACTTTTTAGACCCCATCCGAAGACTTCTACTTTCTACCTCCTCCCTAAGGTCCACAAAGACCCTGTCAGCCCACCGGGACGTCCTATTGTGTCCGGCATTGACATAGAGTTCTATCTTAAACGTCTGGTGGAAGCCTTGCCGTCATATGTCCGAGATGCGACAGACGTTCTAAGGAGATTTGATGGGGTATTTGTGGACCAGGGTACCCTTCTAGTAACAGCAGATGTAGAATCGCTATATACTAGCATAAAACACCAGGATGGTTTGGAGGCAGCTCGTTTCTTCCTGGGGATGACCGGCAGGGATCCGGGGTTGTGCAGCCTGGTGATGGAGTTGCTCCACTTCGTACTCACTCACAATTTTTTTGTCTTTAAAGACAGATATTATCTGCAGACTCAGGGCACTGCCATGGAGGTGGCCTGCGCCCCTTCGTATGCCAACTTATTCCTGGGGTATTGGGAGAGAGAGATTTTTGGCGACGGGGGGGGTTCGTGAGTTCCGCGTAAGGGTTCAGGAACACTGCTGAGACATATGCGATGCGGCAAAGGTTGAAGCAGATGAGGTTTCTACTTTAAAAACGATACCACGGCACTTTAGGGAGCACCATCGCTGTGATCCGAGATTCCTTAAATTCTTGGGGATTGATGTTATCCATGGGGGAATTACAGGGGGTGACCTGAGGAAGAGACTGGCACAGTGTGAAACAAGGTGGATTATCACACTTGGATGTCTGGTACCAAATGGTCTCAATGAGACAGTGAGCTATTCACCATTCCTCTAGGTATATAAAGATTACTCATGTATGTAAAGTGCTATGGAATCAATAGCGCTATGTAAATGAATAAATATTATTATACTAGATGGCGGCCCGATTCTAAAGAATCGGGTAGTCTAGAATCCATATATAGTTTATTTACTAATAGTTAGAGGAGTGCGGTGAAATTAATTGTGTGTATATGGTGGCTCAGTGGTTAGCACTGTAAATGGTGGCTTAGTGGTTAGCACTGTATGGTGGCTCAGTGGTTAGCACTGTATGGTGGCTCAGTGGTTAGCACTGTATATGGTGGCTCAGTATTTAGCACTGTATACGGTGGCTCAGGGGTTAGCACTGTATGGTAGCTCAATGGTTAGCACTGTATACGGTGGCTCAGGGGTTGAAACTGTATGGTAGCTCAGTGGTTAGCACTGTATATGGTGGTTCAGTGGTTAGCACTGTATACGGTGGCTCAGTGGTCAGCACAGGATGGAGGCTCAGTGGTCAGCACAGGATGGAGGCTGAGTGGTCAGCACAGGATTGAGGCTTAGTGGTCAGCACAGGATGGAGGCTTAGTGGTCAGCAAAGGATGGAGTGGTCAGCGCAGGATGGAGTCTCCGTGGTCAGCACAGGATGGAGGCTCAGTGGTCAGCACAGGATGGAGGCTCAGTGGTCAGCACAGGATGGAGGCTGAGTGGTCAGCACAGGATGGAGGCTCAGTGGTCAGCACCGGATGGAGTGGTCAGCACAGGATTGAGTGGTCAGCACAGGATGGAGGCTCAGTGGTCAGCACCGGATGGAGTGGTCAGCACAGGATTGAGTGGTCAGCACAGGATTGAGTGGTCAGCACAGGATGGAGGCTGAGTCGTCAGCACAGGATGGAGGCTCAGTGGTGAGCACAGGATGGAGGCTCAGTGGTCAGCACAGGATGGAGTGGTCAGCGCAGGATGGAGGCTCAGTGATCAGCACAGGATGGAGGCTCAGTGGTCAGCACAGGATGGAGGCTGAGTGGTCAGCACAGGATGGAGGCTCAGTGGTCAGCACAGGATGGAGGCTCAGTGGTCAGCACATGATGGAGTGGTCAGCGCAGGATGGAAGCTCAGTGGTCAGCACAGGATGGAGGCTCAGTGGTCAGCACAGGATGGAGGCTCAGTGGTCAGCACAGGATGGAGGCTCAGTGGTCAGCACAGGATGGAGGCTCAGTGGTCAGCACGGGATGGAGGCAGAGTGGTCAGCACAGGATGGAGGCAGAGTGGTCAGCGCAGGGATGGAGGCTCAGTGGTCAGCGGAGGATGGAGGTTAAGTGGTCAGCGCAGCATGGAGGCTCAGTGGTCAGCACAGGATGGAGTGGTCAGCACAGGATTGAGTGGTCAGCACAGGATGGAGGCTGAGTGGTCAGCACAGGATGGAGGCTCAGTGGTCAGCACAGGATGGAGCTCAGTGGTCAGCACAGGATGGAGTGGTCAGTGCAGGATGGAGGCTCAGTGGTCAGCACAGGATGGAGGCTCAGTGGTCAGCACAGGATGGAGGCTGAGTGGTCAGCAGAGGATGGAGGCTCAGTGGTCAGCACAGGATGGAGGCTCAGTGGTCAGCACAGGATGGAGTGGTCAGCGCAGGATGGAGTCTCAGTGGTCAGCACAGGATGGAGGCTCAGTGGTCAGCACAGGATGGAGGCAGAGTGGTCAGCGCAGGATGGAGGCTGAGTGGTCAGCGCAGGATGGAGGCTCAGTGGTCAGCTCAGGATGGAGGCTCGGTGGTCAGGGCAGGACGGAGGCTCGGTGGTCAGGCCAGGACGGAGTCTCGGTGGTGAGGGCAGGATGGTGGCTCGGTTGTCAGCGCAGGCGAGGTGGCGGAGCCTGGCGGGATCACCGGGAGGTAGGCGGAGCTTGGCGGGAGCCCTGCGAGGTGGGCGGAGCTTGACGGGAGCCCCGTGAGGTGGGCGGAGCTTGGCGGGAGCCCCGCGAGGTGGGCGGAGCTTGGCGGGAGCTCCGCGACTGCGAGGTAGGTGGAGCCAAGCGGAATGGCGGAGCCAAGCGGGCTTGGCGCAGCGGGATGGCGGTAGGGTAAGTATACCGGAGACTGGTAGTCTGCCTGAGAGTATGAGTGTGTGGGGGGGAATGGTACGATAGTGTAGCGCCAGGGGTGTACGTGTGTGTGGGTATGAGTGTGTGTGTGAGTGTGGGGGGGAGGGGTACGATAGTGTTGTGTCAGGGGTGTACGTGTGTGTGGACGTGGCATGGGTTGGGGGGGTGAGTGGTGTAGTGTGGGTCGCCAGGGTACTCCCGCTTAGGGCGGCCATCTTGGTCCACCCCGAGCGGGTGTACCTTGGAGACAAAGTTACGGAAGTGTGTGCAAAGTGGCGGAAGTGATGTCACAAATCTCTTGTGGTTTTATATATTAGACTAGCCGTGAGCCTGATTCTAAAGAATCGGGAGTCTAGGATCGGGATCGGGAGTCTAGGATCGGGATCGGGAGTCTAGGATCGGATCGGGAGTCTAGGATCGGGAGAGGAGAGGGAGAGGGAGAGGGAGAGGGAGAGAGATATAGATAAATAGATATAGATAGATATAGATATAGATATAGATAAATGGAGATATAGATATAGATAGATCGATATAGATATAGATAGATATAGATATAGATAGATAGATAGATATAGATATAGATAGATAGATCGATATAGATAGATATAGATAGATAGATATAGATATAGATAGATAGATAGATAGATAGATAGATAGATAGATAAAAGTGAAAAAACAGAATCAGCACAAACGTAATATACTTAGCCGGTGCAATGTCCTGTAAACGGTGCTCAGCCGTCAGCCATATAAAACCAAAAAATCAGGCAGCACTCCTTCAAGTAGTGAAATGGACTCTTTATTCCATGTGATGCGACGTTTCGGAGCTACAACTCCTTCCTCAAGCATGGTGCATAGTCTTACTAAGGTGCTTTAAATACATTTAGAACCACAATCATCAATTACATAATTATATTAAAACAGTGATATTTCATATATATTTAGTGAATGATTAAGTGCTATATAGTGTCTGCCATCGTAAAGTGCTTACATAGTGCTTATATGATTGGTTAAATAACCACTCTCCAATAAGTTACAGTGCTAAACTAGATAACAGGCAATTATGAATACTATACCATCAGCTGTGTTTTAAAATTATCATAGGTGGTTTCACATCGTGTCTCACCGCCATTGCCATGAAGCAGCACACTCCCGGCGTCTTCCGAGTTCCTAGTGTGCGCGCGCCCATCCTCCCGCGTCATATGACGCTGCTTAGTCATTGCGCATGCGCGCACTCTCCGGCGCCATTATACTTACTGGCAACCAGCCGATTTTGCCCTTAGTCCTATTTGTAATATAGGATATATATCAAACGGGCACAAAAGTAAAGCAAGGACCTTCCATACATACCATGATCCCACCTTTAAGGTTGGCAGCTCACCCCTAAGGAGAACTAACAACCCCACATGAGCGCCAACACAAAGGGACAAGATAATGCACCCGATCCCCCTGCCTGACAGCACACGTACAGGTACAGGACCCAATCAACATCCACTCTGGTCCTATTCAATAAATATAAAGGCACTTTCAAAATGCAAAAGATTTTTTATTAGGATATTCAAATATTATATATATATATATATATAAATATAAATATATAAAAAAATGCTTCTGATGGTGATTTTTCATGATCAGCTACTGTTCCACCACCTATGAGGGATACATATAAAAATATAATATATCAAAATTTTTTTTTCAAAAATAGAAATATATACATTAATACCTAAGAACAAACTTTCTCAAATTAAAGAAAGTATCTGTTATGTGCACCTTATGCACAGGATGGTTTCAAATAGAAGTTATACGTAGGGACACAATAACATGGTCATGTGAATTCACTTATATCAGAGTATTAATTTTAAAATCAACATTTAAACCTTCCGGTCTCAGAGTTTTGAGCTTGAAGATCCATTCCAGCTCCTTTCTTTTGAGCATAGCCACTCTATCTCCTCCACGTCTTTGTGGTGGCACATGGTCAATTATCCTGAACCGTATGTCGGTGTCCTTGTGGTCCTTGGCCAAACAGTGTTTAGGTACCGGAAGACCAACCTGTTTCTCCCGTATAGAGAACTTATGCTGAGTAAATCTTGTTTTAAAACTGCAGGTGGTCTCCCCGATATACCATAGGCCACAAGGACACTCTAGCATATACACCACAAACTCTGAGTCGCATGTTAAAAAGTGATCAATTGTGTATATCCTATTGGTGCGTGAATCCGTAAACATCTTACCCTTCAACATTGCTGTGCAGTTAATGCACGACAGGCAAGGAAAACAACCTTTCCTGACTGAACCTGTTAAGAAGGTTTGTTTACTCTTCCTAAAGGAACCAACATCAGATTTTATCAGTTGGTCCTTCAGATTTCTATTTCGTCTGAAAGAGAAGAGGGGGGGGCTTTTAAATTCTTCTATATCCGGAAGACCATTGGTTAATGTACCCCAATGTCTCCGAATAATTTTTGACACTGCAGCGCTCTCCTCACAGTATGTCGAGACAAAAGGTATTCTTTGTATTTTATTCCTTTTTACTTGTTTTAATAAATCTTGACGATCACACTTGTTAACAGCCTCTCTATGTTTAGATAATAAGGCCCTAGGGTAACCCCTTTGTAATAATTTTTTAGTCATCTGGTCCAGCGTATCATTTAGACTACTTTCCTCACTTTCAATTCGCTTTACTCTCAATAGTTGGCCAAACGGTATTGAATCAATCATTTTCCGCAGGTGATAACTAGAGAATAATAATAGATTATTTTTGTCAGTAGGCTTGACAAACATTTTTGTTGTGAGTTTACCCTCCACCTTCTCAATCAATATATCCAAAAATTGTAACTGAGAAGGGGAGTGTACCATGGTGAACTTAATAGACCGGTTGATGCCATTTAGAAAATCAAAGAATTCAAACAATGATTCTTCAGAGCCTGTCCAAATGAGGAAGATGTCGTCGATGTATCTACACCACCCCCTAACCGACCTGAAGTGGTGAGACACAGCGACGACATCTTCCTCAAGGACCCCCATAGTAATATTGGCATACGAGGGGGCCATGTGGATGTTGATTGGGTCCTGTACCTGTACGTGTGCTGTCAGGCAGGGGGATCGGGTGCATTATCTTGTCCCTTTGCGTTGGCGCTCATGTGGGGTTGTTAGTTCTCCTTAGGGGTGAGCTGCCAACCTTAAAGGTGGGATCATGGTATGTATGGAAGGTCTTTGCTTTACTTTTGTGCCCGTTTGATATATATCTTATATTACAAATAGGACTAAGGGCAAAATCGGCTGGTTGCCAGTAAGTATATTGGCGCCGGAGAGTGCGCGCATGCGCAATGACTAAGCAGCGTCATATGACGCGGGAGGATGGGCGCGCGCACACTAGGAACCCGGAAGACGCCGGGAGTGTGCTGCTTCATGGCAATGGCGGTGAGACGCGATGTGAAACCACCTATGATAATTTTAAAACACAGCTGATGGTATAGTATTCATAATTGCCTGTTATCTAGTTTAGCACTGTAACTTATTGGAGAGTGGTTATTTAACCAATCATATAAGCACTATGTAAGCACTTTACGATGGCAGACACTATATAGCACTTAATCATTCACTAAATATATATGAAATATCACTGTTTTAATATAATTATGTAATTGATGATTGTGGTTCTAAATGTATTTAAAGCACCTTAGTAAGACTATGCACCATGCTTGAGGAAGGAGTTGTAGCTCCGAAACGTCGCATCACATGGAATAAAGAGTCCATTTCACTACTTGAAGGAGTGCTGCCTGATTTTTTGGTTTTAGATAGATAGATAGATAGATATAGAGATAGGTAGATAGATAGATAGATAGATAGATAGATAGATATAGAGATAGAAAGATAGATAGATATAGAGATAGATATAGAGATAGATAGGTGAGTCGTTGCAGCCGCGGTAAGTCCGGCACGTAGGTCCATTGCGATTTTCTTGGGCCGGCGACAGCCGAGCGCCGTGGCCGAAAATCGAACCAAGGGGCTGGACATGCATTGTTCGAAACACCGCTATGTATCTCTATGGGAAGTGAGGCGCTATTCTCATTGGTCGCTGTGTGCTGGCGGCGACCAATGAGAATAGCGCCTCACTTTGTGCGGTAAATTTGAAACTCAAAGTCGTCCATTATATCTCTATGGGAAGTGAGGCGCTATTCTGATTGGTCGCTGTGTGGTGTCGGCGACCAATGAGAATAGCGCCTTACTTTCAGCGGTAAATGTGAAACTCAAAGTCGTCCATTATATCTCTATGGGAAGTGAGGTGCTATTCTGATTGGTCGCTGTGTGCTGCCGGCGACCAATCAGCATAGCGCCTCACTTCCAATAGAGATACATAGCGATGTTTAGAGGAATTTATGGCCGGGCCCTTGGTTCTATTTTCGGCCACGGGGCTCGGCTTTCGTTGGTCGTTCCACGGGGCCGGAGACTCGCAATGGCCGCTTCGCGGCCATTGCTCGCGCCCCAGCAACAGCTCGCAATGGCCTCACGGCCATTGCTCGCGCCCGGCAACGGCTCGCAATGCGTGGGCAATGCTTCGTGGGTTGTGTGGCTGCGAGGCAGCCACGTCCTCGACGACGGAAGTAGCGCCGAAACTTACGGAAGTGCGCTACGGCAATTATATATTAGATTTTATATATTAGATGACGACTGCCTGCAGCCACCAGCAGAGGGCGCACAGGAGCCATACATGACATGTACCATGTGACAGCCGTGCCTTCATCTTCTGGGCCCCTCTCTTCTCCTTCTCCTCCTCCTCCCGGCTGTCGTCCTTCCCCTCTGTTTTGGGAGCCGCCGGGGACAGATCCGGTATCAGCTCCCCGCTCCGCCGGTTTCTTCAGCAGGACCGTTGGGGCCGGCGCCACACAGAGAACGTGCAGAGTGATGACGTCACAGCATGGCGTGCGTCATCCACGGTAAGACGTCATATCAGAAACCAGGAGCCTGGAAGCAGGGGACGGAGTATAGCATGGTTTAAACTATTCTTATATAGATTTCAGGGACAGTAATATATTGGGTCTGTGGGGACATTATATTATATGGGGTCTGTGTGTGTATATTTATTTAGATATGGTGCACATGTTGCCTCCTACATTTAAAAAAAAGAAAATAAGGATTTAACATAAGCACATACATATTCTACTATATAATCGTCTAATGTTGTCTGTCATGGAAATCGCGCGCTAGCGCTGATTGGTCCACCCGGCAGGCTCAACCAATTGGCGCTAGCGTGCGATTTCTGTACACAGAAAGAGAACAATAGATGGCGGTGGCTAGCGCATCACAGCGGACTCCCGCTGGCACCGCAGCCTCATGTCACTAACCCCCGCCACGAGCCGCCCACTGACACCAGGGACCGGGGTCTGCCGGGGTCGGAGCTCCCAGGGGGCAGGGGGTAACGGGAGCGCACATCGTGCTGCTCCCCCTTCCTATGGCTGCACAGTCTGTCACAGACTGTGCGGCCATAGGATGATCCCTGGTATCAGCCGCCTCCTGTCAGTGTAGCTGGGTGCAGCAGCACTTGCCAGCCGGGGTCCAGCTGCACTGACAGGAGGCGGCTGACACCCGGGATCATCCTGCACACCATCGCCTCTGTGTCCACCTCCTCCACACCAACGCTCTGCTGACACCGCGCTCAGCACCAGGGACATGAGGGCCAGCACTGGAACTGCCAGGGGACAGAGAGGTGAGAGCCCGTGTGTGTGTGGCTGTGGGTGTGAGTCTGTGTGTGTGTGTGTCTGGGTGTGAGTCTGTGTGTGTCTGTGCCTGGGTGTGTGTGTCTGGCTGTGGGTGTGTGTATCTGTGCCTGGGTGTGTGTGTATGTGTGTGGGTGTGAGTCTGTGTGGCTGTAAGTGTGAGTCTATGTGTGTATGTGTGTGGCTGTGAGTATGAGTCTGTGTGTGTGTGTCTGGCTGTGGGTGTGAGTCTGTGTTTGTGTGTGGGTCTAAGTCTGTGTCTAGGTGTGACTCTCTGTGTGAGTCTGCTCCTTCCTCCCCCTGCCTGTGCCGCTTCATCCTCCATCCTCCTGCCCCCGCTGCTTTGTCCTTCGTCCTCTTTCCTCCCCCACCCCGCCGCTTCGTCCTCCGTCCTCCCCCCTGCCTGTGCCACTCCGTCCTCCCCCTGCCTGTGCCACTCCGTCCTCCCCCTGCCTGTGCCACTCCGTCCTCCCCCTGCCTGTGCCGCTCTGTCCTCCCCCTGCCTGTGCCGCTCCGTCCTCCCCCTGCCTGTGCCGCTCCGGCCTCCCCTACCCCACCACTTCGTCCTCCATTCTCCTCTACCCCGCCGCTCTGTGCTCTGTCCTCCTCCTGCCGCTCCATCCTCTCCCACCCCACCACTTCCTCCTCCTTTCTTTGTCCTCCTCCCCTCCCACTCCATCCTCCTTCCTCCACCTGACTGTGCTGCTCCGTCCTCTCCCACCCCGCTGTTTCGTCCTCTGTCCTCCTCCCCTACACGGCTCTGTGCTCCGTCCTCTCCCTGACTGTGCCGCTCCATCCTCCCCCACCCCACCGCTTCCTCCTCCTTCCTTTGTCCTCACCTCCGCCACTTCATCCTCTGTCCTCCCCCTGCCTGTGCAGCTCCGACCTCCCCCACCCTGCCGCTTCATCCTCCATCCTCTGTCCTCCTCCCCCCGCCGCTCTGTGCTCCATCCTCCCCCTGCCTGTGCCACTCCATCCTCCCCCACCCCACCACTTCCTCCTCCTTCCTTTGTCCTCCACCCCTCCGCCACTCCATCTTCCATTTTCCCCCTGCCTGTGCTGCTCCATCCTCCCCCACCTCGCTGCTTCGTCTTCTGTATTCCTCCCCCCCGCCGCTCTGTGCTCTGTCCTCCCCCTGCCGCTCCGTCCTCCCCTTGCCTGTGCCGCTCCATCCTCCTCCACCCCGCCGCTACCTGCTCTGTCCTCCATCCTCCTCTCCCCTGCCGCTCTGTCCTCCCTCCTCCCCCCACCACTATGTCCTCCCTCTCCTACCTGTGCCCCTCCATCCTCCTGCCCCCTGCCACGCCTTCCTCCCCCCGCCACTCTGTCCTCAAAGTCCATCCTTATTCAGCCTTCCCCATGCAATCCCTGTTTCTATATTCTAGAATACCCGATGCGTTAGAATCGGGCCAGCCACCATCTAGTCTACTATATAATCTCCTAATCGTGTCTGGCTGATGCTGAAATCGCGCGCCAGTGCCAGGGTGCTCATTCAGCCACCAATGAGCGAGGAGTATGCAAAACAGCCGCACGCCGTGGCCGAGATGCAATCAGCGACGTGCGATTTCCGCCTCACAGACAGCCTCCTCCTGCCCACCCGCTGGAGTGGGTGCGCCAACCTCTTGCCTGCTGCTACAGCCTGCCGCTCCATTCCCCCCCTCACTCCATTCCCCTCTCCCCCTCCCTTGCTCCATCCCCCCCCGCTCCATTCCTCACCTCTCGCTCCATTCCCCCCCCTCGCTCGCTCCATTCCTTCGCCCCCTCCCATCCACTCCCGTCTTACCCGCACCTGGTGTACATCGCCGCTACAGCAGGTAATGAGCTGCTCATGTGACAGGCTCTGTGCACGTCACTTCAGCCCGCCTATCACATGACCGCTCATTACCTGCTGTAGCTTCCAGCGGCGATGTAAATACCGGGTGCGGGTGAGACCAGAGTGGATAGGAAGGGGGATGGACGTGCACTGACCACTAGCCCTCCATCCTGTGCTGACCACTGGCCCTCCATCCTGCACTGACCACTGGCCCTCCATCTTGCGCTGACCACTGAGCCTCCATCTTGCGCTGACCACTGAGGCTCCATCCTGCACTGACCACTGGCCCTCCATCCTGCGCTGACCACTGGCCATCCATCTTGTGCTGACCACTGGCCCTCCATTCTGTGCTGACCACTGAGCCTCCATCCTCTGCTGACCACTGAGCCTCCATCCTCTGCTGACCACTGAGCCTTCATCCTCTGCTGACCACTGAGCCTCCATCCTCTGCTGACCACTGAGCCTCCATCCTGCTCTGTCCACTGAGCCTCCATTCTGCGCTGACCACTCTGCCTCTATCCTGCCCTGATCACTCTGCCTTCATCCACTGCTGACCACTGAGCCTCCATCCTGCGCTGACCACTCTGCCTCCTTCCTGCGCTGACCACTCTGCCTCCATCCTGCGCTGACCACTCTGCCTCCATCCTGCGCTGACCACTCTGCCTCCATCCTCTGCTGACCACTGAGCCTCAATCCTGCGTTGATCACTCTGCCTCCTTCCTGCGCTGTGAAAGAAAGAATGCGCATATAGGGTCTTATCTCAATTAAACACATTCACTTGTTGATGTGGAATTGCTCACCTTTAGCAGTTGTGAAACCCACAACTGGTAGAAAAGCATACAAGCAGCTGCTGCAGGGACCGCACTCCCAACGGTGACCGTGGTCGAGATGCAGATTCTTGGACAAAGTGCTTCGGTGTCCGCGCTGCTGCTCCGGAATCAAAGAAACACAGACACAGGAATGTCTGGTACAGCTACAGCCTTTATTTTCCGACGCGTTTCGGAGCCTCCTCCCGAGCTCCTTCCTCAGGGAACATCCCTGTGTCCTTCCTGCGCTGACCACTCTGCCTCTATCCTGCGCTGACCACTCTGCCTCCATCCTCTGCTGACCACTGATCCTCCATCCTGTGCTGACCACTGAGCCTCCATCCTGCGCTGACCACCGAGCCTTCATCCTGTGCTGACTACCGAGCCTCCATCCTGCGCTGACCACTGAGCCTCCATCCTGTGCTGACCACCCGGTCTCCATCCTGCGCTGACCACCGAGCCTTCATCCTGTGCTGACCTCCGAGCCTCCATCCTGCGCTGACCACCGAGCCTCCATCCTGTGCTGACCACCGGGCCTCCATCCTGTGCTGACCACCGGGCCTCCATCCTGCGCTGACCACCCAGCCTCCATCCTGCGCTGACCACTCTGCCTCCATCCTGCGCTGACCACTCTGCCTCCATCCTGCGCTGACCACTCTGCCTCCAACCTGCGCTGACCACTCTGCCTCCATCCTGCAGTGAACACTCTGCTTCCCTCCTGCGCAGACCACTCTGCCTGCATCCTGCGCTGACCACTCAGCCACCACGCAGTGTTAACCACTGAGCCACCGCACTGTGCTAACCACTGAGCCACCATACTGTGCTAACCACAGAGCCACCATACAGTGCTAGCCACTGAGCCACCATACTGTGCTAACCACTGAGCCACCATATACAGTGCTAACCACTGAGCCACCATATACAGTGCTAACCACTGAGCCACCATATACAGTGCTAACCACTGAGCCACCATATACAGTCCTAACAACTGAGCCACCATACTGTGCTAATCATTAAGCCACCATATACAGTGCCAACCACCAAGCCACCAAACTGTGCAAACCACAGAGCCTCCATACAGAGTTAACCACTCTGCCTTCATATAGTGCTAACCACTGAGCCACCATACTGTGCTAAACACTGAGCAACCATATACTGTGCTAACCACTGAGCCACCATACTTTGCCAGTGAGACACTGCGCAGTACTAACCATCGAGCCACCATACAGTGCTAACCACTGAGCCAAGTTTCAGTGCTAACCACTGAGCCACTGTACAGTGCTTAACCACTGAGCCACCATACTGTGCTAACCACAGAGCCACCATACAGTGCTAGCCACTGAGCCACCATACTGTGCTCACCACTGAGCCACTATATACAGTGCTAACCACTGAGCCACCATATACAGTGCTAACCACTAAGTCACCATACTGTGCTAACCACTGAGCCACCATACTGTGCTAACCACTGAGCCACCATATACAGTGCCAACCACTGAGCCAGCATACTGTGCTAACCCCAGAGCCATCGTACAGTGCTAGCCACTGAGCCACCATACTGTGCTAACCACTGAGCCACCATATACAGTGCTAACCACTGAGCCCCCATATACAGTGCTAACCACTGATCCACCATACTGTGGTGCTAACCACTGAGCCACCATATACAGTGCCAACCACTGAGCCACCATAGAGTGCTAACCTCTGAGTCACCGTATACAGTGCTAACCATTGAGTCACCGTATACAGTGCTATCCACTGAGCAACATTACTGTTCTAATTATTGAGATACCATATACAGTGCCAACCACTGAGCCACTATAGAGTGCTAACCACTGAGGCTCCGTATACCTTGCTAACTACTGAGCCAGCATATACTGTGCTAACCACTGAGCCCCCACATACTCTGCTAACCACTGAGCCCCTGTATACTCTGCTAACCACTGAGCCGCCGTATACTCTGCTAACCACTGAGCCACAGTGAAGTCTTCTAACCACTGAGCCCCCATATACTCTGCTAATGTGGCGCCCCGCAACGAGTGCGTCACAAGGGAGTATTGCAGCCGCAATACTCTCTGACTCAGCAATGAAATAGTTAACTTTGAGATCCAACCCAACATGCAACACCTAGAACAGGGGACCAATCATAGGTCCTGGTGGGTGGAGTGTTAGGGTAGTGTAGTAGAACACTTACCATCCATGCCATAGACAGAAACCAAATGCACTTACAGGACGCAGTCAGAGCCCAAATGTGAAGCAAGCCCAGCTGCAGGCTGATAAAATCACCTCTACCATCAAGATGTGGGAGGCGACCTGCCATGCATATACTAGGCCTGCATAGGACACCATTCACACTGATACATATGATGCAGAGTGTCTGAAAGCTACCCAACCGCTCCGCTGCCAACACATGAACCAAAATCCCATCTATAAAGGTTTTTTATTTATCATATAAAAAACTTTTGCACTTTTTTATCCATCCAGGGTGCAGTTGGGCCCATAGGGGCGCCATTCATCTAGTGGTGCAGAAGCATCGTTCTGTGCGGCCCAATGCTCAGGCAGCGGAGCGGTTGGGTAGCTTTCAGACACTCTGCATCATATGTATCAGTGTGAATGGTGTCCTATGCAGGCCTAGTATATGCATGGCAGGTCGCCTCCCACATCTTGATGGTAGAGGTGATTTTATCAGCCTGCAGCTGGGCTTGCTTCACATTTGGGCTCTGACTGCGTCCTGTAAGTGCATTTGGTTTCTGTCTATGGCATGGATGGTAAGAATTTTTGATGCTGCTTTTTTCTAGTAGTTTTTGTACAATTTTGTTAGGACTGGTGAGCATGGGATCCCTTGATCGTGGGTCATCAGCTTAAATGTCTTGGGCCAACACATGAACCAAAATCCCATCTATAAAGGTTTTTTATTTATCATATAAAAAACTTTTGCACTTTTTTATCCATCCAGGGTGCAGTTGGGCCCATAGGGGCGCCATTCATCTAGTGGTGCAGAAGCATCGTTCTGTGCGGCCCAATGCTCAGGCAGCGGAGCGGTTGGGTAGCTTTCAGACACTCTGCATCATATGTATCAGTGTGAATGGTGTCCTATGCAGGCCTAGTATATGCATGGCAGGTCGCCTCCCACATCTTGATGGTAGAGGTGATTTTATCAGCCTGCAGCTGGGCTTGCTTCACATTTGGGCTCTGACTGCGTCCTGTAAGTGCATTTGGTTTCTGTCTATGGCATGGATGGTAAGAATTTTTGATGCTGCTTTTTTCTAGTAGTTTTTGTACAATTTTGTTAGGACTGGTGAGCATGGGATCCCTTGATCGTGGGTCATCAGCTTAAATGTCTTGGGCCAACACATGAACCAAAATCCCATCTATAAAGGTTTTTTATTTATCATATAAAAAACTTTTGCACTTTTTTATCCATCCAGGGTGCAGTTGGGCCCATAGGGGCGCCATTCATCTAGTGGTGCAGAAGCATCGTTCTGTGCGGCCCAATGCTCAGGCAGCAGAGCGGTTGGGTAGCTTTCAGACACTCTGCATCATATGTATCAGTGTGAATGGTGTCCTATGCAGGCCTAGTATATGCATGGCAGGTCGCCTCCCACATCTTGATGGTAGAGGTGATTTTATCAGCCTGCAGCTGGGCTTGCTTCACATTTGGGCTCTGACTGCGTCCTGTAAGTGCATTTGGTTTCTGTCTATGGCATGGATGGTAAGAATTTTTGATGCTGCTTTTTTCTAGTAGTTTTTGTACAATAGTGTAGTAGAACACACAATAGTCTAGACAGATGAGAAGAGTCTGGAATCTAGAGCAGAGCCTAGAACACAGAACTTGGAGAGGAGCGGGGGCTCCGCACCCCGTGCGGGCCCCTGGGCCGTCACCGGTTGGGTGTCAGCACCTGAGGCCTTAACCACCGGGATTGGGCATTTCTACACGGGTTCCCAGAAGACTCCCGTGCCCACAACTCACAGCCGGTTCACTGGTACCGAAGCTGGCAGCAGTTCACCTCTGCCACGCGAACCAGAAGAGTGGAGGAATAGCTTCACAGGAGCACCCCACCACCAGTCAGTTTCCAGTTGTCTAACCAGCGGTGTACCCACCGAGGGATCCAAGGCTCCCCAAAGCATCCAGGACGTATATCATGGATAGGGCATTGAAGCAGCCTCCCTGTACCCGACCTGGTATTCCTGGGCGACGCTGGCGATAAACAAGTTAGGTAGAATGGAGGAACACTTGCGGATCTCTGAGGAACACTATCACTGCTGAGTCCACCCGGTCTACTACTCAACCACTGTATACCATGTACTGCCTGCTGGTTACAGTAAAGACCCGTTGCAGAGACTTTCTGTGTCCGTGCTTCCTTATGAACTGTCCGTCCGCACAACAAGGTAACCGCAGCTGCCGCACAACATCTTGAGCAGCTCCAGCCTCCGGGGATCACCGCTCAGCCTGTGGGGAGTGTAACATCTTGCTGCTGTCCATCCCCCGGGGGTTCCGCAGCGTCGGTAGCCCTTACCGAATCTACTCATAGGTGGCGTCACGAATAAATTAAAAACCCCTTTAATCTGTTCCACCAAGACGTCTTCACTTTTGATCTGCACTACACCGGGCCCCACTACCGGCAGGCGCGGTCCACCCGTGACAAGGAGGAAGGAAGCATCGCCTGTATCAACCGGAGTCAGCCGGCCACGGTGAGTCACTAACCACTGAGCCGCTGTATACTCTGCTAAGCACTCTGCTGTGGGCAGGAGGGGGCCGGGGAACCGCAGCCGGGTGCGGGCAGGAGAGGCGACCCCCCCCGCCCGCACCTGGCCACTGTTCCCCGGCCCCCTCCTGCCTGCACCCAGTCGCTGTTCCCCTGGCCCCCTCCTGCCCGCAACCAGCCGCTGTCCCTCGAACCCTCCTGCCCGCACCCAGCTGCTCTTCCCCGGCCCCCTCCTGCCCGCACCCGGCCGCTCTTCCCCGGCCCCCTCCTGCTCGCACCCGCCCCTCCTACCCGATGTTCCCTGGCCCCCTCCTGACCGCACCCGCCTGCTGTCCCCTCCTGGACTCCGGCACCGCTGCACACTGACACCGCTGCACACCGGTACTGATGTAGGTATCTACTATATAATTGTCCATTTCTGTCTGTTTGTCAGTAACGCAAATCCTGCGTTGTTGATTGGTCAGGTCAGCCGCTTACGACCAATCAGCAACAGGGACAATCCGCCCGCAAATTGGCGTGGGATTTCAACCATGCTTTGCTGATTGGTTGCGCCCGGCCGGTTGCCAGCAATCAGCGATATTGGCGCAGGATTTAAACCCAGCTTCACTTTGCATTATCCTTAAATCTTCATAAATAAACTACATACATACTCTAGAATACCCGATGCATTGGAATCAGGCCACCTTCTAGTATATTTATATACAGTGGGGGCCAAAAGTATTGACACCCCGGCAATTCTGTCAGATAATACTCAGTTTCTTCCTGAAAATGATTGCAATCACAAATTCTTTGTTATTATTATCTTCATTAAAATTTGTTTTAAATAAAAAAGCACAAAAGAGAATGAAGCAAAAAGCACAACATTGATCATTTCACACAAAACTCCAAAAATGGGCCAGACAAATGTATTGGCACCCTCAGCCTAATACTTGGTTGCACAACCTTTAGCCAAAATAACAGCGATCAACCGCTTCCAGTAACCATCAATGAGTTTCTTACAATGCTCTGCTCGAATTTTAGACCATTCTTCTTTGTCAAACTGCTCCAGGTCCCTGATATTTGAAGGGTGCCTTCTCCAAACTGCCATTTTTAGATCTCTCCACAGGTGTTCTATGGGATTCAGGTCTGGACTCATTGCTGGCCACCTTAGAAGTCTCCAGTGTTTTCTCTCAAACCATTTTCTAGTGCTTTTTGAAGTGTGTTTTGGGTCATTGTCCTGCTGGAAGACCCATGACCTCTGAGGGAGACCCAGCTTTCTCACACTGGGCCCTACATTATGCTGCAAAACTTGTTGGTAGTCTTCAGACTTCATAATGCCATGCACATGGTCAAGCAGTCCAGTGCCAGAGGCAGCAAAGCAACCCCAAAACATCAGGGAGCCTCCACCATGTTTGACTGTAAGGACCATGTTCTTTTCTTTGAATGCCTCTTTTTTTCTCCTGTAAACTCTATGTTGATGCCTTTGCCCAAAAAGCTCTACTTTTGTCTCATCTGACCAGAGAACATTCTTCCAAAATGTTTTAAGCTTTCTCAGGTAAGTTTTGGCAAATTCCAGCCTAGCTTTTTTATGTCTCGGGGTAAGAAGTGGGGTCCTCCTGGGTATCCTACCATAAAGTCCCTTTTCATTCAGATGCCGACGGATAGTACGGGTTGACACTGTTGTACCCTCGGACTGCAGGGCAGCTTGAACTTGTTTGGATGTTAGTCGAGGTTCTTTATCCACCATCCGCACAATCTTGCGTTGAAATCTCTCGTCAATTTTTCTTTTCTGTCCACATCTAGGGAGGTTAGCCACAGTGCCATGAGTTTTAAACTTCTTGATGACACTGCGCACAGTAGACATAGGAACATTCAGGTCTTTGGAGATGGACTTGTAGCCTTAAGATTGCTCATGCTTCCTCACAATTTGGTTTCTCAAGTCCTCAGACAGTTCTTTGGTCTTCTTTCTTTTCTCCATGCTCAATGTGGTACACACAAGGACACAGGACAGAGATTGAGTCAACTTTAATCCATGTCAACTGGCTGCAAGTGTGATTTAGTTATTGCCAACACCTGTTAGGTGCCACAGGTAAGTTACAGGTGCTGTTAATTACACAAATTAAAGAAGCATCACATGATTTTTCTAACAGTGCCAATACTTTTGTTTACCCCTTTTTTATGTTTGGTGTGGAATTATATCCAATTTGGCTTTAGGACAATTCTTTTTGTGTTTTTTCATTGAAGACAAATTAAATGAAGATAATAATACCAAAGAATTTGTGATTGCAATAATTTTCAGGAAGAAACTGAGTATTATCTGACAGAATTGCAGGGGTGTCAATACTTTTGGCCACCACTGTATATATATAGAACTGCTCAAATCTATCTTTACATCAATGGTTTATTTGCGTGCACACTGGGCGCGGAAAACACAACGCCAAGGCATGCCTACGGGATTGGTTTCATGATCCCAGAAATCACAAACGTGATAATTATCGCGGTGTCACGTACCACGATGCAGCAGGTTGGCTGAACGACGATCGTCTGATTTGAGAACATGTTCTCAAATCTGGGATCAGCGATCAAACGATTTATTGTAGTCTTATCTTGGTGTCACACACAACAACATACTAACGATGTCATTTGAACGACTCCAAACCCGTGACGTTTCAGTGATATCGTTCACAATATCATACCATGTAAAAGTACCTTTAAACTGATTCCAACATTTATATCACAGCAAACACATTTGTTAACAGCCTTATACTGATCCCAACATTTACATGACAGCAAACTCATTAGTTTTAGGTTGATCATAATGGACATGTCTTTCAATGTTAAAACTACTGAAACTTTCCGTGTATTGAGGTTGAAGGCCAATGCTTCCATTGACTTTTTGCATAGAGGTGGTCATAGATGCCATTATATTAAAACTCCCTTGAGTTAATGTAGGCCTATTGAAAAGACCCATAGATGGAAGCTAGGCTTTGCAATAGGAAGTCTGGCAAAAAAACGTATGGCTATGTTACATTCAGGAAGCTGAGCAGGTGGACCCTTGCTGCATAACTGGATTGGCGACCTCATAAGAAACAGCATGGGTCTTTGAGAGCCAATAGGGTCCAAGCCAATTCAATAGCATGGAGGCCAATGCTTCCATTAACGTTTTGCATAGAGGTGGTCATACATGCCATTATATTAAAACTCCCTTGGGTTAATGTAGGCCTATTGAAAAGACCCATAGATGGAAGCTAGGCTTGTCAATAGGTAGTCTGGCATGAAGGCTATGGCAATGTTCCATTCAGGAAGCTAAGCAGGTGGACCCTGGCTGCATAGCTGGATGGGAGACTTCATAAGAAACAGCATGGGTCTATGGAAGCCAGTAGGGTCCAAGCCAATTCAATAGCATGGAGGCCAATGCTTCCATTAACATTTTGCATAGAGGTGGTCATAGATGCCATTGTATTAAAGCTCCCTTGGGTTAATGTAGGCCTATTAAAAAGACCTATAGATGGAGGCTAGGCTTGTCAATAGGTAGTCTGGCATGAAGGCCTATGGCATTGTTCCATTTGGGAAGCTAAGCAGGTGGACCCTGACTGCATAGCTGGATGGGAGACCTCGTAAGAAACAGTGTTGGTCTATGAAATCCAATAGGGTCCACTAATTTGAATATCATGGAGGCCAATGCTTCCATTGACTTTTTGCATAGAGGTGGTCATAGATGCCATTATATTAAAACTCCCTTGGGTAAATGTAGGCCTATTGAAAAGATCAATAGATGGAAGCTAGGCTTGTCAATAGGTAGTCTGGCATGAAGGCCTATGGCAAAGTTACATTCGGAAAAGTAAGCAGGTGGACCTTGGCTGCATAGCTGGATGGGAGACCTCATAAGAAACAGCATGGGTCTATGGAAGCCAGTAGGGTCAAAGCCAATTCAATACCATGGAGGCCAATGCTTCCATTTTTTTTTTTTGCTTAGAGGTGGTCATAGATGCCATTGTATTAAAGCTCCCTTGGGTTAATGTAGGCCTATTGAAAAGACCTATAGATGGAGGCTAGGCTTGCCTGTAGGTAGTCTGGCATGAAGGCCTATGGCATTGTTCCATTTGGGAAGCTAAGCAGGTGGACCCTGACTGCATAGCTGGATGGGAGACCTCGTAAGAAACAGCGTCGGTCTATGAAATCCAATAGGGTCCACTAATTTGAATAGCATGGAGGCCAATGCTTCTATTGACCTTTTGCATAGAGGTGGTCATAGATGCCATTATATTAAAACTCTCTTGGGTTAATGTAGGCCTATTGAAAAGACCCATAGAAGGAAGTTAGGCTATTTAATAGGTAATCTGGCATGAAGGCCTATGGCAATGCTCCATTTGGGAAGCTAAGCAGGTGAACCCTGACTGCATAGCTGGATGGGAAACCTCATAAGAAAAAGCATGGGACTATGAAAGCCTGTAGGATCCAAGTTCATTCAATATCATGGAGTCCAATGCTTCCATTGACTTTTTGCATAGCAGTGGTCATAGATACCAAAATATTAAAACTCCCTTGGGTTAATGTAGTTTTGTCAATAGGTAGTGTGACATGAAAACCAATGGTAATGTTCTATTCGGGAAGCTAAGCAGGTGGACTCTGGCTTTATAGCTGGATGGAAGACCTCATAAGAAACAGCATGAGTCCATGAAAGCTGGTTCAATAGCAAGGAGGCCAATGCTTAAATTAACTTTTTGCATAGAGGTGTTCATAGACGCCATTGTATTAAAACTCCCTTGGGTTAATGTAGGCCTATTGAAAAGACCCATAGATGGAAACTTGGTTTATCAATAGGAAGTCTGGCATGAAGGCCTATGGCAATGTTCCATTTTGGAAGCTAAGCAGGTGGACCCTGGCTTAATAGCTGCTTGGGAGACCTCATAAGAAACAGAATGGGTATACGAAATCCATTACGGTCCAAGCCAATTCAATAGCATGGAGGCCAATGCTTCCATTGACTTTTTGCATAGAGGTGTTCATAGATGCCTTTATATTAAAACTACCTTGGGTTAATGTAGGCCTATTGAAAAGACCCATAGATGGATGTTTGGCTCGTCAATAGGTAGTCTGGCATGAAAGCCAATGGTAATGTTCTATTCAGGAAGCTAAGCAGGTGGACCTTGGCATTATAGCTGGGTGGAAGACCTCATAAGAAACAGCATGAGTCCATGAAAGCTGGTTCAATAGCAAGGAGGCCAATGCTTAAATTAACTTTTTGCATAGAGGTGTTCATAGACGCCATTGTATTAAAACTCCCTTGGGTTAATGTAGGCCTATTGAAAAGACCCATAGATGGAAACTTGGTTTATCAATAGGAAGTCTGGCATGAAGGCCTATGGCAATGTTCCATTTTGGAAGCTAAGCAGGTGGACCCTGGCTTAATAGCTGCTTGGGAGACCTCAAAAGAAACAGCATGGGTCTATGAAAGCCAGTAGGGTCTATAGCCAATTTAATAGTTTGGAAGCAAAATGCTTCTATTGATTTTTTGCATAGAGGTGGTCATAGAGGCAATTATATTACAACTCCCTTGGGTTAATGTAGGCCTATTGAAAAGGCCCATAGATGGGCACTAGGCTTGTTAATAGGTGTTTTGGCATGAAGGCCTATGGCAATGTTTAATTAGAGGAGCTAATCAGGTGGACCCTGGCTGCATAGCTGGATGGGAGACCTCATAAGAAACAGCTTAGGTCTATGAAAGCCAATAGGGTTCCAGTTATTGATAACTTGGAGGCCAATGCTTCTATTCACATTTTGCATAGAGGTGGTCTTAGATGCCATTATATTAAAACTCCCTTGGGTTAATATAGGCCTATTGAAAAGACCCATAGATGGAATGTAGGCATCTCAATAGCTAGTCTGGCATTAAGGCCTCTATGGCAATGTTCCATTCGAGAAGCCAAGCAGGTGGACCATGACTGCATAGCTCGATGGGAAATGTCATAAGCTAAAACATGGGTCTATGAAAGCCGATAGGGTCTAAGCCAATTCAATATTATGGAGGCAATTGCTTCCATTGACTTTCTGCATAGAGGTGGTCATAGATGGGAGACCTCATAAGGAACAGCATGGGTCTATGAAAGCTAGTTGGGTCCAAGACAATTCAATAGCATGGAAGCAAATGCTTCCATTGACTTTTTGCTTAGAGGTTGTCATAGATGCCATTATATTAAAACTCCCTTGGGTAAAGGTAGACCTATTGAAATGACTCCTAGATGGAAGCTAGTCTTGTCAATAGGAACTCTGGCATGAAGGCCTGTGGAAATATTTCATTCGAGAAGCTAAGCAGGTGGATCCTGGCTGCGTTGCTTGATGGGAAACCTCCTGAGCAGCAGTATAAGTCTATGAAAGCCAATATGGATGCCTTTAACATGTACCTAAAAAATATAAAACCAGGGAGCGCACATAGGGTAATAAAGTCTATTTTAATAACCGTCACCATATCCCCAATCTGTTAAGGTACCTTTACACGCCGCTACAACAGGATGGATACAATCCGCTACTTCACGTGCACGAGCACGCCCAAACGGTTACAAACGGTAAACGCACCTCCTTTACACGCCGCCACAAGGTGCGCTACGCTACATCTACAGCTAGATACATCGCCGGGTGTCTCAAGTAGCTATCTGTAGCTCATTTACACACCGCTACAACCAGCTACTATGGGCGTACCTGGTGCAGCAGGGACAGCACATAGGCGTGCTACAATTGTGGATTACGAGACGTCCGTACGGTGATAGGACAAAGCAATAATACCATGATTGGCCAGGCATCGCAGGAGGCTGATTAATACTTGACGCTCGAGCAATTGTGTAGTGTGACTCGTCAGCTCCTTAAATATGCCGCCCTGTGTGGCGACAACCAATCGCAACGCAGGAGCTTCCTCCAATGATCGCTGAAGGGGGCGCGGAAACCCGGAGCCTGTGTCACGCCCCAGCTACATAGCATGGTGTAGGAACAACCCTTCTGTTCCTTCTTTACACGCCGATACAGCTCGCTACAATCGGCTTTGTAGCCATCTGTTATTGGGCAGTGCTCGGAAACAGATGTATCTGTAGCCGGCTGTCACGTCCCGTCTTCACACGCCGCTACTACGGGCTATATTGGCGCTACAAGCTACATTTGTAGCCTGTAGCGGGTTGTATCCATCCTGTTGTAGCGGCGTGTAAAGGTACCTTTAGACTCACCTTGTGATATTTTGTAAGTCACAACAGACCGGGATCGCAAAAAAGAATTATGGCCGTCGCTGGCACCCCGATGGATAAAAATGATTCCAGGATAAGAAACAGAAGCCGGGCATTCTTACCACGCTGACCAAAGAACGAAGATCCACAGCAGATTAACACTACAATCTACTTTTATGAGTCGAGCCTACGCGTTTCGTGACAATCTAATGGCAATCGTGGCAATGTTGTACATTCTTGATGCCCTGATGAAGTGGCTGGATTGCCACGAAACGCGTAGGTTCAACTCATTAAAGTAGATTGTAATGTTAATCTGCTGTGGATCTTCGTTCTTTGGTCAGCGCGGTAAGAAAGCCCGGCTTCTGTTTCTTATCCTGGAATCTGTTAACATGTACCTGTTTCTTTTTGTATTAAATTATACATTTTTAAACACATATAATCTCCACTGTTTCCTCTGGTTTATTGATTAAAGAGGACCTGTCACCAAACCAGGCATGGTGATCTAATTACAGCACTGGATGCAGCATGTCTGCAGCGTGCAGACAAGGGGTCCCCCAGCACTTGAGCAGCCCTGTACCCAGAGATAATACACTTAGAAAACTTACATGCTCCAGCCACTAAGGAGGTGGCTAGGGGCAGGTGTCACTGCTTCTCACAGGGGAATCTCACGCCCCCTGTATAACGTATCCTCCCTTTGGTGCCTCCTTCCCTGTCAGTCATGGTCTCCCTGGCCTGCATGACGCAGGCGCAGAGAGAGGGAGCGTGTTTGTGCTGACACTGTCCATCTGCCTCGCCTCCTGCGGTGACGTCTGCTCCTTTACCCACCCTGCTCCATGTAATCACGAAGCAGGGCTGGGAAAGGTTGTGACATCACCGCAGGAGGCCGTCCGCCCCGCCTCCTGCCTGACGTCACTGCTTATCCCAGCCCTGCTCCTGTTATGCTGGGCAGGATTCTTGCAACTGCACAGTGAAGCCCCTGATAGTGATGGCGTCCCGAGTCCCCCTTCTTCCCCTCCTCCTCCTCTTTCTTCCCTGCTGCACTCAGATAAGCGTAGAAGATTGTCTATAGCCCACACCACATCGCAGGAGGACAGAGAGAGGAGTAGGGAGAACAATCAGAGCCTGTCCCAGCAGAGCCTCACTGATAACACTCATCAAAGTGAATGAATAGAGGTTTTTACAGTCATTGATTTATCAAATCATTGCCAAAATATGCTAAAGTAACTCTTGTTAGCATTTTGTCATCCCTGCTATATATGAATAACAATGGTACTGGACACATGACGGCTTTATGTACATACAAATTATCTACAGCTATATGATTCTGTGTCATTTACTTCACAAACTACTACTTATACCTATGTATTTTTCCATCTATCTACTAATCCTTTTATGTATGAATCCATGTAGCCATGTATCTGGGGCTAAAATCTTCTCTGAATCAATGTCTATTTATATCTGTCTATATATATATATATATACCTGTGTCTCTTTGCATGTATCTTTACATATCTCTACCAGTGCATGTATGAATCTTTCTACATATGTATGTTTCAATGTATGTATGTAGTTACTTATACATACATACAGTGTAATTCACCCACATACAGCTCCATACAGCGTAATGCAACAACAATACCGCCATACAGTATAATGCACCACCATAGTTTTCCATATACCAAAATGAACCCCATTGTCCTCAATACATTATAATGCACACCCATACTTCAACATATACCGTTATGCACCCCCGTAGTTGTCCAGAAAGCATAATGCAACCCAACAGCCGCCATACAGTAACCTGCACAACACACGTATCCATATGCAATAAACCACCCCTCTGTTATCCATATACCCTAAGGCACCACCATACTCCTACAGATAGCATAATGGAAAAAATAAAACCACCAAACAGTAAAATGCAACACCATACTTATCCATATAGCATAATGGGAAAAAAAAAATCCGCCATACAGTAACATGCAAAACATACGTATCCATATGCCAGAAAACACCACCCTGTTATCCATATACCCTAAGGCACCACCATACTCCTACAGATAGCGTAAGGAAAAAAAGAAAACCGCCAAACAGTAACATTCAACACCATACTTATCAATATAGGATAATGGGAATAAAAAACTAAACGCAGTACTGTAACATGCACAACATACGTATCCATATGCCAGAAAGCAACACCCTGTTATCCATATGCCCTAAGGCACCATCATACTCATACAGATAGCGTAAGGGAAAAAAGAAAACCGCCAAACAGTAAAATACACCACCACACTTCTACATATACCATAATGCCAAACAAACACTGCCATACAGTAACATGCAACACATACTTATCCATATGCAATAAACCACCCCTCTGTTATTCATATACCCTAAGGCACCACCATACTCCTACAGATAGCATAAGTAGAAAAAGAAAACCGCGAAACAGTAAAATACACCACCACAATTCTCCATATAGCATAATGGCCGCCGGAGGTAATGGTCGCATTTAAGGAGGCTCCAGGCACTAGTGCACCATCCACTTCATCCAAGCCTGCGGTTTTTTTTTTTATTCCCATTATGCTATATGGATAAGTATGGTGTTGCATTTTACTGTTTGGTGGTTTTATTTTTTCCATTATGCTATCTGTAGGAGTATGGTGGTGCCTTAGGGTATATGGATAACAGAGGGGTGGTTTATTGCATATGGATACGTGTGTTGTGCATGTTACTGTATGGCGCCGGTTGGATTGCATTATGCTTTCTGGACAACTACGGGGGTGCATAACGGTATATGTTGAAGTATGGGTGTGCATTATAATGTATTGAGGACAATGGGGTTCATTTTGGTATATGGAGAACTATGGTGGTGCATTATACTGTATGGCGGTATTGTTGTTGCATTACGCTGTATGGAGCTGTATGTGGGTGAATTACACTGTATGTATGTATAAGTAACTACATGCATACATTGAAACATACATATGTAGAAAGATTCATACATGCACTGGTAGATATATGTAAAGATACATGCAAAGAGACACAGGTATATGTATATATATATATATATATATATATATAAATAGACATTGATTCAGATAAGATTTTAGCCCCAGATACATGGCTACATGGATTCAAACATAAAAGGATTAGTAGATAGATGGAAAAATACATAGGTGTAAGTAGTAGTTTGTGAAGTAAATGACACAGAATCATATAGCTGTAGATCATTTGTATGTACATAAAGCAGTCATGTGTCCATTACCATTGGTATTCATATATAGCAGGGATGACAAAATGCTAACAAGAGTTACTTTAGCATATTTTGGCAATGATTTGATAAATCAATGACTGTAAAAACCTCTATTCATTCACTTTGATGAGTGTTATCAGTGAGGCTCTGCTGGGACAGGCTCTGATTGTTCTCCCTACTCCTCTCTCTGTCCTCCTGTGATGTGGTGTGGGCTATAGACAATCTTCCACGCTTATCTGAGTGCAGCAGGGAAGAAAGAGGAGGAGGAGGGGAAGAAGGGGGACTGGGGACGCCATCACTATCAGGGGCTTCACTGCGCAGTCGCAAGAATCCTGCCCAGCATAACAGGAGCAGGGCTGGGATAAGCAGTGACGTCAGGCAGGAGGCGGGGCGGACGGCCTCCTGCGGTGATGTCACAACCCTTCCCAGCTCTGCTTCGTGATTACATGGAGCAGGGTGGGTAAAGGAGCTGACGTCACCGCAGGAGGCGGGGCAGATGGACAGTATCAGCACAAACACGCTCCCTCTCTCTGCGCCTGCATCATGCAGGCCAGGGAGACCATGACTGACAGGGAAGGAGGCACCAAAGGGAGGATACGTTATACAGGGGGCGTGAGATTCCCCTGTGAGAAGCAGTGGCACCTGCCCCTAGCCACCTCCTTAGTGGCTGTAGCATGTAAGTTTTCTAAGTGTATTATCTCTGGGTACAGGGCTGCTCAAGTGCTGGAGGACCCCTTGTCTGCATGCTGCAGACATGCTGCATCCAGTGCTGTAGTTAGATCACCATGCCTGGTTTGGTGACAGGTCCTCTTTAATGTCATGATGTGGAGGTGTTTGGGTCTATAGGGCAGTATATTCTTCCCTGACCCATATGTTGATAAAGCTACATGGAGTATTTTCTATTAATTTGTGTTGTTTCTGTGTTATCCACAGTTTGCACTCCAAGTAGTATGGATTATAGGACACGTGATTTGACGTGGACCCTACAGCTAAATTAAACCCTTAGTGATGGTGTTGGTACTTGAGGGGTTGCAGCAGCAGCGAGTCAACAAGATAAAATCTCAAGGTTTAAGAAATTAATAAGAAAGAGGATATAATTGTGGTGGAATAGGGCTTTTTTTAGAACGGTATTTAGATAAGGGTCTAATACCAAGGGGACTAAGAGTTCAGTGTGGCGCCCCTGCGGGTATGCGCCACAGAGTGGTATTGCATTTAACATCTATATGTAATATATTGTAAGTTGCTAGGTTAGGATTTAATGCTTATGGAGTCTATTTTTAGCACTCACTTAGGACCGCACCACTTAGTAGGAGGGAAACTGACTTTATGGTAGCTTCCACAGGTGGTGGGCGGAGCTTAGGATACAGTTAGAGTGACAGTTGAGATTTACCTCAGTCGGTGCCGGGAAGGCAGACAGTGTGGTCATGCCTGGCGGCTCAGCTGAGTAGAGGGTACCCCATCTTTATGAGGGGGCCCAGGACAGATGGCAACGGACCTAGACTGGTAGGAACCAGCTGGTCATGTTGAGGGTTCACAGGTGACACGGACAACCGAGGCAGCCAGGAGTTCAGCCCTGACTGCGAAGCCGACGAGCTGCAGGCCCAACCAGACCGGGTTGCTGACAGCCCCACAAAGGTACCTCACCCCTCATGCCCAAAAGACGGTCCTACACTAGTGAGGAAAGACTGAAACCCGGTGTCAGGTGGGAAACTTGTGCGTTCCTGCTGTTCCCATTTGGACCGGTAATAGTCAAATTAAGCCTACTAGATACAGACTGCAGGACTGGCGAGTGAGCTCTTCAAAGGTGGGAAAGACAGAGAAAGATCTAGAAAGAGAATAGAAACCCTGAAAGACAGAGAAGGAACATCTAATGACTCCTTAAGAGAAATCCTGAGTTGGTAACAACACCCTAAACCAAACTGTACCGTGTATTGTTATGCCATCAGCCGGTACCGAGTAAAGCAAAGTTAAAATGGAAACGGTTTCTGTTATTCTTCCTGCCGCAGCTCAAAGGACTTAACATCATCAACATCAACAGCAGAGGGTAAGAACTGCACCACCATTTACCATCACTGTCCTCCCTCACCGTCTCACCACCATCATAGCTGCCCTGAGGTAAAGCTCCACCTGTGGGGAGCTGTACCACACACCGCTGCCCCCCCTCCATCACCTCAGTGGCCGGCTGGCAGCGCCGGTACCACCTTACTGGACTCTACAGGTGGCGTCACGTTCCCCTGTAAATAACCCCTTTTACCCCCACCGTTTTACCATCAACACCTGGTATAGTTGTTCGCCAGGGCACGGCACCGGGGATACCGACCACCCGTGACATCCCACACAGAAGCCCCGGTGACCGAGTGCACCCTAGCTCTGGTTGAAACAAATTGGCGTCACGAACAGGACGAGCCAGCCTGGTATCTACCAGGTGAAGTGTGCCTTAAGAACTTTATTACTGTCTAAATGTGTGGATTATAAAAACTGTGCCGAGCCGCCATTACATCGCCTCAGAAATTCAAACTGCGTCACAGCAGGAGAAAGAGCGGGAAGATAAGCCCCGCCCCCTCCGCTCTGCCGAGGAGTGACGAAGGCAGTGGCGGGCTCCGGAATAGCCCGAAGGACTTGCCCACAGGAACTTCGTGGTGGGCGGGCTTAAAGTGCAGAAACAACAATGTGCCGGCCTAGGGGCGTGCCTCGGCCCCTCAACAAACATAGGCCATACAAGAGGCGCCAAAACGTCTCCCCGCCCCCATTGCTCTCAATCAACTAAGGGGGCGGGTCGAGCGCCAGCCCACACCGGTTATGGACTATAAGAACTAAACAGGGTGCGGTCGGGAGCAGAAGCGTGATACCTGTTAAGGCTCCAGACCTGTTCCAGTTACCGGAGACCGGGTGTGAGGTTATGGCTGTTCCCAGTTTCAAACAGCTGGTGAGAGAAATCGAACAGGACATCCTAATGGACCGCGCAGAACCGGGTGTGTTACTGCGAGAGATGGACGGTGAGGATGGTGCCTTTTGGAGAACTGCCCTGGATGATTTGCAAACACAAATCCGGGAAGTGACTGAGTGGACCGTCCGGCGCTGGGGAGCGGAGATGGTGCTCCAATTAAATCGTAGACAGAGAGCAGCAGCGCAAAGAGAACGAGAACTTCGGGTGTCGGTTGCTACTCAGACTGACCGCTTTGTGACCCCTGAGCTGCTGGTTGACATCTTGGAACTGTTTCATGTTCCCCCTGCGGAGTCTGGAGAGGAAAGAGCTGTCGAGGTGAGAGACCTCATCCAATTCTTTGAGGAGCCTGAGCTGATACTGGAAGAACCGGAGGAGTACAGCGGTGACCAGGTCGGTGTCGGGGAGGAGGAGAGTTACGATGAGGAAGGAGCTGTCGGCGGCGATGAGGAGGCCGGACCCCGCGAGTCATGGAGGGTCGCGGTACCAGCGCAAACAACGATGGGACGAGGAAGAGGAGCAGCGTTGTGTACCAATAGCAGCGGACAGACCTGGCAACCGGTAGGCCGTCCTTGGTTTACCGAACCTGAACCCGACGATGAGGCTGAACGACATCGGAGACGCGAAGTGTGGTATGCAAATGAACTTGAGACCCGCCAAGCTCGTGTCATGGCCCGTAACCAACCCCCAATGCCTATAGATCAGCGTAAACAGGGGGTAGTCACCACCTTTAATCTTTATACCGGGTATGGTTTTGCCAAGGAAGAGGGGCTGTACCAAGAAGTTCATGTGGGACGGAGGAATGTGGAGGAACATTTACCCCAGGGCCATCCAGAACGGGACCTGTATCGTGGTGATGTGATCACCTATGAACGCCACGCAGGTCCCAGGGGTTGGTTTGCAATCCGGGTTAGTAAAGTCAAATAATAAAAGTAAACCCGGTATTGCACTGTTAGTTAAAAGTGTGAAGTTCATCTAAATTGTTGAAGTGCATTTGTTATTTTTATTGTTTTAATTTTTGCAGTACAGGAATGCTAATGTATGCAAAGATTTTCTTTTATTTACCATCCTGATGACAATAATCAGAGACATGTTACCTGGTCCCCGTTGGACCGACAAGGACTAGACTATAGTCAGAGTTTACTAAGTTAAATGTAACGTTATAAGTAATGAGCCTCCTGCAAAGGAAGAATACAAATGAACGAAAAATTTTGTTATTACATGTTTGAAGTAATCCGGTTCATCAGTTAATAAAAATGTTCAATTTATATGTAAAATGCATTTTATTCCAGGTTTGGTTTGACACCCGCGGACGGGTGTGTTTCACCAAGGGGGTGTGTGGCGCCCCTGCGGGTATGCGCCACAGAGTGGTATTGCATTTAACATCTATATGTAATATATTGTAAGTTGCTAGGTTAGGATTTAATGCTTATGGAGTCTATTTTTAGCACTCACTTAGGACCGCACCACTTAGTGTAGGGGAAACTGACTTTATGGTAGGTTCCACAGGTGGTGGGCGGAGCTTAGGATACAGTTAGAGTGACAGTTGAGATTTACCTCAGTCGGTGCCGGGAAGGCAGACAGTGTGGTCATGCCTGGCGGCTCAGCTGAGTAGAGGGTACCCCATCTTTATGAGGGGGCCCAGGACAGATGGCAACGGACCTAGACTGGTAGGAACCAGCTGGTCATGTTGAGGGTTCACAGGTGACACGGACAACCGAGGCAGCCAGGAGTTCAGCCCTGACTGCGAAGCCGACGAGCTGCAGGCCCAACCAGACCGGGTTGCTGACAGCCCCACAAAGGTACCTCACCCCTCATGCCCAAAAGACGGTCCTACACTAGTGAGGAAAGACTGAAACCCGGTGTCAGGTGGGAAACTTGTGCGTTCCTGCTGTTCCCATTTGGACCGGTAATAGTCAAATTAAGCCTACTAGATACAGACTGCAGGACTGGCGAGTGAGCTCTTCAAAGGTGGGAAAGACAGAGAAAGATCTAGAAAGAGAATAGAAACCCTGAAAGACAGAGAAGGAACATCTAATGACTCCTTAAGAGAAATCCTGAGTTGGTAACAACACCCTAAACCAAACTGTACCGTGTATTGTTATGCCATCAGCCGGTACCGAGTAAAGCAAAGTTAAAATGGAAACGGTTTCTGTTATTCTTCCTGCCGCAGCTCAAAGGACTTAACATCATCAACATCAACAGCAGAGGGTAAGAACTGCACCACCATTTACCATCACTGTCCTCCCTCACCGTCTCACCACCATCATAGCTGCCCTGAGGTAAAGCTCCACCTGTGGGGAGCTGTACCACACACCGCTGCCCCCCCTCCATCACCTCAGTGGCCGGCTGGCAGCGCCGGTACCACCTTACTGGACTCTACAGGTGGCGTCACGTTCCCCTGTAAATAACCCCTTTTACCCCCACCGTTTTACCATCAACACCTGGTATAGTTGTTCGCCAGGGCACGGCACCGGGGATACCGACCACCCGTGACATCCCACACAGAAGCCCCGGTGACCGAGTGCACCCTAGCTCTGGTTGAAACATCAGGTTTTCCCCACATACCCCTTAGAAGACAGTGAGTTCAAACAGCACTGGGATGCATTGGTTAACTCCTGTTCAAGTGGATTCTCCACTGAGTTAGAAATGGATGGGTTACTATTGATATTGAAGGAGCTTAAAGGTGATGCGCTGAGTACGTTTGTAAGAGTGAAATCGAGACTGATGTAACTAAATGGGAGTGTGAGATAAAGGAAGCAAAAACTAAGAAGTTCTTTAGAGATTTTAATGATCTTAAAAATAACCGAGTATATAAGTGGAGATCACAGCGCCCAAAACCTGGACCAGGGGGTAAACCCAAAAATCCAGCAAAGCCCAGAACAGGATCTATTATTTCAATAACATCTGGTGATCAGACCTGTGATGAGGGTGAATCATTTGGTGGTGGAACAAGCGGCGGGGTGACTGGAAGTTCCAACCAGTTGTGCCCTGAGGAAAAACAGATAGTGACCAGATTACAAGCTAGTGCCCCTTATGTTGGGAAACCGAAAGACAAAGAGAAAGGAAAAGGGTTAAGATAAAGATGGTCTACAGGTGATCAATCTGTCATCACATAAATTGTCTCCCACACAAATAGATATGCTATCGAAAGGCTTAACATTTGCACTGGCTAACTCTTTCAATTTTTTCGTAGCTTTAAAAGACGTACAGCTACTCTCAAGTAAGCTCCTTCTCGAAAAGTTACACAATAACGGCACCCAGGATCCCGGTGGTGGGTTAGAGGATGAAGCACTTCTAAACTTGGAGGAGTTATTGGGAGAGCAAGAACCTGAAACCCAAGGTAGGTTCCCTCAGTCATTTTTACCCAGGTCCACGAAATTTCCCCTCTGTAACTCTGCCCGGCGATTGACATTTTTACAAAGATGGTAGGGGAGGATTTTAAAAAACTACCCACAAAGAGAAGATTTGATAACCTCACTCATAGACAAAGAATTGCATTGTATGAATTACAATCTATGAAGGATGTTGTCATCAAGGTGGCAGACAAGGGGGGAAATGTAGTGGTCTGGCCAAACTCGAAATACGAGAAAGAAGATATATAGACAACTTAAGGATAAGACTACCTTCTCCAAGTTGGAATCTAATCCTCTCCTACTATTCATTAGCCAACTACAAAAGATCCTGATGTCTGTTTTTGAGGAGGGGGTCATTACGAAGAAAATGTTGGCTGGTCTTACTGTGGTCTCTCCGCACATACCCACTTTCTATTTGCTCCCAAAGATCCCGTTAACCCATCAGAATTTCCGACTGTGTCTGGCATTGACAGTCTGTGTGACCCAGTTTACCGTTTTATTGATTTCTACTTAAAACCTCTTGTAGAGCATTACCATCTTTTATTAAAGACATAACGGACGTCCTGACACGGGTTGATTGGATTTGCGTATATCGAGACATACTGATTGTTACGGCCAATGTGGAGTGCCTCTACACCTGCATCTCTCACGATGCAGGTGTGGAGGCGACCCGTTTCTACTTGGAGAATTCCAACATGGATGGACATTTGTGTGAGCTAATAATCGAGCTGCTCTGCTTTGCCCTGACCCATAACATTTATCTTTAAAAGCTCATATCATCTTCAGAGGGGCGGCACTGCAATGGGCACGGCCTGTGTGCCTTCGTACGCAAATTTGTTCCTCGGGTTTTGGGAGAGGGACATATTCGCGTGTGGGGCGCATTGGTCGCGCAGCATGTGCAGTGCTGTATGCACTATATAGATGATGTAATGTTTTTGTGGCAGGGCACGGTAGGGCAGCTCAAACTATACATGGATGAACTGAATAGTAATACACGTAATATCAAGCTTACCTTCAAATATAGCAACACAAAAATGTAGTTTTTGGATGTGAGCATGGAGGTCAACGAGCATGGATGGATGCAGACGGATATTTATTGAAAAGAGACCTCTGTAATCTCGCTGCTCCATGCTTCGTCGGCCCATGCTCCATCCACAAGTAGAGCCATCCCTGTTGGACAATATCTTCGAGTGAGACAGGTCTGCTCCACTGAGGCCACTTTCAAGAAACAATCCGATGATTTAAGGGAGCGCTTTAAGGCGAATGGCTCCAGTCAAAGATGCATTAAAAATGGATACAAAAGAACCAGGGACACTTCTCATTCTGATCTCCTCCTCCTATCCAGGAAAGACCAGGATACCAAGGGTGATGTTAGATTTATTTCAACATTCAACTGTGGATGGTCTAGCATGAGACATATTTTAAGTAAACACTGACTCATTCTACTGAGTGAGACGACTTGGAGGAATTGTGTTCCTAAACGCCCCCTAATGACAAGTAGATGCGCAAAAAATTTGAAAGATCTGTTATTGTGCATTATGACTCAAAGGATGATGGAATCTTTGGGAATAAGAATGTGGTGAGAGGATGTTTCCCGTGCAGACATTGTACTGCATGTGTTAACGTCTTATGCAGCTTCAATTTTACCACAAGTGACGAGGCAAAGTCCTTTCGCATCAACCATTACATAAATTGCGGCAGAACGCACATGGTGCATTACGCTACATGCGGCTGCTCCAAGATTTATGTGGGATTGACCTCACGCAAACTCCTTAAAAAGTTTGTGAGCATGTGAGGGATATTAGGTCAGCTAGGGAAGTGGTTGATTTGGCGAGTTTTAAAACTCTGCCACGTCACTTCAAAGTGTTTCACAAATCTAACCCAAGATCACTCAAGGTTAGGGGCATTGATATAGTTCATGGAGGTATGAGGGGGAGAAACCTAAAGAAGATTTTGGCCCACAAAGAAACACAGTGGATCTCCATTTTTGGGGACCATGGCTCCATTAGGCCTGAATGAAAGCCTCAATTTTGTCTCTTTTCTATAGACTCGCTTTTTATTCTGCATCGCCCCTCTTTCCTGATTTTGTCTTTTCCCTTCCCTTTCATTCCCCTTCTTTTTCCCATTGTATCCTCTTTTCTTCCCCCTTTTTTACTTTTCATTCTTCCGCCCCCTCGCAATGTCTGCTTGTATTTGTACAAATACAAAATATATGCTTTTTTATGTCTTGATTGATTTTGATTTTTTAATGCTGTCTATTTGTACAAATCCTTAAAAATGCATCTTTCTGTATCAGATAAAAGAAAGGAGGGGAACAAGAGGCGCAATAGTGCCCTTATCACTAGACACTTATACGTAAAATGGTGAGAAAAAGAGTCCACTCACCTAATCCAGTTGTGAGACCCACAACTGGTTTGTAGGCTTGTTAGTGATAACGTCCTGATGGCTGCTGCTGGACTTCCACCGGCCACTCACAAGTGGAGATGCATCAAGGTGCTTGGGAAAGAAAGGTGTACAACAGTCCACTGTTGTACACCTTTCTTTCCCAAGCACCTTGATCTTTCTGTATCGGCAGACCATGTATTTTCTTATAAAACACACTCTTCTGAGATTGAAGTTACAAGCATGGAAGCAAAAAGAACCCAAGTTTTGGAGAATAACTACTGATTCACCATTTATTATTCAATGTAAAAGGGTGGTTTCACGCGTGCTGCTGGTCCAGACAGAACTTCCAAAGACTCACAGTGGTTAAATGTAGTAGTACCTTTATTTCATCTAACTCGTTTCGTGGGACTCCCACCCACTTCCTCTGAGATCCAAAGGACCCAAGTTTTAGAGAATAACTACTCATTTATCATTTATTATTGGAATGATTGGGTCCCCCATATTAATATTCCTAATATGCATTGTGTGTTTCATTTTTGATAATGGATGTGGTGCGCATGCGCGCACTTCCAGATCTCCCCACTTCCTCTCGCACCGTCTTCCGCATCTTGATGTGTTCCCTGTTGCCTGGCAACTGCCGGGCTTCTGGGATCGCTATGTGACGTTGACGCCAGCCGGGGGAGAAGTCGCGGGATTTTCGGCGTGTGCGCATGCCACCAGGTTCACTGGAAGACCCTGGTAATGGTGCTATGATAAATGCACCATTTTAAGGGGCGGCTGCAGGCTGCTATTTTTTAGCATGGGGGGGCCCTAATACAATAGGCCCTCATCCCATTGAGAATACCAGCCCTCAGCTGCCTAGTTTTACCTTGGCAGGCAATAAAAAATAGGGTGGAGCCCACACATTTTTTTTGCCAGCCAAGGTAAAATTATGCAGCTGAGTATGGCAGTTCACAGCTGTCAGCTTTCACTGGGCTAGACTTAAAAATACTGCAAAGCCCAACGCATTTTTTTTTTTTTATTATTTATTTATTTAACACCCTATGAGGGCAGGTTGGTTGCCATAATATGTATGGCAACCATGCATAATCACTGTCCAGATTGTGGAAATACACTCTGCAACAGCCAATCACAGATGTGCTTACAGAGTGTGAGTGTCTGTGATTGGCTGTTTGTCTGAAAGTGCAGTGAATATGCAAGTAGGTTAATAGGTGGCCCTGGAAGTGAGTCATCAGGAGACTGAGCTGCCCGGGGAGCATCAGCAGGAGTCAGGTAAACCCAATCTACCTGTTCTTCTATCTACCTATCTTCACTAGGTTCTGTCACAGGTGTATGGCAGAACAGTATGCAGACAGTGTACATCATGTCTGCCTACTGTTCCCATGCAGTTTGAGCACTTTTTCACCCATCTCTGCCTTTTTACAGCCCTCCCAGAACCCTTTGTACTGTCCAGCAGAAAATTACTCGCGTTTCCCATCGATATACATTGTACTCGCTATTCGGAATGAATACATGATTATTACAAAGTACTCGTTATGAATATAGCGATTACGAATATTACGGTACTCGCTCATCACTAATCACAAGCATACAATATTGATTGTCAGCCTTGTTCCTTGTACACATGGATTTCACCACAATCTCTTAATGTTTCGATAATATTATGTCCTCTAGATGGTGAGATATTCAAAGTCTTTACAATTTTACTTTGAGGAACACTTTTCTGAAATGGTTCCAAAGTCTTAGATACAGTTGTTTGCAGATTGGTGAGCCACTAACCATATTTGCTTCTAAGAGACTCTGCCTCTCTAGCATGCTCTTTTATATGAAGCCATGTGACTTAGATGAAAATTGACCCTCCAGCTATTTTCCATTAGTACCACTTACTTTTCCAGCCTTCTGTTAACCCTGTCCAAATGTTTTTGTTATGTGTTACTGTCATCAGTTTCTAAAGAAGTTTATTTTTTAAATGAAAATGTAAAATAGCCAATTTGAAACTTTTGAAGTATTCTCTATTTTCTTATCTGAATAAAATATGACTATATGAGATTTATAAATCATTGCATTCTTGTTTTCTTTCCACTTTATACAGCCTCCTAACTTTTTAAGGAATTTGGGTTGTTGATAAAAAGTACAATCAAAACAAAACAAGCCAAGGAACATGATTTTGATGACAAAAAGATTTTTTAGATATTAAATGAAACAGAAAATCAAATGAATTTTGAACCATAAACTTGACATTAAAGATTTATTACATAAAAAACGCAAAGAAATCAAAGTGAATTCCTCTAATGCTGAGAAAGAAAATCACAAAAAAAGAACAGAGACGATGAATATCTTGAAGGATAAAGGAGACTGTTTAAAAGGGGCAGACAAGAAACAAGAGTTGTCTTCCATTAGATCAGTGAACTAGAGGAGAAAAACATAATAGCGTTTACATGGTGGAATAGGTGAAGTCATAGTTGCAAGTCATAGCTGATAAAGCAAAAAGAAAGAAAATACATCAATCAGCAAAACACTTCAAACAATATGAGCAGCAATGATACCATAAGTGCTTGAATAGAATATTAACTTGAGATCTCTATAAAAAAAGAAGGCATAAAGAAAATGAACGAGTATGACAAAATTATGCCAAGTCTGTAAACTGCTCAGCTTATTTCCCTAGGTTCCCAAAATGAGGAGGGGGGCAGAAACAAGACCCGCAGAGGGGCCCTTCACTGTCAGTCTGAATATTGAAACTGAACACAAGACTTTGTGAAGAAATGTATTTGATCACTAGATGTTTTTAGTTGTAACATACATATCAAGTATACACAAGAAAATAAAGATTCAATAATTACTGTTTATGTAAATTGATTTCTGTAAATTGATATAAGCATCTTCACAATTATATTAGCACATGCATCTCTGCTAACATCTAATGGCCAGTGTATCAAACATCTCCCAGTACATACTTATTTCACTAAAATTATCCTTTCATTTGGAATATTACTATTTTATAATGTACTATTCACATTGTCATTATCTCTTTTTTTCTGCTTAAGCACAGAAAAATGAAGAACATGGTTTCAATTGAAGGGATTGTTCAGGCTTTTTCTATAATTTACATGTGTATCTAGGCTGCAAAATCTTGACAGTTTGTAATTTACATGCTCTCAATATTTTGCAAGGTTTCCTAGATATCACCTATTTGCATCTGGAAGAGACCGTCCAGGGGGCGTGTTTGTGTTGCAGCCTGCAGAACTGGATGTTAAGCCCAGACTCCAACAAACACGCCCCCTCCCCCAGTTTACAGTATGCCTAGCCAAACCTAGGATCCTACAGGTCTGCCCCAGTCCTAAGCATGACCACCGACCCCCACTGCACACAGTGGATCACCTCCTCTTCTGGCACAGTGTACCGAATCTGCAGCTCTGTCAGCTGTAGATTTAGCACACTGGGTCAATGGAGGAGCTGAGGGCTGTGTGCAATCCTGTGTCCTCTCACCTCCTCCTCCCTGCTCTGAGCAGGGCTGCCAATTATCCTTTCTCCCTAACTGCCAGCTCTCTATGCCCCCGCTCTGAGCAGGGGGTGCCAATGCTCCTCCTCTGTGTATCTCCTGCAGCACAGAGTTGACAGCTGGGGAGAGAGGACCGGCTCCCCTGCACAGAGCGGGGGCATAGAGAGCCAGCAGCTGGGGAGAGAGGACCGGCTCCCCTGCACAGAGCGGGGGCATAGAGAGCCAGCAGCTGGGGAGAGAGGACCGGCTTCCCTGCACGCAGCAGCCACAGGGGAGCAGAAGGTGAGGCCACACAGGATTGCACACAGCCCTCAGCTCCTCCACTGACCCAGTGTGCCGAATCTACAGCTCATAGAGCTGCAAATTTGGTACACTGTGCCAGAGGAGGAGGTGACCCACTGTGTGCAGAGGGGGTGATCATGCTTGGGACTGGGGAAGGCCCGTAGCTGTCACAGGTGTGTCAGGAGGCATGGATGAGGCTGTAGAGGCCACGCACAGAAGGACGCAGCATTTGGCCAAACAGCCAAAATCCTAAAAAATGTCTGTCACTTTAAGAGGCATTTCTCTCTTAGTGAAAGCTGGAGGTCACTAAGACCCAGCTGATCTCTTACCATTAGCTGTCTATTTATACACCTTGACTCCCAGGATGCATTGCTGGTGATAGTTTGTCGTTAGGGGAGTCAGATGTCAGTGCCAGTTTATCTAGGGGTCACCATCTCCCTTTTTTCTCTTAGCATTAAGGACACCTTTCCACCCTCATCAGCCTGCACTTGGTGTCTTCCTACACCCAGTGTGACATTATCACCAGCCGCACCTCAATTAAATGAAAGGCGTGAAACTGATTTTATTTTTCTCTTTCTTCCTTTTCTCTTCATGGATCCTGTCTCTGCCTTGGCCCAGCAGCTCCAGGCTCTGACTCTGGAGGTTGCAGACATTCGGTTGTCCTTAAAGCGTCAGCATCTGCAGAATGTTGTGGTGGGCGAACTAGCGGGTGGTCAGGTCAGACCTGAACCTAACATTGCTCTCCCAGACAGGTTTGCAAGAGGCAGGGACAAATTTGCAGTAATTAAAACAGCCTGTAAACTATACTTTAGGCTGCAGCCCTATTCCTCTGGAGATGAACAGCAGCATATGCGAATTATTCTATCACTGTTGCAGGGGAATCCCCAATCCTGGACATTCTCTTTACCACATGACTCTGCTTGTCTCCGGTCTGTAGATGGGTTTTTTGATGCTCATGCTCTGTGTATCTCCTACAGCACAGAGTCGGTAGCTGGGGAGAAAGGACCAGCTCTCCTGCACAGAGCTAGGCATAGAGAGCCAGTAGCTGGGGAGAGAGGACTGGCTCCCCTGCACACAGCAGCCACAGGGGAGCAGAAGGTGAGGCCACACAGGATTGCACACAGCCCTAAGCTCCTCCACTGACCCAGTGTGCCGAATCTACAGCTCATAGAGCTGCAAATTTGGTACACTGTGCCAGAGGAGGAGGTGACCCACTGTGTGCAAAGGGGGTGATCATGCTTGGGACTGGGGAAGGCCCGCAGCTGTCACAGGTGTGTCAGGAGGCATGGATGAGGCTGTAGAGGCCACGCACAGAAGGACGCAGCATTTGGCCAAACAGCCAAAATCCTAAAAAATGTCTCTGTCAATTTAAGAGGCATTTCTCTCTTAGGCGGCCTTCACACGGTTCAATATTGCGAACGATATCGTTTAAGCGATCTGCTTTTTGATCGCTTAAGCGATATCGTTTGTGCATCGCTGCGTGCAATCAAGCGATTTTACAATGTAAAATCGCTTAATCGTGACATCGCAGATATGAGAGCCGGAGCTCATATCAAGCGATAAACGCTTGAACAATCTGCTTCATCGTGGTGTATGACACCACGATGAATGATCTCCCAGCGGCAGAGCCTATGCTGGGAGATGGTATCTATGGTAAACGTCGGGTTACTAAGCGGCGCCTAGTAACCCGATGTGTACCATAGTTACCAGCGATCTCGCTGCTCCACATCGCTGGTGAGTTTGCCTGTGTGACAGCTCACCAGCGATGTGAGCTATATTGTTAGCGATCGCGCGTGCACGTGATCGCTTACAATATCGCTCACGATGTCGATACGTGTGACGGCCGCCTTTGTGAAAGCTGGAGGTCACTAAGACCCAGCTGATCTCTTACCATTAGCTGTCTATTTATACACCTTGACTCCCAGGATGCATTGCTGGTGATAGTTTGTCCGGTATTTGGAAGTAGCTTCTCAGTTCAAGCAGTGAATCCTGGAGTTTCTGTTGGATTGCTGTCTGAATTTTCTCAAGCTAAGTGTTTCTTCCCTTCCCCCTTTGTTTGTTTGTTTTCCTAGTGTGTATCTTTAGTTGGTAGCCGGATTGACTTGTTTTCCCCTGCTCTGATTCCTGTGTAGTTGTAGTTCAGGGACAGCAGGGCAGGTATCCCATTCGACAACAGTTGCGGAAACTGTATAGGGTTGTTAGGGGAGTCAGGTGTCAGTGCCAGTTTATCTGGGGGTCACAATCTCCCTTTTTGCTCTTGGCATTAAGGACACCTTTCCCCCCTCATCATCTTGCGCTTGGTGTCTCCCTACACCCAGCGTGACATTATCACCAGCAGCACCTTAATTAAATGAAAGGCGTGAAACTGACTTTTTTTTCTCTTTCTTCCTTTTCTCTTCATGGATCCTGTCTCTGCCTTGGCCCAGCAGCTCCAGGCTCTGACTCTGGAGGTTGCAGACATTCGGTCGTCCTTACAGGGTCAGCAGCTGCAAAATGTTGTGGTGGGGGACCCAGCGTGAACCTAAGATTGCTCTCCCAGACAGTTTTGCAAGAGGCAGGGACATATTTGTGGTATTTAAAGCAATCTGTAAACTATACTTTAGGCTGCGACCCTATTCCTCTTGAGATGAGCAGCAGCTTGTGGGAATTATTATGTCTCAGCTGCAGGGGGATCCCCAATCCTGGGCTTTCTCTTTGCCACATGACTCTGCTTGTCTCCAGTCTGTAGATGGGTTTTTTGATGCTCATGCTTTTGGACTAATCTATGATGATCCTGACTGAGTCTCTTTGGCCAAATCCATGCGTCACCTCCAACTGGGGAGTCGGTCAGCAGAGACTTACTGTTCTGAGTTTCGTAGGTGGGCTACGGACACTAAGTGGGAAATATCAGACCCCCATATTTGCTGTTCATGGCAGGATTCTTTTTTGTTAAAAAAAAAAGGTCGGGGCCTCTGTCCTTGTTTAGATTTCCGAAAAAAATTATGATGTCGGTAATAGAGAACTCTTTGCTATTAAGTTGGCTTTGGAGGAATGGCATCACTAGTTGGAGGGGGCTGTTCATCCTATCACAATTATTACTGACCATAAGAACTTATCTTATCTTATCTTGAATCCGCCAAGCATCTCAACCTCAGGCAGGCTAGATGGTCCTTGTTTTTTACAAGATTTAATTTCACCATCACCTACCGTCCGGGAGCTGAGAATGTTAAGGCAGATGCGTTGTCACGTAGTTTCCTGGGTGGTAGTAATCAAGAGAGTCCCGTTCCCAATTTACAGAAGGGGGTGGTTGTTTTGGCTCTTTACCCAGATTTAGAGGGGGAAGTGTTGGAGGCTCAGGGGGACGCTCCTGTCTTCTGCCCTACAGAGAGACTTTTTGTACCACCGAATTTGCGCCTCAAGGTTATTAAAGGACATCATGACTCTGTACTGGCCGGTCATCCTGGCAGTAGAGCAACCTTGGATCTTTTCTCTCATCGTTTTTGGTGGTCAGGGTTGCAGAAAGATATAACTAACTTCTTGTCTGCTTGTAGTGTTTGTGCACACGCTAAGGTTGTGCATACCAGTCTGTCTGGCTTTGTCCTACCATTGTCCATCCCTGATACCCTGATAAACCATGGACACATCTATCTATGGATTTTATCATGGATTTCCCTGTGTCTGCAGGCAAGATGGTGGTTTTGGTAGTGGTTGATAGGTTCAGCAAGATGGTACACTTTGTGGCACTACCAGCACTTCCTAATGCCAAGACACTGGCACAGAAGTTTGTCAATGAAATCGTGAGACTTCATGGAGTTCCCACCAATGTGCTCTCAGATCGCGATTCACAGTTTGTTTCCAAGTTTTGGAAAGCTTTTTGTACTCGATTAGAGCTGCAGTTGTCCTATTCTTTTGCCTTCCACCCTCAATCTAATGGGCAGACTGAGCGCACAAATCAAAATTTGGAGACTTATCTTAGGTGTTTTGTCTACAAAAATCAGGAGGATTGGGCATCTTTTTTGCCTTCAACTGAATTTGCCATAAATAATCGTCACCAAGAGTCCACCAGCAAATCACCAATTTTTGGTGCATATGGGTTTCACCTCAGTTTGGCACCTTTAAAGGGAATCTGACTCCTAAAAATCACCCCAAGCCTAATAATACCTGTCCCTGCACCATCATTATGCTATTATACCTATCCCTTTGTGTAAAAATTGTGTGCTTTGAATTTATATAGAAGTGCTTTATACACCTCTAGATCTACGGCTTCTGAGCTCTTGAGAAGTCACACAGGGTGTTCCCTGTGGCTTCTTTTCCCCGCCTGTAGAGCAATTATTCACCCCCCGGTGGGCGTGATAATCCTTGTGGAGCATCATTTCCCCCTCCACAAGGATCATCACGCCTATAATTATGGTGCAGGGACAGGTATTAATAGGCTGGGGGTGATTTTTAGGGGTCAGGTTCCCTTTAAGGTACCCTTACACGTGGCAATATTGCTTGCAATTTCACTGGCAATTTGCTGGTTACAGTGAAATCATGGACACATTGTTCTATTTTGTTGCCGTGTACAAATGGAACAATGTGTCCATGATTTTACAGCAACCAGCAAATTGCCAGTGAAATTGCTAGCAATATTGCCGCGTGTGACGGTACCTTTAGTGATAAAGGTTCTTCGGGAGTTCCTGAGGAGGAACAATCCACCTCTTTACTCACTTCTATCTGGCAAGGGGTGCAGAGTAACTTGAGACTTATGGGTAAGAGATACAAACGTATGTATGGCTGACAAGAAGCGCTCGCCAAGTACGGACCTTTGTGTGAATGACTTTGTGTGGTTGTCTTCCAGGAATATCAAGCTGAAGGTGCCTTCCTGGAAGCAGGGACCTAGGTCTATTGGTCCTAATAAAATAACCGTCGTAATTAACCCTGTAGCGTATCGGCTGGAGTTACCTCAAGCACTCAGGATTCACAATATGTTTCATAGATCTATTCTCAAAAAATATGTGCCTTCACAGGAGCCGGCCCCATTGCCACCAGAGCTAATCTGTGTGGATGTAAATTTAGAATTTCAAATTTCTAAGATTGTGGATTCTCGCATATTACGCCGTTCCCTTCAGTATTTGGTGCACTGGAGGGGTTACGGTCCCGAGGAGAGGATGTCAGCATCAGAGGCGAATGCCGCAAGGCTGGTCCACGCATTCCACTTCTCCCATCCTGACAACCCTGGCCCTAAGTGTCTGGAGACCACTCATAGAAGGGATCATACTGTCATGGGTGTGTCAGGAGGCACAGATGAGGCCGCGTTTGGTCTTTACAGCCAAAATCCTAAAAAATATATCTGTCGCTTTAAGAGGCATTTCTCTCTTAGATATTACTAGAACCCAGCTGATCTCTTACCTTGAGCTGTATATTTATACCCCTTAACACCCAGGATGCACTGCTGGTGATTTGTCTGGTGTTTGTAGGTAGCTTCTCAGCTCAAGCAGTGAATGCTCACAGTTCTGTTGGATTGCAGTCTGAATCTTCTCAAGCTAAGCGTTTCTTCCCTTCCCTCTTTGTTTGTTTCCCTGGTGTGTATCTTTAGTTGGTAGCCGGACTGACTAGTGTTCACCCGCTCTGATCCCTGTCTAGTTGTGGTTCAGGGACAGCAGGGCAGGTATCCCGTTCGGCAACAGTTGCAGAGACTGTAGGGTTGTTAGGGGAGCCAGGTGTCAGCACTAGTTTATCTAGGGGTTAACATCTCCCTTTTTGCCCTTAGCATTAGGGATACCTTCTCCCCCTCATCATCCTGCGCTTGGTGTCTCCCTACACCCAGCGTGACCGTAGCAGTGTGGGGGTGGCCGAGCATACTGTAGACTGGGAGATGGAGCGTGTTTGTAGGAGTCTGGGTTTAACGTCCAGTTCTGCAGGCTGCAACACAAACACGCTCCCTGGACATTCTCCTCCAGACGCAAATAGGTGATATCTAGGAAACCCTTCAAAATGTTGATAGGATGTAAATTACAAACTGTCAGAATTTTGCAGCCTAGGTACACATATAAATTATAGAAATAGCCCGGACATACCCTTTAAATTTAATTTGGATTTGAAAACAAAAAAAATAGTTATGGTAAAAGGGTAGGAATTAACAAAAGCAGCAAAAAAATTAGAATCATCCAGTTCTGAAGGGGTTAAAATAGGATCAGAAAAAATGAAGCTAATAAACAAAATAATTCATATTTACTCTAGGGCTAGGAGATTATGTATATGAGAGTTGTTGAAGATCAGAATATGTTACATTGCAGCATAATGAATGTACGGTATATGTGGTCACATTGCAACCCATAAACTGGCAGTTAAAAGGGGTTCTCTGAGAGATGGGATAAAATAAATAACATACGTTTAAATATTAATATACTTTTTTCGTATTTTAAAGTTTCCAACTTCTATTTAGTAGTGCGCAGCTGTACTAGGACGGGTTGCGTGAAAAGCAAGACAGACCTACTCTTTGCAGTGCACTACAACTGTCAAGCTGACTGAGATGGATGTTCAATTTCAGCTAAAATAATAATAATAATAATAATAATAAAGCTTTATTTATATAGCGCCAACATATTCCGCAGCGCTTTACAATGTAGGGTTAGAGTACAGAAAATATAATGCAGTAAGTAATTACAGTAGAGAACAAATACAGTACAATAACTGGATACAAAACAATAGGCATAGAATCAATGTAAAAAAGAAAATACAAATAAATAAAGCAAGAAATGAAGGTGACGCTGCTCAAAAGAGCTTACAATCTACAATGGGATAGGGGTTGCACAAGGTACAGGGGCTTATTGCACTGATGGTCCAGGCATCTTGAGGAAATGGGGCATAGAACTAAGCTTACATGGATGGTCATCAGACAGTCTGTGTAGACCTTTTTGGTTTGGTGCAGTTTGTAGAAGAGTAATGTCAAGAGAGCTAGCCCATTCACTATCTACAGTACAAAGGACTTCTATTAGAGAGTATGATAGGCCGCCTTAAAAAGATGTGTTTTTAGGGATCATCTGAAGCCATGCAAATTGTGGATAGTCTTGATTTCTTGGGGGTAAAGCATTCCAGAGGATTGGTGCAGCTCTGGAGAAGTCTTGGAGCTGGGAGTGGGAGGATCAGATTAGTGCAGATGTTAGTCGAAGGTCATTTGAAGAACGTAGAGAACGGGTGGGGTGATAGACAGAGATGAGGGAGGAGATGTGGGCGGGTGCTGCACTGTGAAGAGCTTTGTGGGTGAGAACAAGCAATTTGAATTTGATCCTGTGGTGTACGGGCAGCCAGTGCAATGACTGGCACAGAGCAGAGGCAACGATTGGCCAGATGGGTGATCCTGGCTGCTGCATTAAGGATGGACTGGAGAGGAGAAAGTCTGGTGAGGGGGAGACCGCTTAATAAAGAATTGCAATAGTCAAGGTGGGAATGGATTAGGGCCACGGTGAGGGTTTTTGTTGTTTCCATGGTGAGAAAGGGGTGGACTCTAGAGATATTCTTCAGGTGTAAGCAACAGGAGCGGACGAGAAATTGTGTGTGGGAGGAGAAGGAGAAATCGGTCTCAAACATAACACCCAGACGGCGAGCCTGCTGCCTAGGCGTTATCATGGTACCGCACACTGAGAGAGAGATGTCAGATTTAGGGAGGTTAGTGGATGGGGGGAGCAGAGGAAGTTAAGTTTTGGAAAGGTTTAGTTTCAAATAGAGAGCGGACATGATATTGGAAACTGCTGCTAGACAGTCATTGGTGTTCTTTAATACCGCAGAGGTAAAGTCAGGGGTAGTGATGGGCGAGTCCTAAATTACTCGGAATCGCTTGACTCAAGCGAGTCCGAGCCCGGGACTCGCTACTCGTTGCGAGTCTAGCGAGTCCAATGTTAATGAATGGGGAAGCGAGTAATAGCGAGTAGTGTGCGATTTACAAATCACAGATGTGTCTCGGAAGCTTCAGCCTGAAGCAATCCTAGTTTTGTCAGAGACTGACAAAACTAGGATTGCCATTGATTTGCATTGGACTCGTTTACTGTGCAAGTAATCGCTGGGAAACTCGCACAGATAAGAGTCCGGCTGTCTCCTCTGTACTGGCTGCCGCAGCTCCAGGGTGCTAGAGCCCGCCTGCTGCCTGATGTAGCAGAGTTGAGATTGTTCTCAGTCTGCTCATTCCCTGTGCATAGACATCTATATCTATGCACAGGGCATGTAGCAGAGAGGACATCGCGTTTTGGACTGCGTCGGACGGAAGAGGATTTTTTAAATTAAAGATGGAGTCCCTAATGGCTTTTTTTTTTTTATTTCTAATAAAAAATTTTCTCTGTGTGGTGTTTTTTTTTAAAACAATTTAATAGAAATTCATGGCGGTCATGTCTAATATTGGCGTGACCGCCATAAATTTCGGGCTTAGGGCCAGCTGATAATACAAAGCTGGCCCTAACCTCTTTATTACCCAGCGTGCCACCGCCATCAGGGCCGCTGGAAGAGCAGGGTTCAGCGCCAGAAGAAGGCGTTTCAATGAACGCGCCATCTTCTGGGGCGGCTGCGGGCTGCAATTTGCAGCGGGGGGTGCCCAGAAAGCTTGGGCATCCCTGCGCTGCGGATTCCAGCCCCCAGCTGCTTAGCTGTACCTGGCTAGACATAGAAATTGCACAGAGCCCCACGCATTTTTTTTAAATTATTTAATGAAATTCATGAAATAAAAAGAAAGGCTCCCCTATATTCTTGTGTCTGGCCAGGTACAAATAGGCACCTGGGGGTTGGGAGCAGCCCGTCGCTGCCTGCTGGATCCGGCTGGTTCCAGAAATACGGCGAAGCCCATGTAATTTTTTTTCTGAAAAATCAATAAAACAATCCTAAAAAAGGGACTGCATCTTTATTAACCCCTCGCCCATGGTCCAGGGGTTAATAAAGATGCAGTCCCTTTTATTTACATTGTTTTATGGCTTTGTCAGAAAAAAATTTCACGTGGGCTTCGCCGTATTTCTGGAACCAGCCGGATCCAGCAGGCAGCGACGGGCTGCCCCCAACCCCCAGGTGCCTATTTGTACCTGGCCGGACACAAGAATATAGGGGAGCCCTTTTTTTTAATTATTTCATGAATTTCATGAAATAATAAAAAAAAAATGCGTGGGGCTCCGCGCAATTTCTATGTCTAGCCAGGTACAGCTAAGCAGCTGGGGGCTGGAATCCGCAGCGCAGGGATGCCCAAGCTTTCTGGGCACCCCCCGCTGCAAATTGCAGCCCGCAGCCGCCCCAGAAGATGGCGCGTTCATTGAAGCGCCATCCTCTGGTGCTTAACCCCGCTCTTCCAGCAGCCCTGGTGGCGGTGGCACGCTGGGTAATAAAGGGGTTAATACCAGCTTTGTTATCCAAGCTGGTATTAAGCCCGAAATTCTTAATGTCAGGCCACGTTTGACCCAGCCACTAAGAATCTCCAATAAAGGGTTAAAAAAACACAACACAGAGAAATTTTTTTATTAGAAATAAAAAAAAAAGCCATTAGGGACTCCATCTTTAATTAAAAAAATCCTCTTCCGTCCGACATAGTCCAAAACGCGATGTCCTCTCTGCTACATCCCCTGTGCATAGATATAGATGTCTATGCACAGGGAATGAGCAGACTGAGAACAATCGCAGCTCTGCTACATCATCTCTGTGAGCAGGCGGGCTCTAGGACCCTGGAGCTGCGGCCTGCACAGAGAAGACAGCTGGACTCGGCTCGCAAAGTAACAGCAGTTACTCTGCGAGTTTCCCTGCTATCACTGGCACAGTAGCCGAGTCTAATGCAAGACAATGGCAATTCCTAGATTGCCATTGATTTGCATTGGACTCGTGCGAGTAAACGCTGGGAAACTCGCAGAGTACCGAGTCCTGCGAGTCCCTTACTACTCGCCGAGTAACGAGTCCTAGCGAGTAGATTCGCCCATCCCTAGTCAGGGGCTGAAGTGTGTAGTTGTGTGTCATCAGCATAAAGATGGTACTGAAAGACAAATCTGCTGATGGTGTGTCCAATTGGGGCTGTGTAGAGAGAGAAGAGGAGAGGGCCAAGGACTGAACCCTGAGGGACTCCAATAGTGAGAGGAAGAGGGGAAGAAGTTGAGCCAGCAAAAGATACACTGAAAGAGCGGTCAGAAAGATAGAGGAGAGCCAGGAGAGAGCAGTGTCCTTAATGCCAATGGAGTGCAGCATGGAGAGTAGGAGCTGATGGTCGACAGTGTCAGTTTCTGTAGAGTGAAGGGGGTGGAAACCAGACTATAATGGATCTAGAAGAGACTGGGCAGAGAGGTAACGGGTGAGACAGGAGTAGACCAGGCGCTCCAGAAGTTTAGAGATGAAAAGAAGATTGGAGACTGGTCTGTAGTTATTTGTGCAGGATGGGTCGAGAGTGGTTTTCTATTAATAATGGAGTAATGATCGAGTGTTTGAAGGAGGAGGGGAAGATGGCAGAAGAGAGGGAGAGATTGAAGATTTTGGTTAGATGAGTGGTGACGACTGAAGAAAGGGACTGGAGCAGGTATGGAATGGGGTCAGTAGTGCATGTGGTGGGACGAGAGGAAGAGAGGAGCCTGGAGACTTCTTCTGTGACTGGGTCAAATGTGGAGAATGAACCAGAGGAGATGTGGGGAAGAATGGGGGTGGCAGCGCTTGGAGACTGAGAGCTGATTTCCTGGCGGATGTTGTCTATTTTCTCCATGAAGTAAGAAGCCAGGTTATCAGCACAGAGGTCAGTGATGGGGGCCTGCACTTTAGGACTGAGGAGAGAGTGAAAGGTGTCAAAGTTTTTTTGGATTGTTGGATAGTGAGGAGAGCAGGGTGGGGAAGTAGGTCTGTTTGGTAAGGTGAAGGGCAGAGTTTTGAGCATGAATTTATAGTTGATAAAGTATCCTGGTGAGCGAGTTTTCCTCCATAGATGTTCAGCAGTCCTAGAGCATCGCTGGTGGAATCGAGCTTGTGATGTGAGCCAAGGCTGTTTTGTTCTCTGTTTGGAGGTTCTGAAGGTGAGGGGCGCTACTTGGTCCAGGGAGCTTCTGAGAGTGTCATTGTAGTGATTTACTAAGATATGATAACAGGGTAACATACTGGACTCGTATATACAGCAACTCAATATATGCAGACACAACCAGAGTATAGAGTTCTATAGCCGAACAGCCCAATGTATACATCACAGGACCCACTGATTGCAAGTGCTTTTATTTATAAACATCAGGGAAAAATAGTAAAAACATTGGGAATGTACATAAAACCAGGTACAAGTTACACAGGGGATGAACAGATCACAAACCCCAGATACATAGGTGATATACAGGCATCATACGTTATGGTATACAATGTGGTACATCATAAACATAAACACATAAATATAATAAAACTACCACATAGTTAACCTGTTAGTCTTGCCCAAAACTCACCCATGCAAAGGGGATTATGACACGTGTTCAGGGGCTACCCCGACAAGTGTTCCAGATAAGTCTTTCCTCAGGGGGCGATAGGTGAGGAGTGAAGGCCTAGTTTATATGTGTGGTGGCCACCTGTTTCTATTTTCTATCTAATTACCGGCCAGTTTGAATGCTGCAGCTGCAGGGCACATAGCTCCGTGTTCTCCGGAGTCTGAATAGTACTTCCGGTGACGTCACTAACCGGAAGTACACAGAGCCATGCCCGCGCATGCGCAGTTACATCTACTCTTACTGCGCATGCGCCGAAGATATCGGCGCCATATTGATTGTGGGCAATAAACCTGGCAAACAGCATTTAGGGCAATAGAATAGAATTTAAGCAATGCTAGCTAAAAAGACTTAGTAAACCTATTACATATAAATCTAATAGAGAGCCATGGAAGTGGGCACAAGAACAAGATGTGAAAAACCATCAATATACACAATGAGCATTGCGGACACTATATACAAAGAGGCTTCATTCTCTAAGTCCTTATGCCACCTAGTGGTCAATTCCAGGTACTCCTTGGAATACTTGTTAGATAGGTTGAAGTCAAAGTTCATATCATCAGGCAACTGAGGTAACCACACACTCGACCAGGAAAGGAATACTAGTGAAATAAAATCAATTAAAAACACTCCTGTTAGAATTGGCACAAGGAACACATTTAAATCACATAAAGGCAACATGACGTGGAATCATGACTGCACCAAAGAGTATTACGTCAGAATTGTATATATGAGGCGATCACCGGGGGCACAGTCCAAAAGTCACACCTTAGGTTTTTTAGATACATATAGAGACCAGATCTACAGAAAAGGTGAAAAACTCAGCTTCTCGTTCAGACCAGCAGGACTCATGGTCCCAAGACGCACTATCCATTGACATTCGAGTCTAGCAAGGCTATTCTTCAAATCACCCACCCTACTCCCTAGGTCAACCATCTCTATGCCATGGACATGTAGGCAACTTGTGTTACATCCGTGGTAGCATTTATAAGGACGGGAAAGGGTCCTGAGTGTCATGTCATCGGTTACAGAGCCCGCGTTTTGAATTTTGACAACGTGTTCACGTACCCGCACCCTAAGCTCCCTAGTTGTTAAACCTACGTACACTAACCCACAACCACAGGTGGCATAATATACAACCCCTTTGGAGGAGCACGAAATATATTTACGGATTGTAAACTCCCGGTAGTATGGAATTAAAAGGACATTTATTAAATACAAATCCAGTGAGTAGGCAAACAGGTAAAATGGCTGGCACTGAGAGTGTTGTTAATCAAATCAAAGAATACATAGAAAAGATTTACATGGGTATACAAGAGTATAATACATATAACAGAACCATATTTGTCCAGATTAAAATTAATCCATACAGTAAACATCAATTTAGGACATATACAGACTGCTATACATTCCAAATGTCTGCCACACAAGTGTAAAGTACAAGTGCAGGGAAGAAATCCCAATAAGAGCTGCATGTGTAGCAAATCACATAAACTTCACATACCCAAACTCTGTAAACAACAGCAGAATGCACAGCATAACTACAGGAAGGCTGGCCCTCATCTCATTCCCCTATGTACATTACACAATGTTTATGTAATATTTACCCATAAGCTTCCTCAGGGGAGGATGGGAGAGACTAGAATGGAGCCGCACTGCGCTGTCAATGTCCCGCATCTTTAAATGTCCCTGACGTCCAGAGACAGGGCATTGGAAACCGATGTTGTCATTGCACATGTGGGTTGACGAGTAATCTGCGTCACCGCCAGCTTCAGCCCCAGCCTCTACTGCGTACATGCCGATGCGGGGACACGTCACCGGGGAAGCTGCGCATGCACAGGAGGCGAGAGAGGCGAGCACAATGGGAGCAAGTCCTGGAGCGTCCCGCAAATACCTGGGAACAGTGTCAAAAGTAAATTAATAGAAAATACATAGTGGTCAATGTCCCAAAGGTATAATAACAATATATGCAATGTAGCTTGTTTCTTCAAGGGGTTGTTTCTCCAAGTGCAAATAAGCTGGTGACTTTGAAGGCAGGAGACAAAGTAGGCGATGAAATCAATTAAAATCCAAACAATAACAAGGATAAAACCTATGTATACAAAAGAAGAACCTAAAGAGAAAAAGAAAGAAAAAAGAGATTAATAAAGAGCAAGGAGAGACAAATGGCAAAAGCACACCCACCAAGTTCATAACAATGACGAGAATCTTAAGCGCTCGTTGGGACCCCTGGGAGATATAGTGTCCAGTCGGAAAATCCACTTGGCCTCTAATTGGGCCAGGAGTTTCTTGAGGTCCCCACCCCTGATGCAACCATGCACCACATCAATACCCCTGATTCTCAGGGAAGATGAATCTCTATTGTGGACCTTTTTAAAGGGGCGTGGTAGTGTTTTCACCTGAGTCACATCAGTTATAAATGAAGTTTGCTGCTTCATCACACTGTTTACTCTTGTTCAGTCTATGATCGATTAGTATACCCAAGTCTTTTTTTCACACGTGCTGTTGTTTAACCCTATTTCTCCCATTTTTTATATATTCCCATATGCGGTATGCTGTTTTCATTTTTCTTGCCCAGTTGTAGGACTGCATTTCCCTGTTAAAAACCATTCTGTTAGTTGCTGCCCACTATTCCAATTTGTTTAGTTATTTTTTAATCCTTTCTCTTCTCTAGTATTAGCTATCCTTCCTAGCATTGTGTCACCAGCAAATTTAATCAGTTTACACTCAATTCCTACATCTAAATCATTGATAAAAATGTTGAAAAACACAGGGCCCAGGACAGAGCCCTGTGATACCCAACTTGAGACAATCTTCTCACTGGATATGCACCATTTGTGTTGACTCTTTGGGTCCGAGCACTGAGCCAGTTATAAATCCACCTAACAGTTGCCTTGTCCATGCGATACTTGGTCATTTTTTCAATAAGAATAATATGAGATATTTTGTCAAATGTTTTGTTGAAGTCAAGATATACTTTATCTACTGCATTTCCTTGATCCACCCAGTCATTGATTCTGTCATAGAAGGAAATTAAGATAGTCTGACATGACCTATTAGTTAAAATCCCATGTCTGCTCTGGTTAATCAGTTAATTCTCATTCAGGTACTTGCATACATTTTGTTTAATACTTTGTTCAAAGATCTTTTCTGGTATAAAGGTTGGGCTCATAGGCCTATAGTTTCCTGGTTGCATCTTCTTCCCCTTTTTGAAAATAGGAACAACATTTGCTCTTCTCCAGTCCTCTGACACTTCTCCTATTTTGCAAGAAATTTCAAAGATTATGGAATTATGGTAATTCATCTGGACCTGGAGACTTTTGAATTAATTTATGTTAGCTAAGTATTCCCTCACTATCTGTTTATAAATAGGCTGGATTATTCTATTCCTTTAACAATACAGTTAAGATCACTTGATGTTACATTTATTTTCTGAGAGAAAACAGATGCAAAATAGGAATTTAAAAGATCAGCCTTCTCAAAATCATTTTTTACCAATCGCATTTTTCATCCAAAAATCCTATTGCATCTTTAATTTTTCTTTTACTTTTGACCTACCCCCCAAATCTTTTATTACTGCTTTTGATGTCTCTGGAAAGCCTTAGTTATTATCATCTTTAGATAATCTGAGGCTTGTCTGCAGGATCTGCAGACTGCATTAGATTCTTCTTTAGTCATTCCCTCTTTCCCATTTGCTAAACATTTCTTTCTTCACTTGTAGCATGTGTTTAAGTTTGGTGTCCAATCATACTGATTTCCTTAAATGCTTCCTATTATACTCTCTTTTAGGGATTGTTAATGATTATGCATTGAGAATCTCATTTTTCTAAATTTCACATAATTTCTGGACATGTCTGGCCATAAGGACATCCAGCTATTGGATCCCTACTATCCTCTTTCTGAGTCCCTTTAAAATTTGCCTCTCTGAAACCTTGAAGTCTGAGTCTTCACAAGTCTCCCTCCCCTAGCATTCAAAAATTCTATTATAGCATGATCGTTGCCTTATAGGGCCCCAGCCACCCTTACCTCCACAACCATTTCCTCTCTGTTTTTGAGGATTAGATCCAAGGTAGCAGATCCCCTTGTTTTCTCCTCTACTTTTTGGAAGATAAAATTGTCAGCAAGAGAGGATAAGGCAAGGGTCACACATGCCAATCCGCTTTTTTGAGCCCTTAGAAAAACGTTTCCATTTTTCTAAGGGTGCCATTAGTGTCCCCTGAGGTCCTGGATGTTTTGGGGCAATTTTTGGACTTAGTCATTTTGTTCACCAAAAACGCATGCCTTAACGCATGTTGCCTATATGTGCCATGCGTTAACACATGACTCTTCCATAGGGCCCATTGTTAAAAAAAATGCATGCATTTTTTTAAAAAAGCACCCCCAATGCAGCGTTTTTGGGATGCTGCATGAAAACACAATCGCTTTTGGACTTTGAAAAAAATGTCCAAAATGTTCCCAAAAACGGATTTAAGCCAAAAACGCATTTTATGTGTGACCCTGGCTTAAGATGTTTCTGGACCTATTAGTTTTGCCTGAGAGAGATTCCCAACAAATGTCTGGATAGTTGAAATCTCCCATGATTACTACGTCATATTTTTTTGATGCATCTGATGCATAGAGTTCATCCACATCTTCAGCTTGCTCAGATGGCCTGTAGTAAACACTTACAATGCTGTTCTTTCGGTTGTTCTCTCCTTGTATTCTTACCCAAAGAGTTTTCACAGAACTCCCATTCTCTGAAGCTTCAATCTCTGTGGAGATATAGGTGTTTCTGACTTAAAATGCGACACCTCCTCCCAGTCTATTTCATGCAAATAAGTTGTATCTTTCTAGCCTTGTATTCCAATGTGTATCATCCCACCGGGTTTCAGTGATTCCAATGACATCATATTTTTATTACTGCCTTAGTAGCTCCAATTCTACTTTGTTGTTGCCCACGTGTTGTGCATTTTTATAGAATCATTTTAGTTTGTGATTGGTTTCTCTTTCCCCAATATTTTTATTATTCAGATTTTTTTGTCTTTGTTCTTCTTTTTCACTCCTACTAGCAGAGTTTGCAATAGTATTTGTCAGCTGTATGTCTTTTCCGAGTCTTTTTTTACCCATCCCACATTGTTCTAGTTTAAAGCTTCCCTGAGGAGTGTAGCAAGGTGGTTTCCAAATATGTTTTTACCAGTGTTGTTAAGGTGCAGTCCATCTATAGGAAGAAGTTCATCATATAGGTAATTCACGTCATGATCCTGGTGATAGCTAGTTGTTCACCTGTAGAATCTTGTTCCAACTCCTTAATCCATTGCCAACCACTGTGAGTATGGATAAGAAGACCACCTGCACTTTCAGTTCTTTCACTTTTTTGCCTAAGTCTTTAAACTCACTGCAGGCAGTTTCTAGATCCTTTCTTGCGGTGCCAATGGTGCCACTATTGACAAGTCAAAGATATCTGTACAGCTATGCTACATTATATAGCGAACAAGAATTTGGTAGTACTATTTTTGCTGAGAGTGTAGTACACAAGCAGCTAAAAGTCTTGCAAGGTTTGGATTTCATGGTAAAAAGAACCAGGGCTAGTGCTCCCAAAAAATCCAAGGATAAATAGCAGTAAAATGGCAATGACTTAATTTAGTGTAAGTACACATATAAAGCTAAAATGCAATGCATTTTGGCTACATAAACAGCCTTCTTCAGAGCTGTAGCCCATCTGAACATAACAGAAGCGATCAGACTGTGGAGCACTGAGGTCTTCTAGTGGGCAAAGTAAAGTAATGAAAAAAATAAAGTTTATAAAAATATGAACAAAAAATCTAAAACTTCAAATCACCCCCCTTTTGCTCCACTGAAAATAAAACAAAAAAAAAAATGTATACACTGTGTGCACAATTATTAGGAAGTTGTATTTTAGATGATTATTTTTATTATTGATCAACAACTATGCTCTCAATCAACCCAAAAGACTCATAAATACCAAAGCTTAATATTTTTGGAAGTTGGAGTGAGTTTTTTAAGATTTGGCTATCTTAGGAGGATATCTGTTTGTGCAGGTAACTGTTATGGTACCTTTACACGCCGCCACAACAGGATGGATACAACCCGCTACAGGCTACAAATGTAGCTTGTCGCGCCAATATCGCCCGTAGTAGCGGCGTCTGAAGACGGGACGACACAGCCGGCTACAGATACCTCTGTATCTGTGCACTGCCCATAAACAGATGGCTACATCGCCGATTGTAGCGAGCTGTATCGGCGTGTAAAGAAGCTACAGAAGGGAACTCTGGACACCCGGCGATGTAGCTGCAATGTAGCTAAGGCGTGACCCAGGCTCCGGGATACCACGCCCCTTCAGCGATCATTGGAGGAAGCTCCTTCGTTGCGATTGGTTGTCGCTGCACAGGGCGGCATATTTAAGAAGCTGACCAGTCACACTACGCAATTGCTCGGGCGTCATGTATTAATCAGCCTCCTGCGATGCCGGGCCAATCATGGGTTTCTTGCTTTGTCCTATCAGCGTACGGACGTCTCGTACTCCACAATTGTGGCACGCCTATGTGCTGTCCCTGCTGCACCAGGTCCGCCCATATTAGCTTGTTATAGCGGTGTGTAAATGAGGTACGCTGAGCTACAGACGGCTACTTGCGACACCCGGCGATGTAGCTAGCTGTAGATGTAGAGTAGCGTAGCGCACCTTGTGGCGGCGTGTAAAGAGGGTGCGTTTCCCGTTGGTAACCGTTCGGGCGTGCTCGTGCACGTGAAGTAGCCGTTGGTATCCATCCTGTTGTGGCGGCGTGTAAAGGTACCATTACTGTGCAGAATTATGAAAATTAATAAAAAAACCAAATATATTCCCATCTCACTTGTTTATTTTCACCAGGTAAACCAATATAACTGCACAAAATTTAGAAAAAAACATTTCTGACATGCAAAAACAACCCCCCCAAAAAATTAGTGACCAACATAGCCACCTTTCTTTATGATGACACTCAACAGCCTTCCATCCATAGAATCTGTCAATTGCTTGATCTGTTTACGATCAACATTGTGTGCAGCAGCCACCACAGCCTCCCAGACACTGTTTCGAGAGGTGTACTGTTTTCCCTCCCTGTAGATCTCACATTTTAGGAGGAACCACAGGTTCTCTATGGGGTTCAGATCAGGTCAACAAGGGGCCATGTCATTATTTTTTCTTCTTTTAGACCTTTACTGACCAGCCACGCTGTTTAGTAGTTGGATGCATGTGATGGAGCTTTGTTCTGCATGAAAATCATTTTTTTCTTGAATGATACCGACTTCTTCCTGTACCACTGCTTAAAGTTGTCTTCCAGAAACTGGCAGCAGGTCCGGGAGTTGAGCTTCACTCCATCCTCAACCCGAAAAGGTCTCACAAGTTCATCTTTGATGATACCTGCCCATACCAGTACCCACCTCCACCTTGCTGGTGTCTGAGTCGGAGTGGAGCTCTCTGCCCTTTCCTGATCCAGCCTTTGGCCCATCCATCTGGCCCATCAAGAGTCACTCATTTCATCAGCCCATCAAACCTTTTAAAAATCAGTCTTAAGATATTTCTTGGCCCAGTCTTGACGTTTTATCTTATGTTTTTTGTTCAAAGGTGGTCGTTTTTCAGCCTTGGCCTTGGCCATGTCCCTTTTTGATACTCCAGTAACATTGCAGCTCTGAAATATGGCAAAACTGGTGGCAAATGGCATCTTGGCAGCTTCACGCTTGATATTCCTCAATTCATGGTCAGTTATTTTGCGCCTTTTTTGCCCAACATGCTTCTTGCGACCCTGTTGGCTAATTGCGATGAAACGCTTGATTGTTTGATGATCACGCTTCAAAAGTTTGTCAATTTCAAGACTGCTGCATCCCTCTAGCAAGACATCTCACAATTTTGGACTTTTCAGAGCCTGTCAAATCTCTCTTCTGTCCCATTTTGCCTATGGAAAAGCATTTGCCTAATAATTAAGCACACCTTTTATAGGGTGTTGATGTCATTACACCACACCTCTCTTCATTACAGAGATGCACATCACCTGATTTACTTAATTGGTAGTTGGCTCTCAAGCCATACAGCTTGGAGTAGGACAACATGTATAAAAAGTATCATGTGCTAAAAATATTCATTTGCCTAATAATTCTGCACACAGTGTACACACATGTGGTACCACTGCGTTCAGAAATGCCCGATCTATCAAACTACAAAATCAATTATTCAGATCTTAATCTACGACACAGAAAAAAGTCCAAAATTACACTTTTTGGTCGCTGCAACATTGCAATAAAATGCAATAAATGGGTGATCAAAACATCACATCTACCCAAAAATAATATCATTAGAAATGTCACCTCAAGCCAGAAAAAATAAGCCATCACATAAGCTAGGCTCACATTTTCGTTTTGACCCTAGCCTAACAGATTGCGCTTTAAACTTAGTATTTTTCCCAGCAGCGCATAGCATTAACGCTATGTGCTGCGGGATAACGCTGCACCTAGTTACCCGATATTTTCCTTCCCAACTAGTCACACAGGAAGCTGCTGGGAGTGCGCTTTACAACAACGCACAGGAAGCGCTGCAGACAACATTTCCTGTGCGGTGCTGTAAAGCACACTCCCAGCAGCTTCCTGTGTGACTGGTTGGGAAGGTAAATAGTGGGTAACTAGGGGCAGCATTATCCTGCAGTGCATAGCGTTAAAGCTATGTGCTGCTGGGAAAAGTACTAAGTTTAAAGCGCAATCGGTTAGGGTCAAAACGTAAATGTGACCCTAGCCATAGTCCAAGATCCCAAAAAATGAGTCTTGATAAATTGCGGCAAAAGTGCAATTCTTTTTCTTTAATAACTTCTGAATTTTTTTCACCACCTAGATAACAGTAGAAGTGTACATGTTTGGTATTTATGAACTCGCACTAACCCGAAGCATCATACCGACACGTCAGTTTTACCATACAGTATACATTTATACCAAATAAATGAACAAAGTATTATGCAATTAAAAGGAAATTTTTGTAATGCAAATCCAGTGACTAGGCAAAAAGGTAAAATGGCTGGCACTGAGAGTGTTGTTAATCAAATCAAAGGATACATAGAAAAGATTTTTGCTAGGGTCACACATGCGGCAGGGCTGTGCAGATCCTGACCCGGTTTTGAGCATTAAAAATGCTCAAAACCGGATCAGGAACCGCAGCACATAGGAGCCCATTATAACAACGGGATAGCATCACATGCAATCCGTTTACCGCATCCGGATTTGCAGGCTGCGTGAAAAATCATGCAAGCTGCAGTTTTCGGAGAGGTATCCTTGCCGCAGCAGATTTGTTATAATGGGCTCTTATGCAGCAAGGCATATGTGAATGCCTGCGGCAGCTGCATGCTTTGTTCATCCCTGCTGCCGCAGGGATGAACAAAGGGTTAAATAATAAGAATGCATGTGGGCAACATGTCTCTAGGGGGTGTCCACCCCCCCTAGAGACATGCTGTCCACTCAGGACGGCATGTCAGGGGTTAATTTAGCTGTTAACCCCATCGCCGCTATTGTCGGCTTTCATTCATTCTTTATTACAAGCCCAGCATCAGGACCACTATGCTAGGCAATTTACAGTACAGCATCCTGAGGACATCCTGGACAGCGGCAGATACTATACGTACATTAAGTACAGTATCTGCGCAACTGTCAGGGGAGCCGCTGCTTCATTGATAAAATTGTAGAAAGCCGACAATAGCTGGCTTACTGTAAATGGGTTATTAACCCCTGACATGCCCACAAGAGTGGGCAATATGTCTCTAGGGAGGTGGGCACCCCCTAGAGACATGTTGCACACAACTAATATTAATAATGAAAGCTTTATTAAACAGTTAACACTTTGTTCATCCCTGCGGTAACCGCATTGCTCCGGATTACACTGGATTGCGGATTCCTGCACACATTTTTCAATAAAAATGTTTGTGAAGGCAATTGCGTTCACCACACCCGGATCTGGATGCGGCAAACGCAATTGCCTGCCCAAATGTGACCCTAGCCTTACATGGGTATACAAGAGTACAATACATATAACAGAACCATATGTGTCCAGATTACAATTAATCCATATAGCATACATCAATTCAGGACATATAGGCTAGGGTCACACATGCAAATCAGTTTTTCCACTGGTTACAATAACAGATTCATTATTTTAAGGCTGGTTTTTGAGCCTCCTGTGCAGGTATGCATTTTTTGGACTTTGGCCAGGGTCACATTTGCGATGTGCCCCTAGCCTGCCGGATTCCGGTATTATCTTAGAACTTTTTCCAGCGCCGCATAGCGTTTCCGCTATGCGGTGCTGGAAACCGCTGCCCTTAGTTACCCGCTGTTTACCTGCACGACCTGTCACACAGGCAGCGGCTCGGAGGGCGTTTTACAGCGCCGCACAGGAAACCGTTGCAGACACGATTTCCTGTGCGGCGCTGTAAAACGCCCTCCGAGCCGCTGCCTGTGTGACAGGTCGTGCAGGTAAACAGCGGGTAACTAAGGGCAGCGGTTTCCAGCACCGCATAGCGGAAACGCTATGCGGCGCTGGAAAAAGTTCTAAGATAATACCGGAATCCGGCAGGCTAGGGGCACATCGCAAATGTGACCCTAGCCTTTGCCATTTTTGCCAAACAATGCTAGCAAAAATGGATCCATTAATGGATGGTGCCAATATGTGCCATTAGTTAATGGATCCGTTTCCGATAGGGCCCCATGTTAAAAAACTGATCCGTTTTTTTATTGCACCTAAAAAATGCTGCTTGCAGTGCAATGGGAGCTTGCAGCATTTTTTGGGTCCTGTTAAAAAACGCATAGCAGAGCAGTCACACTTGAGTCCTGGATCTGTTAACAGCATCAGTTTTTGGACTTAGAATTCTAAAGTTGAAAAACTGATGCAAATAACGGATCCAGGGCTTATGTGTGACGCCAGGAATACAGACTGCCATACATTCCAAATATCTGCCACACAAGTGTAAAGTGCAAGTGCAGGGAAAAAATCCCAATAAGAGCTTCATGTGTAGCAAATCACATAAACTTCACATACCCAAACTCTGTAAAACAACAGCAGAGTGCACAGCAGAAATACAGGAAGGCTGGCCCTTATCTCATTCCCCTACGTAAGTTTCACATTGTTTATGTAATATTTACCCATAAGCTTCCTGAGGGGCAGGATGGGAGAGACTAGAATGGAGCCGCACTGCACCGCCAATGTCCCGCATCTTTAAATGTCCCTAGCATCCAAAAACAGGGCGCTGGAAACCGGATGTTGTCATCGCGCATGTATGTTGACCAGTAATCTGCATCACCGCTGGCATCAGCGACAGCCTCTACTGTGCATGTGCCGGTGTTAGGACGCGTCACCGGGGAAACCGCGCATGCGCAGAAGGTGACAGAGGCGAATGCAATGGGAGCAAGCCCTGGAGTGCCCCGCAAATACCTGGGAACAGTGTCATAAAGGACAGGAAATGTTTTGGGCTGTGTTTGCAAAAACGCATGTTTTCTACATTTGCAGAAAATTACATGCGTTTTTACTTGCGTTTTTAATGTGTTTTCCATTTAAATCAATGGGTCCAGTAACGCATGCGTTTCATTGCGTTTTTGGGCAAAAACGGAATGCAACCCAAACTGAAACAAATGCAGATGTGAAAAGGCCCTAAATGCATTGATACTCATACTCGCTAATCCCATGCAGCTTCTCTTTATATGCTTACCAAGGTCTATGGCTTTGTTCACACATACCTGCGTTTTTGGCACTTTCTGCGTTTTTTTGCAGTTTTTAAAAAACGCAGATGCGTTAACGCATGGTACACTTAAGTGTACATGCGTTTTTTAGCTACACTTGCTTTTTTTCCCCCATTCCAAAAAACGCTGCATGCAGCATTTTTTGGGTACTGTAAAAAAACGCAGGGGTTGTTTTAAAAAACGCATGCGTTTTTTTAACATGGGGCCCTATGGGAAACGCATGCGTAAACGCAGGGCACATGTAGGCACCTGCGTTAATGCATGCGTTATTAGCAGATGCGTTTTTAATGAAAAAATAACAAAATTCTAACACTTCTGAAAAACGTTCAGACCCACAGGGGACACTATTTGGCACACTTAGAAAAACTGCTAAAAAAACTGATTGGTGTGTGTGAACAAGGCCTATGTCTTTACTTGGTCCGGTCTCAATGCACAGAAAATGGCAAAGAATGCCAGCTTAGTTAATTCTCTGTCCTCAGTGGTCACCATGGGCTAGATGCAGTAATCACTTCTTTTATGATTTTGAGCCAGGGTGCTTTGTTTGCAATATAAATTGCCCTTTGAAGATGAACTCAACTATCTAAACACATTGGATTCCAGTCTGCCTTTATCACTTGCTATGCTTATGAAAATAAATGTGACAGAATGCTAAGAACTAGAGGTTCATTGAGTTTCTTCACAATTATAGCATGTCATATAAACACGTAAAAAGCAATTTACAACAGCATTCCAATCCACATTGTTTCCTAGAGTTATGTTTCGAGATGTCACCTAGATATGGGGCAGACAAGGGCGCAATAGGGTCTTATCTTCTTAATTATGGTTGATAATCATTGCAATACTGCTCACCTTGCCCGGTTGTGTGAACCACAACCAGTATAGATGCCTTATACAGTTGCTGCTGGATCCACCATTTCACATGGATGGCCGTGCATATACAAGTATTACAGAGAGTAATGGCAGCAGGAATGTCCCCTGTAGACTTCATTCTTTGTGTGTTCATGAAGGGTTTACTAACAAACTACAAAAATAATAATCCTATCCATAAAATATAAGCAGGGTTAGGATACCTCTTTAAGGCTAGGGTCACATTTGCGATGTGCCCCTAGCCTGCCGGATTCCGGTATTATCTTAGAAATTTTTCCAGCACCGCATAGCGTTACCGCTATGCGGTGCTGGAAAACGCTGCCCTTAGTTACCCGATGTGTACCTTCACGACCTGTCATACAGGCAGCAGCTCGGAGTGCGCTTTACAGCGCCGCACAGGAAACGTTGCAGACACGGTTTCCTGTGCGGCGCTGTAAAGCGCACTCCGAGCCGCTGCCTGTATGACAGGTCGTGAAGGTACACATAGGGTAACTAAGGGCAGCGTTTTCCAGCACCGCATAGCGGTAATGCTATGCGGTGCTGGAAAAATTTCTAAGATAATAACGGAATCCGGCAGGCTAGGGGCACATCGCAAATGTGACCCTGGCCTAATTCCTACATTTGTAGGCAGTTATCAAGCAGAACTTACAAGGTATTACAGTCAACATTTCCATGAGTGACCCCAGAACAAAACCAAACCACCAGGATGAGGCTTAATAATTCGAGTTTAACTTTATTGTGCAAAAATAGATTTTAATAGGAAGCATAAAGTAATACATTGCTAAAAATTATATATATATATTTACACGATGTAGATGTGAAAAAAATACATGTTTATGTATGTGTTCTGCTTGTGTGATATGTGTGTGTATACATACGTGTGTATGTGCTCAATGTATACATGTGTGTGTACTATGTGTGTACATACATGTTTGTTCAGTGCATATATTTGTGTGCTGTGTGTGTATATACCTGTGTGTGCTATGTGTGTGTATGGCTGGGGTTACACATAGAAATCCGTTTTTGGAAGTCCTTTTCATCAGCAATCCGTTTTTTATAGGGTGCTTTTTGTGTCTCCTGCACTCCTGAACGTTTTTGGACTTTTCATTAAAAAAACGCATGCGTGAACGCATGCGCAAACGCAAGTGCCAAATATGGCATGCGTTTGCGCATGCGTTTCCCATAGGGCCCCATGTTAAAAAAACGCATGAAAACGCATGCGTTTTTTAACTGATGCCAAAAACGCTGTTTACTGCGTTTTTGGCTCAAAAACGGACAGGGCAATGTTTTGAGCTCCAGAGAAAAACGCACAGGGTGTTTATTACACCCAATGCGTTTTTCTGTCAGTTTTTGGACTTAGAAAAAAAAATGACAAAACTGAAGCCAAAAACTGACTGAGGGCTTATGTGTAACCCCAGCCTATAACGTACAATGTTTGTGTCTCTCATGGTGGGTTTACACGCCGCGATATCGGCGTCCAACTCCGACCCAACTCCGACAAAAAGTCACGTGGGTCGCGAGTTGGAGCCGATATCGTTTGCGCGTTGTACGGTTTGAGCGTACAACGCGATGCTGGAACGATGCCAAAACGATATCGGAGTTGAATAGCCGAACTATTCAACTCCCCGATATCGCATGGCCGTTGTAGCAGCATCGCAGCGTGTGACAGCCCAACTCCGATCTGTACGCCGACGCTACCCATTAACTCCCATGTTAAATGGTCGTTACTGGGTTGGTGGGCGTAGACATCGGAGGGACGTTGTTTCCCGATATCGCAGCGTGTAAACCGCCGATGCGATATCGGGAAAAGGGCTGAAAAAAATGCGCGCTCCCCGCCGTTGCCTCCGATATCACCGCGATATCGGGACGTGTAACCCCACCATTACTCTGTTTGTATATATATAATGGCCACTTTACACACACCAACTTATCTGTCCAACTTCTGACCAACTTACTGGTTGCAGTGAAATCATGGACACATTGCTGCATTTTGTAGCTGTGTACAAATGGAACTATGTGTCCATGATTTCACTGCAACCAGCAAGTTGGTGTGTGTAAGGCGGCCGTCACACAGTGAGATATCTTTAGCGATATTGTAAGCGATCACGTGCACGCGCAATCGCTTACAATATCGCTCACATCGCTGGTGAGATGTCACACAGACAGACTCACCAGCGATGTGGAGCAGCGATCTCGCTCGTTACTATGGTACACATCGGGTAACTAGGCGCCGCGCGTCGCTTAGTTACCCGACGTGTACCATAGTTACCATCTCCCAGCATAGGCGCGGTTGCTGGGAGATGGATCATCGTGGTGTCATACACCACGATGATGCAGATCGTTGCATCGTTCATCGCTAGATCTGAGAACCGAACCTCAGATCAGCGATGTCACGATCAAGCGATTTACCATCGTAAATCGCTTGATTACATGCAACGATATCTTGCCCGATATCGCTTAAGCGATCAAAAAGGAGATCGCTTAAACGATATCGGGCAAGATATCTCACCGTGTGACGGCCGCCTAAAGTGGCCCTAAGGCTGCTTCCACACTGCAGTTTTTTCACTGATCAGTGTTCATCAGATTTGTGTGCCAAAACCCGGAGAGAAACCAGGAGAGGAACTTGCAGAGAAAAACTATAATTGAAAGATTGACACCTGTTCTGAGTTTTGGAGACACTCCTGGTTTTGGCACACAAATCTGATGGACACTGATCAGTGAAAAAACTGCAGTGTGGAAGCAGCCTTAGGCTGGGGTTCCACATAAGCCCTCAGTCCGTTTTTGGCTTCAGTTTTCTCATTTTTTTTTTCTAAGTCCAAAAACTGACAGAAAAACGGATTGGGTGTAATAAACACCCTGTCCGTTTTTCTATGGAGCTCCAAACATTGCCCTGTCCGTTTTTGAGTCAAAAACGTTGCATGCAACGTTTTTGGCATCAGTTAAAAAACGCATGCGTTTTCATGCGTTTTTTTTAACATGGGGCCCTATGGGAAACGCATGCGCGAACGCATGCAAACGCGCACTTGCGTTTGCGCATGCGTTCGCGCATGCGTTTTTTTAATGAAAATTCCAAAAACGTTCAGGAGTGCAGGAGGCTCAAAAAGCACCCAGAAAAAAACGGATTGGTGATGAAAATCACTTCCAAAAACGGATTTCTATGTGTGACCACAGCCTAAGAAGTAGTCTTGTCAGCTCACCTTCGCTGTCTTCGGTACCAGCTCCCAACACTGCACAGGTCCCACTGGATGTAGTGATCTGGGGGATAAACAAAAAAGTAATCCAGTTATGCACTGAGAAAAGAAGAAGGATTTTTCTTAAAACTTCATATTTTATTCCTATGTAGTAAAAACAGTGAACATAGGTCATACACCCATAAAAAATACTGAGGGGTGGAAAGTGCTCAGCATGAAACTGATGCATTTCAACTAAGAACTAGTCTTAATAATGGAGTTCACTGGTCGTATGTGGCATCCACATTGATAAATCCCTGCAGCACAGACTAGAGTTCATAGATGTAACCATGTTGCAAATTGCCCGATGAACTAGCAAAATGCTGCTCATTTATCAGGTGATTGGTTGTATATGGTGGAACAAAAATCATTGTTATTGTCAGCACATCGCCCACTGCCAACTGCAGGAGAGCTGATAACATGATATTGTAAGAGAGCAGATTGATCTATTATGGTCCCTTTACATGTGACAACAGGGAGGTAGAAACCGGCAGGCACAATTGTGCCTGTTGCCTTGAAAAGACTACGATGTGGCGGCGTCTAATTCAGGACTTTCCTTCTTTCAGGGAAGACACAGGAAGGAAAGTCCTGAATTACACGCCGCCACATCGTGGTCTTTTCAAGGCAACAGACGCAATTGTGTCCGATGCCTGCCGGTTTCTACCTTCCTGTGGCTGCGTGTTAAAGGGACCATCAAGGTACCTTTACACGCCGCCACTGCGTGGTAGCAACTGCCTGGCAATGGGGATTTTTGTGACTGTTGCCTTGAAATTGCTACGAAGTGGCGGCGTGTAATTTGGGATAGTGATCGGGATTCTCGCAGTTGCTTCAGGTACCTGTTTCCGCGCCGTGTTCAAAAATCCAAGGCAACACAAAGGGAGAATTGCCATGGTAGTGGCGTTTAAACGGGGGACAGGGATGGAATCAGCGTCGCCTAGTGATTTCCCTGGGGCGTGCCACAGCGTGCTGGATACCGCGCCCCATCAGCGGTGATTGGTGTGGGCTACTGTGTAACCATTGGCTGTCCCTTCACAGGTCGCCCTATTTAAAGAGCTGGCCATTCACACTACATAATTGCAATGGCATCATGTATTAGCCAGCCTTCCTGTATAATACTGTAATATCTTGCTAATGTATCAGTCTGGGCTCAGATTATGTAAATGTAACCTAAATGTTGGAGTGTGATGGTGCAATAAGTAAGCTCTTAGAGCCACACTTACAATTTTTGCCCAGGGCTCCACTTTGTCCAAAACCGTTCATGCATGCAATATACTGGCCAAGTAATAAAATTACTGTAAACCTATGTAGGAAAATGGATGGAAAGTTAGTTACCGCAGAGCACGTGCCAATAGAACCTTCTACCGCACATTTTATGGATTATGTCCTCAAAAGGTTGAGCAAGACGAAAGAGCATATACTATATAACATTAGTGTTATATACTAGTGTTATAATTATTATATTGTTATAATTAGTGTCCAGTAGGAGACTAACCTGAATGCAGCAGTTTTGTGAGTGATCAGACCGGGATATTGCATTGCCAGAAATCATGGTCTCTGTAGTTTGTGAAGACGGCGGGCGGGAAGACGTCAAGTGACACGTTGACCAGATGACCCAGGATGCTGAAACTTGAAGCGTGCACAAAGTGCCAAGTTCTCTAGTGGATAAATGAGGAAAAACTGGTAATAAAGCATCAAATGAGCACTTTACCAAAAAAGCCAGAACATCTGTTAATGTATTATGGCACCATCTTGTGGTTTGTGAGGAAAGTGGAAGAAAAAGAAATAAAGGATTGGGAAAACACAATAGGGGTAGGCCTGCAGTACCAAAGAATATATACCACAGTGAAATGAGAGTTTGGGTATGCCATGAATAATTTCCAAATATATGTAACTAGATGGTGGCCCGATTGTAATGCATTGGGTATTCTAGAATACCTTGTAAACAGGAGTGAACTGTGTCACACTGACTGACTGCCTTGTAGACAGGAGTGAAGTGCGTCACACTGACTGACAGCCTTGTAGACAGGAGTGAAGTGCATCATAGTGACTGACAGCCTTGTAGACAGTAGTACAGTTCGTGACACTGAATGACAGCCTTATAGACAGGAGTGAAGTGCGTCACACTATGAGTGACAGCCTTGTAGACAGGAGTGAACTGTGTCACACTGACTGACAGCCTTGTAGACAGGAGTACAGTTCGTGACACTCACTGACAGCCTTGTAGATAGGAGTGACATTCGTCACACTGACTGACAGAGCTTGTAGACAGGAGTAAGGAGTGAGGCGGCTGTGAGGATGGGGAGACTGTGAGGGTGGAGGAGGCTGTGAGGATGGAGGAGACTGTGAGGGTGGGGAGGCTGTGAGGATGGAGGAGGCTGTGAGGATGGAGGAGACTGTGAGGATGGAGGAGGCTGTGAGGATAAGGAGGCTGTGAGGATGGGGAGGCTGCGAGGATGGAGGAGGTTGTGAGGATGGAGGAGCCTGTGAGAATGGATGAGGCTGTGAGGATGGAGGAGGCTGAGGGGATGGAGGAGGCTGTGAGGATGGAGGAGGCTGTGAGGATGGAGGAGGCTGTGAGGATGAAGGAGACTTTGAGGATGGGGAGGCTGTGAGGATGTAGGAGGCTGTGAGGATAAAGGAGGCTGTGAGGATGGAGGAGGCTGAGGGGATGGAGGAGGCTGAGGGGAATAGTGGTGCGCGCCATGGCGCCATATTTCAAATACAATATGTCGCCATGGAGTGAGCCGCTCCTCTGAATGGTCGGCGCTGAACGCGGCGACCAATGAGAGAAGCAGCGCGCGGTTTGAAGGCCGCTCCTCTGATTGGTCGCTGCGTCCAGCACTGACCAATCAGAATAGCGGCATGCACCATGGTACCATATTTCAAATACACTGTACTCAGTGTATTTGAAATATGGCGCCATGGTGAGCGCCGCTATTCTGATTGGCTGCCGCGTTCAGCGCCGACCAATCACAATAGCGGCACTCACCATGGCGCCATGTTTCAAATACAATATGGCGCCATAGTGCGCCGCTCCTCTGATTGGCCGCCGAGTTCAGTGCTGACCAATCAGGATAGCGGAGCGCGCCATGGCGCCATATTTCAAATACACTTTACTCAGTGTATTTGAAATATGGCGCCATGGCACATGTCACTATTCTGATTGGTCAGCGCTGAATGCGGCGACCAATGAGAGAAGTGGCGCACAGTTTGAATGTCGCTCCTCTGATTGGTCGCCGCGTTCAGCGCCGACCAATCAGAATAGCGGCGTGCGCCATGGCGCCATATTTCAAAAACACTGTACTCAGTGTGTTTGAAATATGGTGCCATGGCGTGTGTCGCTATTCTGATTGGTCGCCGTGTTCAGCGCTGACGAATGAGAGAAGTGGTGCGCAGTTTGAATGCCGCTCCTCTGATTGGTCGCCACGTTCAGCGCCGACCAATCAGAGTAGCGGCCCGCGCCATGGCACCCTATTTCAAATACAATGTACGGCATGGTGCGTGACGCTCCTCTGATTGGTCGGCGCTGAACGCAGCAACCAATGAGAGAAGAGACGCGCGGTTTGAATTTTGCTACTCTGATTGGTCGCCGCGTTCAGCGCCGACCAATCAGAGAAGCGACTCGCGCCATGGCGCCATATTGTATTTGAAATATGGCACCATGGCGAGTGCCGCTGCTCTGATTGGTCGCCGCGTTCATTGCCGACCAATGAGAATAGCGGAGCGCGCCATGGCGCCATATTTCAAATACACTTTACTCAGTGTATTTGAAATATGGCGCCATGGCGCATGTCACTATTCTGATTGGTCAGGGCTGAACGTGGCGACCAATGAGAGAAGCGGCGCGCAGTTTGAATGTCGCTCCTCTGATTGGTCGCCACGTTCAGCGCCGACCAATCAGAATAGCGGGGCACGCCATGGCGCCATATTTCAAATACAATATGGCGCCATGGCACAAGCCGCACCTTTGATTGCTCGGCGCTGAACGCGGTGACCAATCAGAGGAGCAGCATTCAAACCGTGCGCGGTCATCTCCCGGCTAGGTCGCCGCTAACCGGAGCTCAGCCGCGGCTACTGCTGCACAGAGGTCAGCGGCTCACCAGCCGGGAGATGACTCCCGGTTGGTGAGCCGCGGACCTCTGTGCCACAGGCAGCCGCGACTGAGCTACGGTCAGCGTCTCACCAGCCGGGAGATGACTGGCTGATGCCGATCATCTCCCGGTTGGCTCGCGCACACTGCGGCCACCGTCGGCCAGACCCGTGTATCCCGGCGACTAACGCGTCGCTGTCGCCGGGCTGCAAATTGGCTCTAAATTTGAATTTGCGCACCTATTTGCATAGTCTGCGCACCAATGAGCGGCCTCTGTCTGGCGCGCGATTTCCGTGACAGACAGAGAACATTAGACGATTTTATAGTAGACTCGATGGCGGCCCGATTCTAAAGAATCGGGTAGTCTAGAATCCATATATAGTTTATTTAGTAATAGTTAGGGAGTGCGGTGAAATGAATTGTGTGTATACAGGTGGCTCAGTGGGTAGCAGAGTATACGGTGGCTCAGTGGTTAGCAGTGAGTGCGGTGGCTCAGTGGTTAGCAGTGAGTGCGGTGGCTCAGTGGTTAGCAGTGAGTGCGGTGGCTCAGTGGTTAGCAGTGAGTGCGAGTGCGGTGCCTCAGTGGTTAGCAGTGAGTGCGGTGGCTCAGTGGTTAGCAGTGAGTGCGGTGGCTCAGTGGTTAACAGTGAGTGCAGTGGCTCAGTGGTTAGCAGTGAGTGCGGTGGCTGAGTGGTTAGCAGTGAGTGCGCTGGCTCAGTGGTTAGCAGTGAGTGCGCTGGCTCAGTGGTTAGCAGTGAGTGCGCTGGCTCAGTGGTTAGCAGTGAGTGCAGTGAGATTGATCAGCACAGCGGCGTTGGCAGAGTGGTTAGCACACACATACATACATACACACACACACTCACATACACATACTCCGCTATAGTTAGTACCGACCCTGCGTCTTCCCCGCCGCTTGGATGCTGAGTCAACATGTCGCCGCCCGCAGACGACTGCTTCCGATATGGCGTGCGGGAAGTTTGGCTGGAGCGGAGGCTGGAGGGGAGAGCGGAGGCTAGAGGACAGAGGCTGGAGGGGAGAGGCTGGAGGGGAGAGCGGAGGCTGGAGGACAGAGGCTGGAGGGGAGAGCGGAGGCTGGAGGGCAGAGGTTGGAGGGGAGAGCGGAGGCTGGGCAGAGGCTGGAGGGGAGAGCGGAGGCTGGAGGGCAGAAGCTGGGGGCAGAGGCTGGAGGGCAGAGGCTGGAAGACAGAGGCGTAGCTGGCGTGCTCCGGGCCCTGGGGCAAAATCAGCACCCAGGACCCCCATGTGAGGACCGGGGGGGTACTGTCAGACAGATGTGAGGGCCGGGGGGGTGCAGACTCACCGCGGCCCGCATGCGTGTGCTGTAGGAGGAGAGGAGGGGCGGGCAGAGCTGCCGGACAGGAAGTTTCGTCCTCCCTCCTCTTCGGGCGCGGCGGCGGGCGGCTGCTGTCAGCACGGGGCCCCCCAGGGGGTGGGGGCAATGGGCCCCTCATGCCGGGTGGCACGGGGCGCTCGGCCCCCCTGCCCCCCCGCTAGCTACGGTACTGGCTGGAGGGCAGATGGAACTTCCGAGAGCGGAACGTTCCACCGCCGCTCCCTGTAGCCGGGGGACCCCGCAGTGGCGACGTCAGCAGCATGGGTCCGGAGGCCATCACGGAAGTACCCTTCGGGTTTTCCGGAAGTGGCCTTCGGCTTTTATATATTAGATATAATCTAATATATAATTGCCCTAACGCACTTCCGTAAATTTCGGCGCTACTTCCGTCGTCGTGTCTGTGGGCGCGCGGCGCGGCATGGGCGCGAGCAATGACCGCTCAGCGGCCATTGCGAGTCTCCCGCCCCCGGCAACTACCGACGAGAGCCGAGCGCCGTGGCCGAAAATAGAACCAAGGGCCCGGCCATGCACAGCTCTTAAGACCGCTATGTATCTCAATGGGAAGTGAGGCGCTATGCTCATTGGTCGGCGCCAGCACACAGTGATCAATGAGCATAGCGCCTAACTTCCCATTGAGATACATGGAGGACTTTGAGTTTCACATTTACCGCTGTAAGTGAGGCGCTATTCTCATTGGTCGGCACCAGCACACAGCGACCAATGAGAATAGCGCCTCACTTCCCATTGAGATACATGAAGGACTTTGAGTTTCACATTTAGCGCTGTAAGTGAGGCGCTATTCTCATTGGTCGGCGACAGCACACAGTGACCAATGAGAATAGCGCCTCACTTCTCATTGAGATACATGGAGGACTTTGAGTTTCAAATTTACCGCTGTAAGTGAGGCGCTATTCTCATTGGTCGGCGCCAGCACACAGCGACCAATGAGAATAGCGCCTTACCTCCCATTGAGATACATGGAGGACTTTGAGTTTCAAATTTACCGCTGTAAGTGAGGCGCTATTCTCATTGGTCGGCGCCAGCACACAGCGACCAATGAGAATAGCGCCTCACTTCCCAATGAGATACATGGAGGACTTTGAGTTTCAAATTTACCGCTGTAAGTGAGGAGCTATTCTCATTGGTCGGCGCCAGCACACAGCGACATTCTGAGCAATCCGGTTACCGGATCCGGGTTTGAAGATACATTGTGAACTCAAAATATGTCTGAAGGCTCATGCGATTACCGCATCCGGATCTGGATGCGGTAATCACAATGAGCCTTCCAAATGTGACTCTGGCCAATTTGTTACATCCAAGAACGAATGTTTTGCTTGTGCATCAGGTGATTGACAGCCTGTTTTATGTAAATGCACCGTAAAGAGTAAGGTTATGTTCACAAAGGGTTTCGGCATTCATTCAGTGGCTCCATCAGGGTATATGGCCAAATTCCTGCAAAACAGCATTTGGGTGTAGACACTGATGGGACCATTGACTATATGGATGCAAAGCTACAGTGCTGTGCAAATTAATTGGGACAAAGCATTTTTTAAGTAAAATCGTAAGTTGGTTACCAGTCAGTGATTCAAACCAGTTTTAACTGCTTTGAACAGGTGTGAGTGTACAACCATGAGTAACAAAATGTGGTTTGACTGGTTTTAGTCAGAAAATAACACCTAGCTGCTCCCTCAGCTTCAGTTGAGAGCTTGTTTCTGTGAGGAGTGGTTTAGTGTACTTTTTCTCTCAGTGTGATTCGTGCCTGTAAAAATGGAAGTTACTCCACGGAAGAGGTCTAGAATTATTACTCTTAATGAACATGCAAGTCTGACTGTAAGAGAAATCGCTTCCACCGTTGGTATTGGAAAATCTACCGTTTCAAGAATAATTCGCACACACAATGAAACTGGATCTTTTTGTCCAAAACAAAAAGGGAAATGTGGAAGAAAAAGGAAAACGACACCAAGAACTGATAAAATACTTACCAGAAATAGTAAAATTAATGCAAGGAAAACTTGCTTTGTCCCAATTAATTTGCACAGCACTCTACATGTAGCTTTGTAAGTTCAAAGAAACCTGTACGTTGTAGCGCTGATCTTTTGGATCTTCGTCTTTATCAAAGCGATTTCACTTGTATTTTTCCCATTTGAAAATAAATTTTCTAACTCCATAAAAAACGAACAGAACAAAAAAAATTTCATACAATAAAAAAAAATTCATACAACAGGAAAAAATCATACAACACGTTTTGGCTAAACATTACAAGTTTAGCCTTCTTTAGGTACATAAAAAGCTTCCACAAATACACATGGGTACAATTTTTTCCTGTTGTATTAATTTTATTCTTGTATGAAATTTTTTTTGCTGTTCATTTTCGTGGAGTAATAAAAAAAAATTTCAAGTGGGAAAAGTACCAAAGAAATCGCTTTGATAAAAACGAAGATCCAAAATATCAGCGCACAAAGTACATGTTTCTTTCTACTTGCAAAGCTATATGTGACCTCTGGAACTATAATAAGTTCCACTACAGGTGTCCCATGTGAGCTGCAGGAGGAAAGAAATTATACATTCCTGATCCAGTGAGGTTCTCAAAGCTTTCTCACCTTCTAAACCAGGTGAGCATAAGGCTAGGGCCACACTTAGCATGTCACTTACATTTGCCAGATGCAGTAACTGGCAACGTTGCTGACAACGTTTTCCTGTGCGCTCTGCTAAAGCGTGGATCCTGGGGCTACCTGTGTGACTGCATCCATGGTAAACATCGGTTACCACGGAGCAGCGTTAGCTCTGAGCACCAAATGTTAACGCTGTCCATTACTGCAGGCTTGCCTCTGCAGTTACTGCATCTGGCCAACGTATGTGACCTGCTAAGTGTTCAAGTGAATAAGTGTTTAAACACTTGAATAAGTGTTTAAACACTTATTCATGCCCTCATCATCTCCCACCTTGACTACTGCAACCTCCTTCTCACTGGCCTCCCATCCAACTCTCTCACACCTCTCCAATCTATCCTCAATTCCGCTGCCCGACTAATCCATCTGTCCCCCCGCTACTCCCCTGTCTTTCCCCCAGGGAGGTTTGCCCTGAGGAAGCAGCAGGTCCTGCTGTGAAACGCGTTGGCTCAATAAACGGACATCAAACATACCCTTCCTGCTTGGTGGTCTGCGCGGAATCTAAACCTGGGATTTTTTCTACATAAACAGATTTCTCCCTCACCAGGTGTCTGCAGCGACCAGGATAACAAGGCTCTTGCAGTTTGTTGTGACTCACACAACCCAAAAAGGTGAGTCACACTAATCGGGGGGCATTGACTTATCATCATAGATAAGACCCTATGTGCGCTCCCTTCTCTCTTTGTTTTTGTTTACATAGATCAAAGTCCATCAAAGACAAAGTGCCCAGTGTCAGAAAGCTGGGTTTACTTTGGAAATTATGGGTGTTCCAGCAGGACAATGACCCCAAACATACTTCAAGATGTACAAAGAAACAGCTGGAGAGTTCTGAAATGGCCAACATTGAGTCCAGATCTAAATCCCATTGAATATCTGTGAAGAGATCTTAAAATTGCAAGTGCAAATCATAGTCGCGCGGTGTTACCTATAAAGATACATCATATAGCAAAAATTCAAGGAAAAAGGTGCACTCACCTTCATCAGACTTTATGCACACAGACTTTTAATTACCGATGGAAAGTTACATGCAGCAGGGGGTGAGGAGAAGGAACGGACAACGAGTCACACTTTACTTAGCGCTTCCAGTGGTCCTGTCCAGGACATATATGAGCATGATGAAGACACATCTATGTGCTGAAATGCGTTGTCTGTAAGGGGGAACCATCTATAGATTCAGATCAGTGGTGTTGGAGATGTGAATTATTTTAATGCTAAAAACTAAAAGTTAATTTTGGGCAAAGAAAACACACCATGGAGCCTACTGCAAAGCTTTTCTTTGTTGGACACTAAAGACTCCCTCCAAGTCTTCACCTCTTTCAAAGCAAGCAGCCCCACAGGAAGGTGCAACCGACCACATTCTCCAAGAGGAACGGTGAGCTGGCTTTTTTACAATTTTTCTTATATACTGTACATATATAACAAATACATGTTATACACATGCTCAAATATATATTCACAAAAACATACTGTAAATTTACACATACATACAGATTATAAATACACATAAATACTGTCAGGGTATTTTCATATCCCTCTTTTAGAGGAATCATAGAGGCGTGTTCACTTGCTGTGCAGCCGTCTCCCCTGCTCGGAGATCCGCTTCTCCAGGCTGCCCATGCTCAATGATGTCAGCCTGGCAGAGATGGCCACACATAGCACATTGTATGTTGCTACGTCTGACCTGCAAAGATGCCACCAGTGCTGGCCTGCACACTGCAAGTCTACAGTGCAGTGGCGACCAATGGCAGCTAGTGACAGTGCTGTGTGCACCATATCAGGATGAGGGATTGTAAATGCATGTTGCAAGTTGAAACTTTAAAGGGCCAGCAACCCACTTTGCAGTTTGGGCTCTGGATTAAGGGGCATTTTCCCGCCTTTGCAGATTACCAGTTTGGGTCTCATTGCAGCTATTTGTTCCAAAAAATGTTGAGATTTGATTCATTTTGCCTTTTATCAGTGTTTTTTTTCTGTTGTTCCAAAACATACAAAGGCATTAAACGTGCATATCAAAACACGTGAAATTGCAGACATTTTCTGGGAGAAAAACTTCATTTTCTGGAACAATTTCTAGGGTGTCAACACTTTCAGCCATAGAAACCAAATAGACTTTTCTGTGTTTTTGGAGCGCTTACACAGGGATTTAGAGAATTTAAAAGATAACTTAGCTTTTATTCACAACGCGCTTCAATGGCGGAACGCCATCTTCATCAGGTGATGAAGATGGCGTTCCGCCATTGAAACGCGTTGTGAATAAAAGCTATGTTATCTTTTAAATTCTCTAAATCCCTGTGTAAGCGCTCCTAAAACACAGAAAAGTCCATTTGGTTTCTATAATTTAATCTCCCTCAGGGAGATTGTGTCTGGAGCTGCTTCACAAGACCTGTGCTATCTGCACACCAGGACCTGTCCCTATGTCAGAGCCTGGCCAGCTGACTGCCACCACGTGACCGGAGGGAAGGCGCATTCCTCTGAATCACCGCTCACAGAGCGGCCCCTCCATCTATGCATCACCGAGGTTGTGCGGGGACTGCACAACCTCCTAAGGTGAGAGACCACCTGGAGTGACCTCTCTCCCCTTCCCCCTAAAGGCAGCGGGTCCCTCTCATTAGTGCCTCTCTCCTCTCTTCTTTTCACAACACTTTCAGCCATGACTGCTTATACAATCTTATGTGCACTCACTGATCTCCCCTGCACCTATGTACAGCACCTCACAGATTATAATGTACTAGCTGTAGTACCCGGCTACGCCCAGGTTAATAAATAACTGATGTTAGCTATAACAAAATAGAATTTGAAAATGTCATATTAATGACCTGTAAGAAAATAGAAGCTGAGCTGTGATTGATTGCTATAGGCAGTCTAATAAATCTCCAGCCAATAGTAAACCCTCCCGCTGGCCGGGCAGTGTATGTTACCTAACACATACACATAATAGACAGCTCCTGTGACTGACATCTGCCTTAATTGCAATATGGCACATGTGTTGCACATTGGCTGTTTTTAATCAGATGTTTATGTTTGGAAATTAAAGATAGCACACGTATGAGGCGAGTTGTGTGAGGTGATTTGTGCACATCTGTGTCTGTCTGTGTGGTGTGTGTGTCCCTGGGTGTGTGTATGTGTGCGTCCTGTGGGGAATCTGTGTGGTGTGTCTCTGTTAGTGTTCCTTTGTGGTGTGGTGTGTCCCTGTGGGGGTGCATGTGTCCCTATAGGGTGTGTATGTGTGTGTCCCTGTGGGGGGTCTATGTGGGTGTGTGTATCTGTTTGTGTGTGTCCTTGTGGTGTGTCCCTGTGGGGTGAGTGCATGTGTCCCTATAGGGTGTGTATGTGTGTGTCCCTGTGGGGGGTGTTCCTCTGTGTTGTGTGTGTCTCTTTGTGGTGTTGTGTGTCCCTGTGCGGTGAAAGCATGTGTCCCTATAGGGTGTGTATGTGTGTGTGTCCCTGTGGGGGTCTGGGGTGTGTGTGTGTGTCTCTTTGTAGTGTGTGTGCCCTGTGGGTGAGTGCATTGTCCCTATAGGTGTTATGTGTGTGTGTCCCTGTGGGGGGTCTGTGTGGTTGTGTGTATCTGTGTTTGTGTGTCTCTTTGTGGTGTGTGTGTGTCCTGTGGGGTGAGTGCATGTGTCCCTATAGGGTGTGAATGTGTGTGTGTCCCTGTGGGGGGGTCTGTGTCGTGGTGGTATCTGTGTTGTGTGTGTCTCTTTGTGGTGTGTGTGTGCCCTTGGGTAGTGCATGTCCCTATAGGTGTGTATGTGTGTGTGCCCCTGTGGGGTGTCTCTGTGTTGTTTGTGTCTCTTGTGGTGTGTGTGCGTGTGTGTCCCTGTGCGGTGAGTGCATGTGTCCTATAGGGTGTGTATGTGTGTGTTCCTGTGGGGGGGGTCTGTGTGGTGTGTGTGTATCTGTGTTGCGTGTGTCTCTTTGTGGTGTGTGTGCGTGTGTGTCCCTGTGCAGTGAGTGCATGTGTCCCTATAGGGTGTGTATGTGTTGTGTCCCTGTGGGGGGATCTGTGTGGTGTGTGTGTCTCTTTGTGGTGTGTGTGTGTCCCTGTGGGGTGAGTGCATGTGTCCTATAGGTGTGAATGTGTGTTGTCCCTGTGGGGGTCTGTGTTGTGTGTGTATCTGTGTTGTGGTGTCTCTTTGTGGTGTGTGTGTGCCCTGTGGGGTGAGTGCAGTGTCCATAGGGTGTGTATGTGTGTGTGCCCTATGGGGGTCTCTGTGTTTTTTGTGTCTCTTTGGTGTGTGCGTGTGTGTCCCGTGCGGTGAGTGCATGTGTCCCTATAGGTGGTATGTTGTGTGTCCCTGTGGGGTGAGTGCATGTGTCCCTATAGGGTGGCTATGTGTGTGTGTCCTTGTGGGGGTGGTCTGTGTGGTGTGTTTGTCTGTGTTGTATGTGTCTCTTGTGGTGTGTGTGTCCTGTGGTGAGTGATGTGTCGCATAGGGTTGTGTGTGTGTCCCCTTGGGGGGGGTTGCTCTGTTTGTGCTCTTTGTGTGTGTGTGTGTTTGTTCGGTGCATTGTGAGTATCCAATGTTGGGGCTCCACCTTAGCGACTATACACTTGCTGTTACTCTTTGTATGCGTGTGGTGTGTATACATGACCCCGTGCGTGGTGAATATCTCATGTTGGGGCCCCACCTTAGTGACTATATGCTGGTATGTGCTGTTAGTCTTTGGCGCTATCATTAAGCCTTTCTCATTCACAACTGTCAACTGGTAACTGTCACTTTTTCCCCATTATGTAGATAGAGGCAAAATTGTTTGGTGAATTGGAATAGGCGGGTTAAAATTGCACCTCACAACATAGCCTATGACGCTCTCGGGGTCCAGACGTGTGACTGTGCAAAACTTTGTGGCTATAGCTGACAGTTGTCGATTTTCCTCCAACACTTTTCCATTCACTTTTTCCCCATTATGTAGATAGGGGCAAAATTGTTTGGTGAACTGGAACGCGCAGGGTTAAAATTTCGCCTCACAACATAGCCTATGACGCTCTTGGGGTCCAGACGTGTGACTGTGCAACATTTTGTGGCTGTAGTTGCGACGGTGTAGATGCCAATCCGGATATACACACACATTCAGCTTTATATATTAGATTGCACTATATAAGATCTGTATGATGTATATTGTGTGTGATGTCCTGTACGTGCAGGATCAGACAGTGCAGGATGCTGTATAATGGTAGCTGTTTGTTTCTAACAGACCAGCTATTGTGGTGCAGGCGGCTGGTGGATCTTTATGTTACAATACATCCTCAGAATTGGCAGGGACTTTCCTGCACAGACCCACATGCATTCTCTGCAACCACGACTGTTACGCCCCTGACAGAAATCATACTGACCAAATGAATCATAGACACAAGATTAGAGGAGAAGTTACTGGACCTCATATGTAATAGGGTACAACCAGTGGCGTAATGTTCACGGTCGCAGGGGTTGTGGCTGTGACAGGGCCTGGACCTTATAAGATGCCCGCTTTACCAGCTGCCCCTGCGCCCACCGATCCCAGTGCCGGGCTCCTGCTTCACATGGATGTGTGTCCCCGAGGACACACATCCGTATCACTGAGCGCAGCACACGCTGCTATGGTCCGTGTGTCAGGAGAGGAAGGAGGAGGAGGGAGCCTCCTGTTTCCTGCTGCTCCGCCATCAATTCCTCTGGTGCTGCCTCTGGTGTCTGGTTTCCACTTCTGAGTCTTCTCTCAGCAAGGAGACCAGAGCAGCGGAGGAACAGGAAGGTGAAACAATTTTTTTTTTTCAGTAAGTGAGTGCTCGGTGGCCAGAGGATTATAGGGGGAGGAAAGGTGACATTAAACTGTAGGGAGAGTTATGAGACTGCATCATATACAGAGGCTATGAGGCTGCATATATGAAGGGGGCCATCAGACTCTAGTTACCCGCTTGGTACAACACTCATTCATATCACTAAACCACAAGCCAACACATGAGTGTAGCAGTAACCAAATACTGTAAGCCATAATCATCAACATTTACATAAATAAACACTTTGACATATATTATTCTGTTTGTAATTACTCTATATAATATATGCATTTCACTTTATGTATTGCAATTACTGAAATAAATTAATTTTCTGATGATTCTAATTCATTGAGATGCACCTGTATAGGACATTTTTTCTAAATTTGTCACTAGTAATATCTGTAACATCTTCCTTGGAAATTCAATTTAAAAGTTTTTTTCTTTTCAGAGAATAGGAACTTTCATGAGGATTAATTGCATACTTTGTTTGCAAAATCCATTCTACAGTTTTTGAGAAACCCAGCAATGAATATTATATGCAAATGAACTGCAAGGCTTTGGGATAGGACATGAACTTGCAGCTCTTTCCTCTCTCCCTGTTCCCTCCTGCCTTGTGTGTTTGACTGTTAGGTCACTTATGTTTCAGTGACCTACTTTCCCTACAAAATCTTTTGAGAACACAGTCAATGCTTGGGTTTAGATACATTATGAGGACCTTATTGTCATGTTCTCCGCTCCAGCACTGACAGAATCTCAGTCCGGTGAGACCACTCACTCATAATAGGTTCACTTTTTTATGTATATATTACTTATTCTTCTGCTCAATAATTTAGACTACCACAAGGCACAAAAACAATACAAAAATATGCACGTTCGATAAAATACACTCATGCTCTTACACAGAAAAAACACAAAAAACAATTTCAATGGCATCTTTTCTCGCTTAGAAAAAGCGCGAGATTTCACTTAGATGCTGGCGTTTGAACGTTAGGGCCGTGTCTCCATAGGCAACATTGGCAGCGTTAACACGGCGTACCATGGTGGTAGCAATGCGTTAAGGCAGCCAAAACCATATGTTTTTAACGCAATCCACTTTAACGTTAATCTGACCCTAGCCTTATAACTCTTGCTCAAACACATATCAAAGTACACACAGAAAATACACATGCTCATACACACATAGAAATACACACATGCTCAAACACAGAGAAATAACACAAAAATACTCACACATACACACAAGGAATAAAACACGCTAATACACTTAAAAAAGCACATTAAAATACCACATAGGAAATACACATGTAATATAACCTTCTATATCATTTGTCAAATTCTCCCTCTTGTTATTCCAGCAAGAGAAATCTGATATAAGCAGTGCAGCTGATAAGCAGATGTAGAGCCAACTATGATGGAACAAACGCAGGGTACATATCGCAGGCTCATCTTGCCCCACAGTAATAGTTCTCTCTTCCCTCCTGGCTGACCTGACACTAGAGGCAGCTCTGCACCTGACAGAGAAGAGGAGGCGCTGCCTGAATGGAGTAACACATCCCCCTTTTTTTAAGTTGTGCAGAGTTTTGTTGCACAGAGAGGGGTAACTCGTTGTTGCTCCCTACTGCTGTCTGGTGGATGGCCCCCATAGGACATGTCCCTGGAGCATGTGCTCCTCTTCCCTCAGCCCAGTCTACCCCTGCTGCAAATTTTTGATAATGCAAGTCGGTGAATTCAGTATGCTGACATTTAGAGACTAATTGAGTAAGAAAGTGGGTGACAACAAGTACTGAACAAAATAAAGTGCCCCTGTTGTGTCAATAAAAAATGCTTATGTTGTGGAGATCCAGAGATCAAGTAAACAGCAGTAGATAAACATCTGAATGATACATAAGGTGCCATGTCAATCCAAAGGTGAATGCATAAGGAAATTAGACAATATTATGCAGTGCAGAATCAACCTTTTCTTACTTTTGACTCCGCAAAAACCTATTCATTCTCATCCGGATTATTTCAATTATCTATTAATTGCTCTCCATTTACTAAACTTTCCCATCTCCAATCCATCCTGAATGCAGAAGCCAGGATCCTATTCCTCTCCAATGCTTCACGGATGCCTCTATCCTGTGCAGTCATTGCATTGGCTGCCATTCCGCTACAGAGCACAATATAAACTTATTGATTTTATTCAAAAACCCTCCACAGCTCTGGACCGCCCTACATCTCCTCCCTCATCTCTATTTATCGCCCTACCATTCTGATAATGACCCAAGGCTGATATCCTCAATGATCCAAACCTCCCTCTTCCGTCTCTACTTCTTGCGCCAGTTTTCTGGAATGTACCAAATATAACAATTCGATTAATTCTGAGTTTTAAGCAGGCCATAAAAAAGCATTTTTTTAGATTAACCTATCTAACTACCGGTAATCTTATTTTGCCCTTTAAAATATCTTCTTCCAAATCTGGCCTCTTGTGTCATCTATTTACACCCCCATGCATTTTATAGCACTTTATCTGTACCGTTCAGATCCTGGCTGGTGAGCGGTTCATGCAGCATTATGTGAATCCCCTATTTATTATATTGATGGCTGTTTACCATTACCTTTGTGCCTCCCTTATTTCCTCCTAGAATGCAGTTTACAGGCAGGGACCTCACTCCACCTGATATCTGTTACTCTGCATTGTCTCATATTGCCAGTACATGTTCTCTCTGAATTGTAAGGACCGCTTCACACTGCATTTTTTACCTGTCCGTGTGGATCCTTTAATTTGAAGGACTACACGGACAGGCATGGATGTGTGCAAATGGATGCCACTGATGCTCTCGGATCCTTTTTTTGACGAATCCATCACTTACTAGACATTAGGGGAATCCTTTTGCATGCATTACAATTCTTGAGAGAGAGGGAGACAGAGAGAGAAAGAGAAGGAAGAAGGGAGAGACAGAGGGAGAGGTTGAGGGAGAGAGAGAGAGGCAGAGGGAGTGAGTTCCCTGAGCTGTAGTTTGGATTTCTGCTGAAGGGAAAAAAAAACCTCCTTAAATCTTCTTCCTTAGCGAGTGTGACGAACTGAGTGTGACCGGAACGTAAGTGCGAACGTAAGCAAGTGTGTGGCTTGTGATTCAGTGACTTTGGATTCAGGGAGTTTGGAAGGGAGGGCTTACTGAATTGCTGGTTGTATTTTATTAATACCCCCTGTATATTTAATCCGCCCACTGCTGCCTCCCTGATGCCAATCATTGTCTCCCTCGCCTGCTGCATAGTTCACAGAGCTTATTGCAGTGCTGGCCGCTTTGCCCTGAGGCATATAAGCATACCCAGCAGGCCATAGGTGAGGCATTCAGGTTTCGGACGTTGCCATGTACAACCCCACCAGCTCAGCCACGGGAAAAGGACCAGAGAGGAGGTACGACCGCAGCAGTAAATGGATGCTACAGGATCTGTGCCAGAGGCAAAAAATTGAATACAGGAGCGCTGACACTCGGTCGGCTTTGATCCAGAAGTTGGTCCATTGGAGGGCCCAGAATGATGAGGAGGATGATGAGGACCCCGCCGATATTGAACCAGAGGAGTTAAATTATGTGTCACATCATGTATCCAGTGACAATCGTGAATCAACCTTGTCTCTAGCAGCCCAAGTCGAGCAGTGGTTTGTTGCATTGGGGCCCAACTCCTCAAAAGAGGAGAGGGTTGCTGTGATAGGATATCTTTATGGAATTCCAGCTTCCGGGATGCTAGCAGCAACCAATCAAGAAGGATGGTTCCGCTACCCAGAAGAAGCCCCACCAGGACAAAGGTACACAGACAGGATCCGTGACTTGTACAATCCACGGTGCTGGTATACGTGTGGACATCTTGGACATATGGACAAAGATTCCAAAATCAACAAGAGCCTGCAGCACCCACAGCCATTGAGGAAAACTTAAACCTCCATTGTGGTGCCCGTCTACTACTAGGGAGTCATCCTAGTCAACACACAGTAAATGAATAAAAAGAGGAGCAGCACCACATACCAACGGGATCCTTTTGCAGTATCTTTATTCCAGCACCCCAGTGCGACGTTTCGGACTATGTCCTTTATCAAGCAACCACATACACATATACAATTTGCTTTATATAGTCCAACACTCCTCCCCTCAATAACATTCCACCAATCGTGTGATATAACAAACAATCAACATTATACATTAATGTATCTAAGGATAAAATGACCCCATCTTAACATCATCCTCCTATTAACATACCGCTGCTTAAGATGTCCATGATCCATATATGGAAATTCCAGGCAATGTCCGTTTTTATGATATAATGCTCTAGTTCCCAAAGTCACTTCCTTGTTATGTCACTAACCAATCCGGGCCGACGTCAGGTGGATTACCATAGCAACAGTCCTCTGGGGCGTCCTCCAATACCGCCCCCTCAACTCTTCATCCAATAGGGGGCAAGGTACGTTATGTGTGCGCCGTATTATAAGCGCTGGTTGGACAAAGAGTCTCAGCGTCTCAATAATGCTAGTCCAGCTTACACACTTCCTTCCGGGCTTCTCGTGCATCAAATTAGCAGTTCCCTTCCTCCCGAGTGCACCAACCAAACACCTCCCCCGGAAACACCACAATGTCTATATCAGTTCCTTATTCACCCATATCTATGACCACTCTTATATATAAAATATAAAATATAATTACAATATCTTCTTCCAAATCTGGCCTCTTGTGTCATCTATTTACACCCCCATGCATTTTATAGCACTTTATCTGTACCGTTCAGATCCTGGCTGGTGAGCGGTTCATGCAGCATTATGTGAATCCCCTATTTATTATATTGATGGCTGTTTACCATTACCTTTGTGCCTCCCTTATTTCCTCCTAGAATGCAGTTTACAGGCAGGGACCTCACTCCACCTGATATCTGTTACTCTGCATTGTCTCATATTGCCAGTACATGTTCTCTCTGAATTGTAAGGCCCCCTTCACACTGCATTTTTTACCTGTCCGTGTGGATCCTTTAATTTGAAGGACTACACGGACAGGCATGGATGTGTGCAAATGGATGCCACTGATGCTCTCGGATCCTTTTTTTGACGGATCCATCACTTACCAGACATTAGGGGAATCCTTTTGCATGCATTACAATTCTTGAGAGAGAGGGAGACAGAGAGAGAAAGAGAAGGAAGAAGGGAGAGACAGAGAGAGAGGGAGAGGGAGAGAGAGAGAGGCAGAGGAAGTGAGTTCACTGAGCTGTAGTTTGGATTTCTGCTGAAGGGAAAAAAAAAACCTCCTTAAATCTTCTTCCTTAGCGAGTGTGACGAGCTGAGTGTGACCGGAGCGTAAGTGCGAACGTAAGCAAGTGTGTGGCTTGTGATTCAGTGACTTTGGATTCAGGGAGTTTGGAAGGGAGGGCTTACTGAATTGCTGGTTGTATTTTATTAATACCCCCTGTATATTTAATCCGCCCACTGCTGCCTCCCTGATGCCAATCATTGTCTCCCTCGCCTGCTGCATAGTTCACAGAGCTTATTGCAGTGCTGGCCGCTTTGCAATGAGGCATATAAGCATACCCAGCAGGCCATAGGTGAGGCATTCAGGTTTCGGACGTTGCCATGTACAACCCCACCAGCTCAGCCACGGGAAAAGGACCAGAGAGGAGGTACGACCGCAGCAGTAAATGGATGCTACAGGATCTGTGCCAGAGGCAAAAAATTGAATACAGGAGCGCTGACACTCGGTCGGCTTTGATCCAGAAGTTGGTCCATTGGAGGGCCCAGAATGATGAGGAGGATGATGAGGACCCCGCCGATATTGAACCAGAGGAGTTAAATTATGTGTCACATCATGTGTCCAGTGACAATCGTGAATCAACCTTGTCTCTAGCAGCCCAAGTCGAGCAGTGGTTTGTTGCATTGGGGCCCAACTCCTCAAAAGAGGAGAGGGTTGCTGTGATAGGATATCTTTATGGAATTCCAGCTTCCGGATTGCTAGCAGCAACCAATCGAGAAGGATGATTCCGCTACCCAGAAAAAGCCCCACCAGGATAAAGGTACACAGACAGGATCCGTGACTTGTACAATCCACGGTGCTGGTATACGTGTGGACGTCTTGGACATATGGACAAAGATTGTCGCCAACGCTGGGGACCCATGCCTGGAGATCATCTGCCAGCCCACCCAGTCAACATATGTAGAGATGAACCAGCGATACCTGGAGGATACTACCCCAAAGAAGCACCAGTAGATGAGGAAGTAATTTACCCGGTCCACACCCTACGGCAGGCCGGACACCGTACACCAGGCAACCTCAATCGCCACATCCAGACGGTGAAGGTCGGTTGAATACAGGCTCAGGGACTTCGAGATACTGGATCTTCAATCACCCTGGTTAGCCCAGATATTGTTCCCACCAAATATCATTTACCAGGCCGCCAAGTGACCATCTCCCTTGCTGGGGGCCAGCGATCGAACATTCCTCTGTAGTTGGACTTGGGAACTGACCAGGGAGAGGTTGAAGTGGGGCTCATGGATGGCCACCCAACCCCTGTTCTTTTGGGAAATTACCTAGGACAAGGATTATCCAGCCAGTTTGTCACCGCCATCACCTGTAGCCAAGCATCACCCTTGTGCAGATCTTTCTACCAACCCATCTGAGGATAACCCTCCTCCTCAATCTTCAGCCTCCTTTTCTGAGCCGACCAATGTGAGTACATCAAACCAAACTGTGACCATTGACTGGGGGGAGATAGATCGTAAGGATTTCAGGGAAGCCCATCTGACAGACCCCACCCTAGAGCTTATCCATTGTGCGGACCTGGGGGAGGAAATCAGGGGTAGGTGTATAGATGGGAAAGAGGCCTCTTATATCGAGAGAAGCCCACATGCTGCTCAGAAAAAACCCTGGACCCGTGTACATCAGCTTGTAGTACCCCAGCAATATCGATCACAACTATTGCGCTTAGCTCATGATGTTCCTGCAGCTGGGCACATGGGGATCAAAAAGACCCGGACCCGCCTGTTGTGTAGTTTTTTTTAGCCAAGGGTCACTCAAGAAGTGAAGAAATACAGAGCCTCTTGTCCAGTGTGCCAATGTATGGGTGGGGCCCCATGTCGTGCCCCACTCCAACCCATGCCTTTGATAAGGGAACCGTTCCAAAGAGTTGCCATTGGTTTAGTAGGCCCTTTAGCCATCCCCAGCCGCAGCGGAAAAAGATTCATCCTCACTCTGGTAGACTTCGCCACCCGCTACCCAGAAGCCACTGCCTTGACTTCCATAGATGCAGAGCATGTGGCTCAAGCTTTACTGGAAATCTTTAGCCGGATAGGGTTTCCACAGGAAGTATTAACTGACCAGGGGGCACAGTTCCAAAGCGAACTGATTCAGACCCTCTGGGAGAAGCATGCAGTCCGCCCCATGCGCACAACCCCCTACCATCCTGAAACTAATGGATTGTGTGAGCGCTTCAATAGAACTCTGAAACAGCTCATTAGCCGTTATGTAGAGGCCGAGGGGAGGACTTTGAGAAAAACCTGCAGCAGCTCCTTTTTGCTTACCGGGAGGTGCCGCAGGACTCCACTGGGTTCTCCCCCTTCGAATTGCTGTATGGCCAAAAAGTGCGGGGGCTCTTAGAGCTGGAATGAGAAACTTGGGAGGGCACCTTCCCCACAGAAGAGGTTCCCATACTGGACTATGTTCAAAAGTTTAGGGAAAGGATGAGGCACCTGATGGCATTAGCCCACGGGAACTTAGAAGTGGCTCAGGAAAGGCAAAAACGATGTAATGACCGCGCTGCTCGACTCCGAGAATTTGTCTGTGGACAGAAAGTCCTGGTACTTGTACCGATATGCAAAAACAAGCTGCAAGCCATGTGGGCGGGTCCATTTACCATTACCAGGAAATGTGGGAATATGGACTACACTGTAGCTCTGGACCGAGCAGGTGTTTGTGAGCGTACCTACCATGTTAACAGGCTAAAGGTTTATGAGGAAAGAGAGGTCACCAACTTAGCAGTTTGTTGTCCCGATTTAGATGACCCCGATACAGACCAGATCCCAGACCTATTAGTGGACTCCAAAAGGGAAATGGGGGTAAAAGATGTATCACTGGGGGAACAGCTTTGTCCATCCCAGAAGCAACAGTTATCAGACGTACTCAGACCATATGAATCCCTGTTCACGAGTTTGCCTGGTCGAACACCTCTGGTCCAGCATCATGTCAACACAGGGGCATCCACTCCACTACGCCAACCCGCCTTCCGAGTGACACCCCCGGTATTGGCAATGATGAAGGCCGAGGTGGATGACATGTTAAATATAGGAGTCATCGTTCCCTCCCAAAGCCCATGGGCTGCCAGCATTGTGCTGGTGCCAAAAAAGGACAAGAATACTAGTTTCTGTGTGGACTATAGACGGCTCAATGAGATCACAGTTACAGATGCCTACCCCATGCCCCGGGTGGATGAACTACTAGATCGGTTGGGGGGATCGCAGTTTATATCCACTCTCGATCTGAGCAAGGGATACTGGCAGATCCCACTCACAAGAGAGGCTCAAGAGAAATCAGCTTTCATAACCCCTTTTGGCCTATATGAGTTCACCAACATGCCTTTTGGGATGAAGAATGCCCCAGCTACCTTCCAGAGGATGGTGGACCATTTACTAGAGGAATGTCAGGGGTATGCCAAGGCCTATTTGGATGACATCGCTATCTTCAGCGACACCTGGGAAGAGCATCTTCAGCATGTGTCCCAAGTGCTGCAAAGGGTAGCCAAAAGCCCAGCTCACCATCCGACCTGACAAATGCCAAATGGGGATGGCCGAGGTGCTATACCTGGGACATCGAGTGGTAAGTGGGTGCATTCGTTCAGAAAAGGCAAAAGTAGAAGCAATTACCCAGTGGCCGCTCCCTGTCAACCAAAAACAGGTCCGCACGTTTTTGGGCAACGCAAATTATTATAGAAAATTTATCCCCAATTACAGCACAGTAGCAAAACCACTCAGTGACCTCACAGCCAAAAAATATGCCCGCAACCTTATCTGGATCCCAGAATGTGATGCTGCGTTCCTCCAGTTGAAAGACCGGCTAGCCCACAGCCCAGTTCTTACTGCTCCTGACTTCCGCCATAGGTTCATTGTCCAAACAGATACATCAGACACAGGACTAGGAGCGGTACTTAGCCAAGTGGGGGCTGACGGCGAGGAACATCCGATAGCTTATCTCTCCCGGAAACTGTTGGACCGAGAGAGGGCCTACTCCACTATAGAAAAAGAATGCCTGGCCATAGTCTGGGCCTTAACCCTAAAAAAATTGCAGCCCTACCTCTATGGCAATGAGTTCACAGTCCTTACTGACCACAATCCATTGAGTTGGCTAAATCGCACTGCTGGTGACAACGGACGATTGCTTAGGTGGAGTTTGGCGTTACAATCTTCCAATTTCTCCATCTCACATAAACAGGGCAAGAACCATGGAAATGCAGATGGGCTGTCCCGACAGGTGGAGAAGGATGATCGGAAGCCTATCCTGTCTGGCTAAATAAGAAGGGGGAGAACTGTAACAAAATGGACCCCTTTAATATATAATGTAGGAGGATTTCTTATTCATTCAGACCATATTGTATTTTGGTTTGCAAACTTGTGATGGCCAACTCAATGGTCCTGGAGTCTTGGAGATGACTGTTAGTGTTTATTTTAATGGAATTATCTCCCCTCTAGAAGGTCAGAGGGACTTAATCCTGTTAGAATGCCATTGTAATTACCATGTGGATTGTTCACTCTATGTAAATGTATCCTGCTAGGTGGTAGGTAAACCATCTGTATGTGGCTCTCTCATGTCTGGACTGCAATATGACTAAAAATGTTTATAAGAGGCTTGAGATCCAGCCAATGAAAAGGCAGTTTTATTCCACCTATTGTGAAGTCCCCAGGATCCTGCAATGAGGGCTGAGGATATATAAGGAGGACTGTTCATTTTGACCAGCAGTTGGATATAGGCAGCTAATCTAGGATCTTCGGGTCCGATTGGCAAGCCATAACTCCAGGCCTAGGCATTTCGGTGCTGACCAAGGGGATCAGAGCCTGGATTATAACACCACAAGGACTTCAGCATCTAATTATCGGATTCGGCTTTGATGACAAAGACTGCATAAGGAAGCCACACAGGTTGGGACAATCCAGTCACCTGGCTACAGACTTTGCTGTGCTATATTCTAATCCCTGGTGAGCCAGCGGAAGGGTGAGACTCTGTTGCCTGTTACTGTGTTTTACTGGTTATGTGTTATATGCTGTTAACTGTTGGGGATCCAATAAAGTCTTACTATTGTGGTTCCCTCACCCTGTGTTGTCTGAGTAGTGTTCCGCCCACGGTTAAAGAGCTCGGGTGTTCTGATTGGGGATGAGCCCTGGTCCACGTTGCCTTGCTAAAGGCAGCTGGGCCAGCGGACGAGAGCACCCACTGACCCCCGGGTCTCCACAACCACTATGGCTAAATAAGGCTGTAAGGGGCGCAACAAGTGACAGAAAGCATTTAGGGGATTAAAGCAAGTAGGTAGTGATGAGGCATTAAATAAATACAGAAAATTAAATAACATCTGTATAAAGCAAAGCAAGGCAGCAAAGATTGAGACAGAGAGACTCATTGCAAGAGAAAGTAAAAAAAAATTCCAAAATATTCTTTAACTACATAAATAGTAAGAAACTAAAAAATGGTTGTGTTGGCCACCTTAAAAATAGTCTGGGTGAAATGGTGGATGAGGACGAGGAAAAAGCCAATATGCTAAATGACTTTTTTGCAACAGTATTTACACAAGAATATCCCATGACAGACAGCATGATCAGTGATAACAAAACCTCTCCATTAAATGTAACCTGCTTAACCCAACAGGAAGTACGGCACCGTCTAAAAATCACTAAAGTTGACAAATCCCCAGGCCCGGATGGGATACACCACAGAGTACTGCAGGAATTAAGTACCGTCATAGATAAACAATTATTTTTAATCTTTAAAGATTCCATAATAACAGGGTCTGTACCACAGGATTGGCGTATTGCAAATGTGGTGCCAGTATTCAAAAAGGGGACAAAAACTGAACTTGGAAATTATAGGCCACTAAGCTTATCCTCTACTGTGGGTAAAATCCTAGAGGGTTTTCTAAGAGATGCTATACTTGGAGTATCTGAGTAAAAATAACCTCATGACCCAATATCAACATGGGTTTATGAGGGACCATTCCTGTCAAACTAATCTAATAAGCTTCTATGAAAAGGTAAGTTCTGGACCAAAGAAATGCAGTGGACATGGTATATATGGACTTTTCAAAAGTTTTTGATATGGTGCCACACAAAAGGTTGATACATAAAATGAGAGCAATGGGGATAGGGGAAATTAATTGTAAGTGGGTTAAGAACTGGCTCAGTGATAGGAAACAAAGGGAGGTTATTAATGGAACACACTTAGAATGGGTCACAGTTAACAGTGGGGTATCACAGGGGTCAGTATTGGGCCCGCTTCTTTTTAACATATTTATTAATGACCTTGTAGGGGGCATACAGAGAAGAATCTCAATATTTGCAGATGATACTAAACTCTGCAGGGTTATCAATACAGAGGAGGACAATTTTATATTACAGGAGGATTTATGTGAACTAGGATTTATGTAAACTAGAAGCTTGGGCTGATAAATGGCAAATGAGCTTTAATGGGGATAAATGTAAGGTCATGCACTTGGGCAAAGGAAATAAAATGTATAATTATGTTCTTAATGGTAAAACACTGGGCAAAACTACCACTGAAAAAGACCTGGATGTGTGGGTAGATGATAAACTCACATTTAGTGCCCAATATCAGGCAGCTGCTGCAAAGGCAAATAAAATAATGGGATGCATTAAAAGAGGCATAGATGCCGATGAGGAGAATATAATTTTTACCTCTATACAAGTCACTAGTGTGACCACACTTAGAATACTGTGTACAATTCTGGTCTCTGCTGTATAAGAAAGACATAGCTGAACTAGAGCGGGTGCAGAGAAGAGCGACCAAGGTTATTAGAGGAGTGAGGTGTCTGCAATACCAAGACAGGGTATTAAACTTGGGGTTATTTAGTTTGGAAACGAAGGCTTAGGGGTGATCTTATAATAATGTATAAATATATGAGGGGACAGTACAGAGACCTTTTTAATGATCTTTTTACTCTTAGGCGTGAGACGGGGACAAGGGGGTATCCTATACGCCTGGAGGAAAGAAGGTTTAATCATAATCACAGACGTGGATTCTTTACTGTATGAGCAGTGAGACTATGGAACTTTCTGCAACATGACGTTGTAATGAGTGACTCACTACTAACATTTAAGAGTGGCCTGGATGCCTTTCTTGAAAAAAAATAATATTACCGGTCATATATACTAGATACTTTATAGAGCGTTGATCCAGGGAACTACCGTAGTCTGATTGCCGTATGTGGAGTCAGGAGGATTTTTTTTCCCCAATGTGGAGCTTAGTGTTACCACATGTTTTTTTTTGCCTTCCTCTGGATCAACATGTTAGGCTAGGGTCACACTTGAATCTAGGATTGCGTTCACCGCATCCAGATCCGGTAAACGCAATTGGATTCTGACATTCAGCAATCCGGGACCGGATTGCTGAAGCCGCAATCTGGTAACCGGATTGCTCAGGATGTGTATTCCTGAGCAATCCGGTTACCGGATAGTTTGCTCATCCCTGCTGCCACAGGGATGAGCAAACTGTTCTGTTGTTAGTAAACTCTTTATTTTATTAATAAATGCTTGTACAATGTCTCTAGGGGGTGCCCAGTCCCCCTAGAGACCTTACACCCACTCAGGTGGGCTTATACTGCTAAAATGTGTTGTAGGATGTCAGCTGTTGTACAGTTTTATGAAGGAAAGCGCTGAGCTCCTCAGAGAGGCGCGAATACTATAGCTAATGGTACAGTATGTGTGCCGCTGTTTGAGGTCCTGAAGCCACTTACAGTAGATCTATGGGCAATCGCCAGTACAAGCATTTATTAATAAAATAAAGAGTTTTACTAACAACAGCGCATTTTGCTTATCCCGGTGGCAGCCGGGATAAGCAAAGTATATGCGGGAACCGCATTGATCAGGATTACACGGATGTTAAAACCGCTCCGAAAACTGCAGCCTGCATGATTTTTACTGCAGGCTGCAGAGCCGGAGACAGAAACCTTGTCTAGCCTATGCTAAAAAATGGAAATCTTGTGAAGCGATCCGGTTTTTAGCATAGGCTCGTATGAGGAGTGTTTCCTGATCCAGTTTTGAGGTTTTTTTTTATTTTTTAAAACCGGATCAGGTTTTAAAAAAAAAAACCTGATGTGTGACCCTAGCCTTAGGCTATGGGTTGAACTAGATGAACTTAAAGTCTTCCTTCAACCTTAAATACTATGTTACAATGTTACTATGTAAAGGGAGAGAGCGAGATAGAGAGAAGTAAAGTGGGAGAGAGAGAGAGAGAGAGAACTGGCCTTCCCAAAGAAAGGAGGAGCTGTGCCTGGCTTCAGAGCATGCTCAGTACAGCACAGCGGACTCAAACAAACAAAAACGGAAAAAGGTGTTCCCGTTTCTGTCTATTTGTGTCCGCTTTTTTGAAGCCAGCCCAAAATCAGAGCAGTCTCCGATTTTGGGTACAGCAGAAAAGCAGACACTAACGGATCCATCACAAAAATGACACAAACAGCTGGTCACTTTGGACCATTCAGTGCCCATAGGGATACATGGGAGGCAAAAAAGTATCCCTGACTATCCATTTCAAAACAAACACACACGGATCTCCAAAAACATAGTGTGACGGGGGCTTAAAGTGCTGCAGAATATGTTTAGCGCTATATAATATAAAAATTATTATTATTACAGATAATAACAGTTTTCTGTGCAACTTCAGCATTGTCTGTTGACATATAGCCACATGTGTAAGGCTAGGGTCACATTAACTTTATGGGCTGTGCTAGGGGGTTGCGTTAAAAACATAGGTTTTGGCAGCATAAACGAAGTGCTACCGCCATGCTTAAAGTTGCCAATACTTTCCTATGGTGACACGGCCCATAGCACGGCTCAAACGCCGGCATCTGAATGAAATTTTGCGCTTTTTCCTAATGTGAGAAAAGATGTTGTTGAGAGTGTCTTTTCTCACTTAGGAAAAAGCGCAAGATTTCACTCAGATGCCGGCATTTGATCCGTGCTAGGGGCCGCGTCACCATAGGTAAGCATTGGCAGCGTTAACCATCGCGGTAGCGCTGCGTTAAGGCAGCCAAAGTCTATGTTTTTAATGCAACCTCCCTTTAACGTTAATGCAACCTTAGCCTAAGACTAGGGTCACATTTGGGACCTTGAGAGTTAGGGTGGTGAGAGAGCGCACAGCCTGGTTGGAGGTAAAAATGGGTGCTGCAACACAGAAGCAGGTGAACTGCAAAAGGGAAGAAGAAAGGGCTTCTGTATGAAGTGCGCACAGCCAATATGCAGGTGAAAAAACAAATATTTATTTAGTGCAAGACAGAAAAAACCTTTATGCGTGTTAAAAGCAATTAAAACCAATTTCCCTCTGCCACACACAACATCATACAATTTACCCAGAACCCGGGTGGGTATTAAAGGTGAGATACATTAAGAGTAAGAGCTATTACACAGAGCAAAATAAACCTCTATTTAGAATATATATTGGTGACTTTGGCAATTACAATAGATCTAGCTATATGGATGTTAGTCTGGAAACATACATTATATTATGCACAGTTAGATTGGTTATATAATATAGGAACACAAGAAAAAAAAAAAAAAAAAAAGGTGACATCACATAGCGACCGTATATACGAGATTGGGTGCCAAAACCAGGTACATTAATCACAGATCATCACAACATTGTAGACAATCCAGAGGTATTAAGCTACAGCTCTAATTATATCATAGTGTTGTCCACTATAAGAAAAGCAATACTGGCCCCGTGTATCTGCAGCCCCTTGGGCGTCACCCAAGGACATATGACACAGTCCCCACAATCAATGAATTGACAAGGCAGTTAGTAAAATAGTGATCATGCTGCATGGAAACCTTTCTGTATAATTATAATCAAAAACCCTTATATGCCCTTTAGGTAGAAAAGGCACCTCAGCACAGTGGCTGTAAAGTCACATAAAGGTGACCCGTGCATACAGGGACCTTCAATAAGGAGAAGGGTAGGTGGAGGTGAGCAGTTTGACCACACAGGGGGAGGGTATTTGCCTGTCAGTAGGATCTGTGCAGTGCTATGTGCGTGCTGGGAAGCCACATAGCATGCACTGGTGGGGAGACAGGTGTATAAATCAAGGGGATGTCAGATTGGAGAGAGCATACCATACCATACCATACCCAAGTGATAGGGGCCTGGAGTGTGGGCAGTAGGGACCAAGCCCAACGCGTGTCGCCACAATCAGTGGCTTCGTAACCAATCTAAGGCGGCCGTCACACGCTACGATATAGATAACGATGTCGGATACGATGTCGGATTTGCACATCGTCCGAACGATGTGTGTGATCGTTCATCTACCGCTACATGAACAGACATCCTCATACGACTCCCCGATGCAGCGATCCAGCGGTCGTCTGAGCGATCTACTTATCATCTGTGCACATCGTTAGCAAACAGTCACACAGAAACCTCGTAAACGATGTGGGGGTAAATGTGGGCGTATGTGAAGGTACATTTGAGCACATAGGCGTGCCTCATGTATTACAAGGCGCTCCCCTCGCTCCATCATTGGTGGCCAGTACTGACTGCTCATTGGTCAGATGTTGTTGGAAACACGGCGGCCTAATTATCCGACTATCCTGTGATGTGCATTGCCATGTCCATGTGTAAACACGTACTGCTATCCCAAAAAGCCTATAATGTAAATAGTGAAATGTAGAAACCGCTATCCCCATGTGGCTGCGCGCCCTGTTGCGGCCATGACTGTGCTGCAATGTGCATGGGAGGAGCTAGCACCTTGCAGGCGGAATGAAACTGAAAGCAAATTCATGACGTCAGTACGACCGCTCGCGTGGGCCATACACATTGCAACGCGCCGGACGCGCTGTGACACGGCGAGGAACACTTCTACGACACCTACGGGACAAGAACCCGGGGCGTGGCGTAACGCAGCGTTGTGTAAAGCACTCGTTGGGGGGTATGACACCGTGCAGAGTATATTGGACCCAGGGCAAGACTGGAGTTTTTGAGCAGGCCGCCCTGGTGTCTGGCCGTAAATGTAAACCAACAAGGCAGGATCAGCCAAACGGCACCTATGTGTAGTAGTGCTTTTGCTCGGTGTAATAGCTCATAAGGGCCCGTCACACAGGGACATATCGCGGCGATGTTGCCGGGGATCGCGGGAACGCGCATCCCTGACAACATCGCCGGTGAGATGTCACACTGAGCAACTTACCGGCGATGTCGCCGGCTAGTTGCCGCGGCTATCACTCGCTGGGTTGCCCAGCAACCCAGCGAGCGATAACTCGCAATGTTGGATATAGGCGGAATCGCCCGCAACATTGCAGGTTACCGCGTTACACAGGGCGATCAGGCAGGATCGCCTGACCAACATCGCCAGGTTTCCCAACATTGTTGAGAAACCTGGTGATGTTGCTCAGGCGATTCATCGCCTGATTATCGCCCTGTCACACGAGGCAACTCGCCGGCGATGTCGCCGCAACCTGGCCACGCCCCTCAGTTGCCGGCAACATCGCCGGCGATATGTCCCTGTCTGACGGGCCCTTTACTCTTAATGTATCTCCACCTTTAATACCCACCCGGGCTCTGGGTAAATTGTATGATGTTGTGTGTGGCAGAGGGAAATTGGTTTTAATTGCTTTTAACACGCATAAAGGTTTTTTCTGTCTTGCACTAAATAAATATTTGTTTTTTCACCTGCATATTGGCTGTGCGCACTTCAGACAGAAGCCCTTTCTTCTTCCCCTTTCACATTTGGGACCTTGTATCCGTTGGAAGGACGCTTTAAAGGATCCTGCTTTTCCCCTAAGGGTATGTGCACATCAGTCGTTTCTGCATCTTTGCAGAACGACCGGGAACCGGTGGAGACTGGCAGAAACTGAGTTTTCTGAACTCGCCAGTGTCCCTCGTTTTGTTAGCGATTTGCTAACGTTTTGTGATCGCTTTATTAGCGTTTGTACAGCGTGTTCTTGGCGATTTCCCCGGCGTTTTTCTTAGCGATTTCCAGACTGGTCTTTGGTGCACTTGTTCAGCTGGAACCGCTGGAAAAACGGTGAAAATAAGTCACTTCCTCTATCTTGGAAAACCGGTGGAAAACCGGTGAATAAACTGAAAACGACCAGACAAAAACCGTTCTAATGTAGACAGCGTTTTCTAATCTCCATTGACTTGCATGTTAATCCAACCGGTGGCTAGGATTAATATAAATTAACATAAAACTGAGCGGAAACCGCCGACGGAAAACGCTGAAAAACAGCCCACAAAACGACTGATGTGCACATACCCTTAACATTTTTATGGCGTTTTTTTTTTTTTTCATTCTTAGTGCTAGCATTAATGCCTGCATTTCCCATTGACTCCCATGTTAAAAAACGCTAGCATTTTTGCAGACAAACTACTTTTTCAATGCGTTTTTTACATAGGAGCCTATGGATGCGTTAACGCTAGCGTTTTTCAACATTTGAACATCAAAACAACACTGGCTTTTAGCGCACGCATGGTGCTAATCTGACCCTGGTCTAAGTGACATTATAGTAATGAAACATTCAAAAATGCTATCATTTTTAAAATGAAATAAGGTTAACAGTAACCACATATGCTGCAGAATTTAAAGTGCTGACTAAACAAAGAAACAGTCAAATATGTGCAATAATTCCATATGTAGAATCACTGTTGCTAAAAAAGACCTCATGTGATTGAAAAAGCAGGATGGTATTGTGCAAAATAGCTTTTAATTAGGGATGGGCGAATCTACTCGCTAGGACTCGTTACTCGGCGAGTAGTAAGGGACTCGCAGGACTCGGTACTCTGCGAGTTTCCCAGCGATTACTCGCACAGTAAACGAGTCCAATGCAAATCAATATCAATCCTAGTTTTGTCAGAGACGCTGACAAAACTAGGATTGCCTTTGACTTGCATTGGTCTGATTACTGTGCAAGCAATTGCAGGGAAACTCGACAAGTAACTGCTGTTACTTTGCGAGCCGAGTCCAGCTGTCTTCTCTGTGCAGGCTGCCGCAGCTCCAGGTTCCTAGAGCCCGCCTGCTCACAGAGAGGATGTAGCAGAGCTGCGATTGTTCTCAATCTGCTCATTCCCTGTGCATAGACATCTATATCTATGCACAGGGGATGTAGCAGAGAGGACATCGCGTTTTGGACTACGTCGGACGGAAGAGGATTTTTTTAATTAAAGATGGAGTCCCTAATGGCTTTTTTTTCTCTGTGTTGTGTTTTTTTAACCCTTTATTGGAGATTCTTAGTGGCCTGGGTCAAACGTGGCCTGACATTAAGAATCTCGGACTTAATACCAGCTTGTATAACAAAGCTGGTATTAACCCTTTATTATCCAGCGTGCTACCGCCACCAGGGCCGCTGGAAGAGCGGGGTTCAGCGCCAGAGGATGGCGCTTCAATGAACGCGCCATCTTCTGGGCGGCTGCGGGCTGCAATTTGCAGCGGGGAGTGCCCGGAAAGCTTGGGCATCCCTGCGCTGCGGATTCCAGCCCCCAGCTGCTTAGCTGTACCTGGCTAGACATAGAAATTGCGCGGAGCCCCACGCATTTTTTTTTTATTATTTCATGAAATTCATGAAATAATTAAAAAAAAGGGCTCCCCTATATTCTTGTGTCTGGCCAGGTACAAATAGGCACCTGGGGGTTGGGGGCAGCCCATCGCTGCCTGCTGGATCCGGCTGGTTCCAGAAATTCGGAGAAGCCCACGTGAAATTTTTTCTGACAAATCCATAAAACAATGTAAATAAAAGGGACTGCATCTTTATTAACCCCTGGACCATGGGCGAGGGGCTAATAAAGATGCAGTCCCTTTTTTAGGATTGTTTTATTGATTTTTCAGAAAAAAAATTACATGGTCTTCGCCGTATTTCTGGAACCAGCCGGATCCAGCAGGCAGCGACGGGCTGCCCCCAACCCCCAGGTGCCTATTTGTACCTGGCCAGACACAAGAATATAGGGGAGCCCTTTTTTTTTATTATTTCATGAATTTCATGAAATAATTAAAAAAAAAGCGTGGGGCTCCGCGCAATTTCTATGTCTAGCCAGGTACAGCTAAGCAGCTGGGGGCTGGAATCCGCAGCGCAGGGATGCCCAAGCTTTCTGGGCACCCCCCGCTGCAAATTGCAGCCCGCAGCCGCCCCAGAAGATGGCTCGTTCATTGAAGCGCCATCCTCTGGCGCTGAACCCCGCTCTTCCAGCGGCCCTGGTGGCGGTGGCACGCTGGGTAATAAAGAGGTTAGGGCCAGCTTTGTATTATCAGCTGGCCCTAAGCCCGAAATTTATGGCGGTCACGCCAATATTAGACATGACCGCCATGAATTTCTATTAAATTGTTTTATAAAAAAAACACAACACAGAGAAAATTTTTTATTAGAAATAAAAAAAAAGCCATTAGGGACTCCATCTTTAATGAAAAAAATCCTCTTCCGTCCGACACAGTCCAAAACGCGATGTCCTCTCTGCTACATCCCCTGTGCATAGATATAGATGTCTATGCACAGGGATGAGCAGACTGAGAACAATCTCAGCTCTGCTACATCAGGCAGCAGGCGGGCTCTAGGACCCTGGAGCTGCGGCAAGCCAGCACAGAGGAGACAGCCGGACTCTTATCTGTGCGAGTTTCCCAGCGATTGCTTGCACAGTAAACGAGTCCAATGCAAATCAATGGCAGGATGAAGCTTCCGAGACACATCTGTGATTTGTAAATCGCACACTACTCGCTATTACTCGCTTCCCCATTCATTAACATTGGACTCGCTAGACTCGCAACGAGTAACGAGTCCCGGGCTCGGACTCACTAGAGTCAAGCGATTCCGAGTAATTTAGGATTCACCCATCACTACTTTTAATGTAAACACCATTGAACATGCAATATACTGTCCAAGAAACAAAATTCGTATAAAACTATGTAAGGTAATTTATAGAAAGTAAGTTACCGCAGAGTGCGTTCCACTGGAACCCCCTGATGCACATTTCGCGGATTACATCCTCAAAAGAGGTTGAGCAAGGTGAAGCAGCATATCTACTATATAATTGCCGTAGCACGTTTTGTGTCGGCCCCCGGCACGCCGTGGCTTTGTCACTATGTGACGTCACCACGGCGAAGCATTGCCCGCGTAGCGGGCATTGCGAGCCGTCGCCGCTGTCAGCACACATATTAATAGTGATGATCCTCCTCCTGCCCGCGCTGCCTGCCCCATCACCCCCCTGCCTGTCACCATAGCCATCCTCCACTGCCCGCTCACCCCCGCCTGTCACAACACTTCCCCCCGCTGCCCCATCACCCCCCTGCCTGTCACCATAGCCATCCTCCACTGCCCGGTCACCCCCAGCCTATCACCACTGCCCCTCCGCTCCCCGATCGCCCCCCCCCCCACTCTCCGGTCACCCCCCCCCACGTCAGCACAGACCCCCTCCACTGTCCGGTCACCCCCCCCCCCCCCGGCCTCTTACCACAGCTCCTTCCAGCCAGACGCGATCTCTCTTCATCCTGCTTGAGGACCTCTGATGACGTCACGATGATGGGTGGAGTCACAGATCACATGATCGTGACGTCATGAAAGGTCCTGTTCCGATCTAACCTACTCTGCCCTACTCATCCCCCTGCGCTGCACACTGACCCCCACTCTGACCACTCACCCCCACTCTGCCCACTCACCCACCAACTCTTCCCCCTCACCCCCACTCTGCACACTGACCCCCACTCTGCACACTGACCCCCACTCTGCCCACTGACCCCCAAACTCTGCCCACTCACCCCCCTACTCTTCCCCCTCACCCCCTCTCTGCCCCCCTCACCCCCACTCTGCACACTGACCCCCACTCTGCCCCTGACCCTGCTCTGCCCACTGACCCCCACTCTGACCACTGACCCCCACTCTGCCCACTCACCCCCCTCTCTGCCCCCCTCACCCCCACTCTGCACACTGACCCCCACTCTGCACACTGACCCCCACTCTGCACACTGACCCCCACTCTGACCACTGACCCCCACTCTGACCACTGACCCCCAAACTCTGCACACTCACCCACCAACTCTTACCCCTCACCCCCTCTCTGCCCCCCTCACCCCCACTCTGCACACTGACCCCCACTCTGCCCCTGACCGTGCTCTGCCCACTGACCCCCACTCTGACCACTGACTCCCACTCTGCCCACTCACCCCCAAACTCTGCCCACTCACCCCCCTACTCTGCCCCCTCACCCCCTCTCTGCCCCCACTCTGCACACTGACCCCCACTCTGCCCCTGACCGTGCTCTGCCCACTGACCCCCACTCTGACCACTGACTCCCACTCTGCCCACTCACCCCCAAACTCTGCCCACTCACCCCCCTACTCTGCCCCCTCACCCCCTCTCTGCCCCCTCACCCACACTCTGCCCACTCACCCTGCTCTGCCCACTCATCCTGCTCTGCCCACTCACCCCCACTCTGCCCACTCACCCCCCTACTCTTCCCCCTGACCCCCTCTCTGCCCCCTCACCCCCACTCTGCACACTGACCCCCTCTCTGACCCTGCTCTGCCCATTCACCCCCACTCTGACCACTGACCCTGCTCTGCCCACTGACCCCCTCTCTGCCCACTCACCCCCACTATGCCCACTGACCATGCTCTGCCCACTCACCCTGCTCGGCCCACTGACCCCTCACACTGGCCACTCATCCTGCTCTGCCCACTCACCATGCTCTGCCCACTCACCCCTCACTGCCCACTGACCCCTCACACTGACCCTGCTCTGCCCACTGACCATCCTCTGCCCACTCACCCCTCACTGACCCTGCTCTGCCCACTCACCCTGCTCGGCCCACTGACCCCTCACACTGCCCACTGACCCTCCTCTGCCCACTGAACATGCTCTGCCCACTGACCCCTCAATGCCCACTCACCCTGCTCTGCCCACTGACCCTGCTCTGCTCACTGACCACTCACACTGCCCACTCACCCTGCTCTGCCCACTGACCCCTCACACACCCCACTGACCCTGCTCTGCCCACTCACCCCTCACACTGACCCTGCTCTGCCCACTGACCCTGCTCTGACCACTCACCCCTCACACTGCCCACTGACCCCTCACACTGCCCACTCACGCCTCACACTGCCCACTTAATATGCTATGCCCACTTACCCCTCACACTGCCCACTGACCATGCTCTGCCCACTGACCCCTCACACTGCCTACTGACCCTGCTCTGCTCATTTACTCCCACTCTGCCCACTCACCCCTGCTTTTACCACTGACCCTGCTCTGCCCACTGACCACCCTCTGTTCACTCACCCCCCGCTCTGCCCTTTCACCATGCCCACTGACCCCTGCTCTGCCAACTGACCGTGCCCACTCACCCATGCTCTACCCACTGACCCTTCTCTGCCCACTCACTGTGCCCACTGACCGCCGCTCTGCCCACTGACTGTGCCCAATAACCCTTGCTATGCCCACTAAACCCTGCTCTGCCCACTCACCCCCGCTCTGCCCGCTGACCCCTGCTCTGCTCACTGACTGTGCCCACTCACCCCTGCTCTGCTCACTCACCCCTGCTCTGCCCACTGATTTTTCCCACTAACCCCTGCTGTGCCTACTGACTGTGCCCACTGACCCCTGCTCTGCCCAATCACTCTGCCCACTAACCCCTGCTCTGACCACTGACCCCCGCTATGACCCTGCTCTGACCACTGACCCCCAAATCCTGCTCACTGACCCTGCTCTGCCCATTCACCCCCCACTCTGCCCACTCACCCCCGCTCTGCCCACTGACCCTGCTCTGCCCACTTACCCCCCCCCCCTCTGGCTACTGACCATGCCCACTGACCCCAGCTCTGCCCACTGACCGCAGCTCTGCCCACTGACCCCAGCTCTGCCCACAGACCCCAGCTCTGCCCACTGACCCCTGCTCTGCCCAATGACTCTGCCCACTAACCCCTGCTCTTCCCACTCATCCCCCACTCTGCCCACTGACGCTCGCTTTGCCCACTGACCGCCAGCAGATCGGTTTCCCAGCCAACGACAGGTCCTGTCCTGCCACCTACAAGACGGCTGGTGCGAGCCGCCGCAGGGTAAGTATCCTCACTGAGGTTTTTTTAGTTTTATTATCACCATGAAGGAGGGGGGAGGGGGTGTGCAGCCCCAGAGGGAGGGGGGCCGCAGAGACTGGAGGCCCAGAGGGACGGGTGCCACGGGGAGCGGAGGGGGTCAGGAGGAGCGCCTCCATCCTGCCCCCCCCTATCCATCCTGCCCCACCCAACACCATCCTGCCCCCCCGACTCCATCCCGCACCCCCACCACCATCCTCACCCCCCGCCAACATCCTGCCCCGCCGCCTCCATCCTCCCCGCCCCTCCTCCCCCCGCCCACCTCCTGCCTCTCATCCTGCCCTGCCGTCTCCATCCTGCCCTGCCGTCTCCATCCTGCCCTGCCGTCTCCATCCTGCCCTGCCGTCTCCATCCTGCCCCGCCTCTCCATCCTGCCCTGCCTTCTCCATCCTGCCTTGCCTCGTCCATCCTGCCTCCTCCGTCCATCCTGCCCCTCCGACTCCATCCTGCCCCTCCGGCTCCATCCTGCCCCTCCGGCTCCATCCTGCCCCTCCGCCTCCATCCTGCCCCCCCCCTCCATCCTGCCCCGCCCCCTCCATCCTGCTCCCCACCCACCATCCTGCCCCCCCACCATCTGCCCCCTTCTCCTTCTGCCCCACTCACTACTTCCTGCCCCGTTCACTCCATCCTGCCCTGCTCGCTCCATCCTCACCCCCGCTGTTCTTGCTCCCCTGCCTCCATCCTGCCCTCACGCTTACTCATCCGGCCCGCTTGCTCCATTCTGCTCATCTGCTCAATCCTGCCCCTTCGGCTTCATCCTGCTCCTCCGCCTCCATCCTGCCCCGCTCAATCCATCCTGCCCCCCGCTCTTCTTGCTCCCCCGCCTCCATCCTGCCCTGCTCGCTCCATCCTGCCGCCCCCCTCCCCCGCCTCCATCCTGTTGCCCCGCCTCCATCCTGTTGCCCCGCCTCCATCCTGTTGCCCCGCCTCCATCCTGTTCCCCCCGGCTCCATCCTGTTCCCCCCCGCTCCATCCTGTTCCCCCCCGCTCCATCCTGTTTCCCCCGGCTTCATCCTGTTTCCCCCGGCTTCATCCTGTTTCCCCCGCCTCCATCCTGCCCCCTCCCGCTCCATCCTGCCCCGCTCGCTCCATCCTGCCCCGCTCGCTTCATTCTGCCCCGCTCGCTTCATTCTGCCCCCCCAACACAATCCTGCCCCCCCTCCCCTCCTCAGCTGATCGCTTGCCCAGGCAACTACAGGTCCTAAAGGCCTGTAGGACCTACAAGGCGGAGGTGGAGCGAGCCGCCGGACAGGTGAGTATCCTCACTGAGGATTTTTTTAATTTTACTGTGGACAACCGGGGGCCAGGAGGAGTGGGGGACCGCGGTGACCGCAGTATTGCCATATACCATAGTGCTGCTATACATGTGCTATAATGTACTGCCATATACCATAGTGCTGCTATACATGTACTGTAATGTACCGCCATATACCATAGCACTGCTATACATGTACTGTAATGTACCGCCATATACTATAGTGCTGCTATACATTTACTATAATGTACTGCCATATACCATAGCGCTGCTATACATGTACTCTAATGTACCGCCATATACCATAGCACTGCTATACATGTACTGTAATGTACCGCCATATACTATAGTGCTGCTATACATTTACTATAATCTACCGCCATATACTATAGTGCTGCTATACATGTGCTCTAATTACCACCATATACCATCGTACTGATATATATATCTACTATATAATTGCCGTAGGCACTTCCGTGTCGGACCCCAAAAAGACCGTGGCTATGTCACTCTGTGACGTCACCAGTTGGCCTGCGCGAGCAATGGCCGCGAGGCCATTGCGAGTCGCTGGCTGAGCGCGAGCAATGGCCGCGAAGCGGCCATTGCGAGTCGCTGACCGAAAATAGAACCAGAGGCTCGGCCACAAAGTTAGCGATTTACCGCTCATGTAGCGCGAGTCGCTGCCTGAGCGGTAAATCGCTAACTTTGTGGCCGAGCCTCTGGTTCGATTTTCGGCCAGCGACTCGCAATGCCCACTTCGCGGCCATTGCGAGCACTCAGCCCCAAAAAGTATTCACACCCCCCAAAGTATTCAACCCCAAAAAGTATTCACACCCCCCAAAAAGTATTCACACCCCCCAAAAAGTATTCACACCCCCCAAAAAGTATTCACACCCCCCAAAAAGTATTCACACCCCCCCAAAAAGTATTCACACACCCCCAAAAAGTATTCACACACCCCCAAAAAAGTATTCACACACCCCCCCAAAAAGTATTCACCACCCCCAAAAATATTCACACCCCCCAAAAAGTATTGAACCCCCCCAAAAACTATTCACACACCCCCAAAAAGTATTCACACACCCAAACACACACCCCCAAAAGTATTCACACCCCCCCAAAAGTATTCAACCCCCCCCAAAAAGTATTCAACCCCCAAAAAGTATTCACACCCCCCCAAAAAGTATTCAACCCCCCCAAAAAGTCCTTACACCCCCCCAAAAAGTATTCACACACCCCCAATAAAATAAAAAAAAAAAAAATAATAATATATAAAATTAATATATTAATTAAATTAACTAATTTAAATAAAAAAAAAATAATCTAATACAAATAAATTTCATTAAAATAAAAAATTAATATACAAATAATAAAAATAATAAATATTAAAATAAATCAAAATTAAAAAAAAAATATATATATATATATATATATAATTAAAATATTAATAACATTAACTAATTCTAAGAAATTCAAATTACTCAAATAAAAAAAAAATCAATTAAAATAAAAAAAAAAATAATATTCTAAAAATTATTCTATAATAAATAATTACAATAATAAAATCATAAATAATAAAAAATATTCCATATAAAAATTCATAACATTAACTAATTCTAATAAAATAAAACTAATAAATAAAATATTCATAACATTAAGTTATTCAAAAAAATTGGAAATAAAAAAAAATAAATAAAAAAAAAAATAATATAGCTACTATAATCTAATTAACGCACGTTCTAGAATCCCGATGCATTTGCATCGGGCTCACAGCTAGTAGTATATAACAGCATTAGCACAGTTGTGTCAGCGCTCAGACTTGAGATCTTGCATTGCAGGAAGTCATGGTCTCAGCAGCTCACGGCTCTCTGGCATGTCCCCCAGTGACACATCAATAAGGAGGTCAGGTCGGAAAGACGTCAAGGGACACGATGACCAGGTGACCCAGGATGCTGAAACCCAAAGTGAGCACATAGCAATGGAGTTCTCTACCAGAGAAAGAAAAACTAGTAATAAATCATGAAATGAACACTTTACTAAGAAAGCTGGAACATCATGGCTCTAAATGTATTATTTATACTACCATCTGTTGAATAATGAAGAAAGTAGAAGAAAAAGAAAAAAGGGACTAGGAAAACATAAAGAGGAAAGGGCTAAATTTTGTGGACTTATTTCACAAAAACAAAACTATATGAGTTAGGCTAGGGTCACATTAGCGCCATGCATGCTCTAAAAGCCAGCATTTTTTTGATGTTCAAATGTTGAAAAACGCTAACGTTAATGCATCCATAGGCTCCCATGTAAAAAAAACGCATTGCAAAAGTGCAATGCGTTTGACGCTATGCGTTTTTGCAAAGCACCAAAAATGCAGTAAGCAGCATTTTTTGGTGTGTTTGCAAAAAACGCTAGCATTTTTTTAACATAGGAGTCTATGGGAAACGTTTGCGTTAACGCATGGTACATATATGTACCATGTGTTAATGCTAGTGCTAAAAATGAAAAAAAGCCATAAAAATGTCAAGGGGAAAAAATGGATCCTTTAAAGCATCCTTACAACGGATGCAAGGTCCCAATTGTGAACCTAGCCTTAGTGCAAAAAAGGGGGATCAAGACAGAAAGTGTAAGGCTAGGGTCACACTTGGAGGGTGACCCACACTTGGCGCATCCGCTTAAAATGTAGAAATTTTAGCCGCAGTGCATAGCGTTAATGCTATGCGCTGCCTGCCAACGCTGCCCAATAGAAACCCACTGTTTACCTTAGCAGCGGCTCCACACAAAACATCAGAATGTGCGCTTCTCACAAGCGCACAGGAAACGTGTCCAGCAACGTTTTCCTGATGCTTTGTGTTGAGCCACTGCTAAAGTAAACAGTTGGTTTCTATGGGGCAGCGTTGTCAGGCAGCGCATAGCGTTAACAGTATGCGCTGCAGCTAAAATTTCTAAGTTTTAAGCGGCTGCACCAAGAGTGGGTTACCCTCAAAGTGCGACCCTAGCCTTAGTGAACTTTCCTATTGTGAAAGAGAAGGAAAAAGAGGGAATAAGGCTAGGGGCAGATTAACGTTAAAGGGTGGTTGCATTAAAAACATAGGTTTCGGCAGCCTAAACGCAGTGCTACCGCCATGGTAGCGCTGCGTTAATGCTGCCGATGCTTACCTATGGTGATGTGGCCCTAGCAAGGCTCAAACGCAGGCATCTGAATGAAATCTCACACTTTTATCTAACGCGAGAAAAGACGTTGTTGAAAGTGTCTTTTCTCGCGTTAGGAAAAAGCATGATATTACACTCAGATGTCGGCATTTGATCCTCACTAGGAGCCACGTCACCATAGGTAAGCATTGGCAGCGTTAAGGCAGCGCTATCATGGCGGTAGCACTGCGTTTAGGCTGCCAAAACCTATGTTGTTAACGCAACCCCCTTTAACGTTAATGTGACCCAAGCCTACAAGAAATAGAGTGAGGAGGGTGTGTGTGTTGATTGGGGGTTGGTTGGGGAAATAGGGGTGGGACAAGGGAGAATGAAGGCCATGTCTTGTACATGTATTTCTTCCTTGTCTAGTTATATAACCGGGTTCCCATGTTTCTTTAGTGACCTAAAAATAGTCAAAGGGACAGACATACAATCACTATACCCAACATCAAATAAACCTGAAACATATATGGAATTGCTGTTGTGGAAAGCTGTGAAATAAGAAATGAAGGAGGGAATGAGGAAAGGAAGGGGGAAAAAGTTCTGGCTCTTAAGTACAAATGTATACAAGCCAATGATAAATATGGTTAGTTATCTCTTAATGATGACACAATAAATGTATAAGTATTCAATATTTAGGTGCTGAATTTTCAAAACAGCTAGAGAGAAACAATGTTCTACCATCAATCAAAGGAAAGTGAAATGCATATGGAGCACTGGATCTGCTGTGACATCATTCTATGAAGAGGGTCAGATCTTATGCACCTTGAAAATATGCCAAATATAAAATATGTTCATGTGGCATTTGGAGGAGAGGGACAATTATATAAGTCCACAAAATTTAGATCTTCATGACACATTATCATTACTTAGTCAATTATACACATCTTCAAAGCTCCAAAAGGATATAACAATATTACATATATTTGGAAATTATTCACGGCATACCCAAACTCTCATTTCACTGTGGTATATTCTTTGGTACTGCAGGCCTACCCCTATTGTGTTTTCCCAATCCTTTATTTCTTTTTCTTCCACTTTCCTCACAAACCACAAGATGGTGCCATAATACATTAACAGATGTTCTGGCTTTTTTGGTAAAGTGCTCATTTGATGCTTTATTACCAGTTTTTCCTCATTTCTCCGCTAGAGAACTTGGCACTTTGTGCACGCTTCAAGTTTCAGCATCCTGGGTCATCTGGTCAACGTATCCCTTGACATCTTCCCGCCCTAACCACCTTGTCGGCATGTTACCGGAGAGAGTATTGGAGAGTCACAAACTACAGAGGCCATGATTTCTGGCAATGCAACATCCCGGTCTGATTACTCACAAAACTGCTGCATTCAGGTCAGTCTCCTACTGGACACTAATTATAACAATATAATAATTATAACACTAGTATATAACACTAATGTTATATAGTATATGCTCTTTCGTCTTGCTCAACCTTTTGAGGACATAATCCATGAAATGTTTGGTAGAAGGTTCTATTGGCATGTGCTCTGCGGTAACTAACTTTCCATCCATTATCCAAAATAGGTTTACAGTAATTTTATTACTTGCCCAGTATATTGCATGCAGGAACGGTTTTGGACAAAGTGGAGCCCTGGGCAAAAATTGTAAGTGTGGCTCTAAGAGCTTACTTATTGCACCATCACACTCCAACATTTAGGTTACATTTGCATAAACTGAGCCCAGACTGATACATTAGCAAGATATTACAGTATTATATCTTTTGGTGCTTGTTTCCATCCTCTTTACACAAGATGATGAAGAATGTTGGGCACAGAATAATCACTAATAGATCAATCTGCTCCCTTGCACTATCATGTTATCAGCTCTCCTGCAGTTGGCATTGGGCGATGTGCTGAGTAGAACAATGATTTTTGTTCCACCATATACAACCAATCACCTGATAAATGAGCAGCATTTTGCTAGTTCATCAGGCAATTTGCAACATGGTTACATCTATGAACTCTAGTCTGTGTTGCAGGGATTTATCAATGTGGATGCCACATACGACCAGTGAACTCCATTATTAAGACTAGTTCTTAGGCTGGGTTCACACTGGCGTTCCCCTCCGCAGCATCCTGCGGAGGGGAAGCGCCATGTGTGCACAGCCAGCACAAGTCCCTATCTTTATAATGGGAGCGCACGGTGCTGCGCTTGACTGCGCATTACCGTGCGCTCCCATTCACTCCCATATGTGATTTGTACGCAGGCGGACGCCTGCGCACAAATCACACACTCTCCTCCGCACTAGAGACGCGACATGTTGCATTCCTGGTGCGGACGAGACTGGGTGATTTGTGCGCAGGCGTCTGCCTGCGTACAAATCACATATGGGAGTGAATGGGAGCGCACGGTAATGCGCAGTCAAGCGCAGCATCGTGCGCTCCCATTATAAAGATAGGGACTTGTGCTGGCTGCGCACACATGGCGCTTCCCCTCCGCAGGACACTGCGGAGGGGAACGCCAGTGTGAACCCAGCCTTAGGTTGAAACGCATCAGTTTCATATTGAGCACTTTCCACTCCTCAGTATTTTTTATGGGTGTATGACCTATGTTCACTGTTTGTACTACATGGGAATAAAATCTGAAGTTTTAAGAAAAATCCTTCTTGTTTTCTCAGTGCATTGCTGGATTACTTTTTTGTTTACACCCTAGATCACTACATCCAGTGGGACTCGCGCAGTGTTGGGAGCTGGTACTTAAGACAGCGAAGGTGAGCTGACAAGACTACTTCTTATATATATACAAACACAGTAAGAGACACAAACATTGTATATACATACATAGCACACACAGGTATATACACACATAGCACACAAATATATACACTGAACAAACATGTATGTACACACATAGTGCACACACATGTATACATTGAGCACATACACACGTATGTATACACACACATATCACGCAATCGTGAATATATGTAATTTTTAGCAATGTATCACTTTATGCTTCCTATTAAAATCTATTTTTGCACAATAAAGTTAAACTCGAATTATTAAGCCTGTTGGTTTGGTTTTGTTCTGGGGTCACTCATGGAAATGTTGACTGTAATACCTTGTAAGTTCTGTTTGATAACTGCCTACAAATGCAGGAATTAATGAGGTATCCTTACCCTGCTTATATTTTATGGACAGGATTATTATTGTTGTAGTTTGTTAGTAAACCCTTCATGAACACACAAAGAATGAAGTCTGCAGGGGCATTCCTGCTGCCATTATATGGCTATTACAAGGATTTTAACTCTTTCACTCACAATTTTCCTTTTTTTTTTTTTTTCTCTCCCTTCGAAGAGCCATAACATTTTCACTTTTCCATTCATATAGCCATATGAAAGCTTCTTTTTTGTAGGACAAGTTTTAATTTTGAATGAAGTAACTCATTCTACCACATAATGTACTGAAAAAGGGAAAAATGTTCCAAGTGTGTTGCAAAAAAGTGCAATTTCACACAGGTTTTTTTGAGTTTCTTATATTCCATGTTAAATATACGGTAAAACTGACTTCAACCAAAGATGTAGTGTTTTTATGTAAATTGTTAAAAAAATCTGAAATTTACAAAAAAAAAACCTTCTCACCATTTTACAAAACCTGTTTTTTTTATTGTTCAGGATTGGAGCTAAGTGATAGCTTATTTTTTGTGCCCTGAGCTGACATTTTTACTGATACCATTTTTGAGTAGGCGTGATTTTTTGATTGCATCTTTTTGTATTTTATTATAATGTTGCAGTGGCCAAAAATACATAATTTTGGCATTTTGATTTTTTTCTTGTTACACCCATTTACTGATCAGATTAATTTACTTTATACTTTGATAGAGAAGACTTTCTTGAGCGCAGCCTTTAGAGGACATTGGAAGCTCATTCAATATATGCCTAGTAAACCAGCCAAGTATGGAATAAAAATATTCTAGATGTGTGATTCTGCAAATTATTATGCGATGAATGGGCTTATCTACTGTGGAAAAGAAGTTGGCACTTCAGTGCAGAAATAACTAGGCTCTGACATTCTAAAAAAAAACTTGCTGTACCAGTTTACAATTCTGGTACAAACATTACAATGGACAATTACTTTACTAATGTTGAACTGGAAATCTTTTGCTTGAAAAAGATCTTACACTTGTTGGTACTATGAAGATAAATTGACAAGATATTCCTCCGGAGATGACGCACATTCCACGGTGAGCACTTTATGATGGTGTCTTCGGTTTTAGCAACATAGCAACAGTGATGTCTTACAAAGTGAAGAAGGTAAAATCCATTATATTACTCAGTACCAATGAATCATGATTCCAGTAATGACAACAATGACGGGAAACAGAAACCAGAAATCATACTGCACTATAATAAAACTGAAGAAGGTGTAGACAAGATGGATGAAATGGTTGGAGAATATTCATGCAAGAGGCATGAATCATGTATCAGCCCTTAAGTCCTACATTATTTATACTGAAACTCATCCCAATTTCCATGCTAGGAGGAAGGACAGGAGACATCTATTCTTGAAGGACCTTTGCTGTGAACTTCTTATGCCTCACATCATGCAGTGAAGGAACATTAAATGCATGCCAAACTAGAGAAGCTATAAAACGGTGTGGTGTAGATTTTAAGGCAATTCCAGAGCCAGGAGAAAGAAAAGTGTTGCTTTATTTGTTCAAAAGAAAGACAGAAAAACTGAGCGTTACTGTACCATTTGTGGAGAAAATGTCTGTAAAGAACATCCTTCAGAAAAGATAACATTTGTAAATTGTATGGAAGATTAATAAAATTGAAAAAGAAAAGTTAGAAAACAACTATAGCTGCAGCTAGTTTAATTCAACATTTATACACCAAACGTGTGTTTTCATATCGTTGTTTGAAATTTGAAAAAAAAAAAAATCGGTAAATGATTTGGCCATGTACTTACTTTTTTGGTGTTTTCTGCAAACAATTATAATTACAGTGCTTTGCATTTTTCATATCTTACTTTGCAATTTTGAAATAAACTTGTAAAAGTTATTTATTTGTGTTCCTCCATCTGATTTGCACAAGGCCCGGTTATATGAAAGTGTAGACTTCAGACATCATGCATTCTAGGGTCAATGATACATATAACACACTTGTGCACATGCCAAAAATCAATATTCTAAATGTATGGAATGAAATGAAATAGAATTATTGCACATTTTCAAGAAGCATTATCCATCGTATGCTGTTTCAGGAGTGTGAACGGACCTATAAGACCATATAATAGCCATATGCTTTTTTATATGAATTGCTATAACATAACTGTAGAAGACCTTGCACACTGCTGACTCCCTGCAATAATAAAGGTTTGCTTTCCAAAAAAAAAAACAATAAAAAAATAATAATAATTATAATTATATAATAATAACTTAGAATTAATAATAAAAAACAATAATCAAATAAAAATAAATATTCCAGAAAAATGTAAAAACCTAAGGCTAGGGCCACACTTGGGAGCCTGCATCAGTCTACTGGATGCGTTACTGGATACAGTTTTTGAAGTTGTAATTTTTGAGCCATTTGTACCGCATGTGTAAACGCATGCGTTAATGCATGGTACCTATATGTATCATGCGTTAACACATGCATTTCCCATAGACCCCATGTTAAAAAAACGCACGCGTTTTTGACAGAACACCAAAAAATGTTGCAGACCCTATTAAAAATGGATTAAACGCATTGCACTTTTGTACACTTTTGCAATGCATTTTTTGCAATAGAGTATTTCCAGCAGCATTTCCCTTTGCGCTCGGCTTAAGCGGACACTAGGTAGCCTGCTGTGTGAAATGGTTACCACGATACACATCGGGTAACCATGGGCTAAGTCTGCAGAAAGCGCCGGCGCACACGCACCTCCGCTTCTCTGAAAAAACCTAAGTATTTAGCGGTGAACCGCTAAATACTTACAGGGGAGGTGTGTAGACATGGCCTATGGGTGCGTTAACGCATGCATTTTTCAACATCTCAAAATGAAAAAACTGGATGCAGTAGCAGGATTGCAGACACAAGTGTGGCCCTGGCCTAAAAAACAAAGGAAGTGCTACTGTGCACATCAACCAGCTGAAAGGATATACGGTGCAAGCAATGCCACTCACCCGATATAGTTGTGCAAAACAGGCACTACGCTGGATAAAGTATGCAAGAGAAGTCTCAGAAAAACTCCTGAGAAGAGACACTGGTCCAGGCTCCGGGAGCTCAAATGCTGGTGAATTCTGTTGTGGATGGATCCTAGAGCTGGACGGATGCTGTAGCTGATAGCCTGTCAGTTCATAGGTTACCCTCATAGTGTTCAAACAAATCTTTGGCTGACCACCTGATTAGTTGTAATCCTATGACCCGGAACAACACTGGAGTGGGGCTCAGGTGAGTACCACTTGGTTACTGGAGCCTGCCATGGGGGTTGAAAGTCAAGTAAGAATACTGCCTGTTGAGGGCACGGCCTAGGCAGCCTGTAGGACAGTTGCACCACAGCACAGCTCCTGCTTCTATGCTGCAAAAATCTAGTAATCTAGTAATTAATAGTTAAAACAACATCTTTAGATTGATCATATATATCATAGATTGCCTGACTAAACTCTGACTGGATTTTTGCCAGCAGAACCCCCCCGGGAATGGAACACTGAGGAAAACAAGGAGACAAGAAGAAGTCCAGCGATCAGCGCAAAACCAGGTGGAGAACTCTCAACAGTAATCAGCTGTATCGTAAAAAGGAGAGCACAGGAATTGGTGCAGAGGAGGTAAGGCAGGGAATCCATCTGTCCCCAGCAGGCAAGAGGAATAAAGCAGGAATAAAGTTTGTAGAAACACTGGAAGCATCTCATTCGGACTTGGTGGACTACTCTAATAATCTGAGGGAGTAACTACTCTATCACCAACACTTAAACATTACTATGTTGGCAATAGAGGACCAAGAAAACCAAAGCTATCGCACGAATGTTAGGATCAAGGGACTTCCAGAAATCTTTGCTCCGGACACTCTATAAAAATCTATAAAAAAAGGTTTTCATCTATCCTAAACCAAGAGCAAAGTGAACAGATTATCATAGATTATCATAGAATGGGCTCATAGATTTCTAAATCCGAAACAGAAACTTCTTTATCCGTCCCAAGACATCATCTGTGACTTGCTGAGCTATGTGGAAACGGCAGCCATACTCGCGGACTCAAGAGAAACAGATTCACTCTCCTATGAGAGCATCTCTATTTAAATCTTTCAAGACATCATGCCTTCGACCCTGGCTAAGCAGAGATTGCTTATACCCCTCCTAGATCTCCTAAGAGCTAACAAAATAGTTTACAAATGGCTCTTCCCTTTTGGTCTGGGAATCCTCAAGGATGGGAAACAACTTATAATCCGTACCCCCAAAAGACCTTCCAAAGATCTTGGAAATATTAAAAATCTCTTCAATAGAAATCCCTTCTTGGATGCCCTTCGATATGAAGGTGAACTTCCCTCAGTTCCTTGGACCAGAGGAATGCTTGTCTGGCAAAAAGACTGCGTCCCCTAAATCCAGGGAGCATGGATCTAGGAGAAAACCTCCTCTCTGAATGAGGGACCCAAGAGTTATCTGTCGTGAGGTATTCACACATTTTTGCCTCACTTATTCAATCATCTCAACTGAAGTATATCGGTTCTTCTGTATTTTTGACTCATTTAAGGGTCTCACAATATGCCTTGCGATAAAACTGTGCATTATTCTTTTTCCCCCACCACCTGTTGTTTGTTAAATAACTCTTTGAAATTCTTTTGCTGATGTAGTTCACATCCAAAGCTGAAGGACTTTATATGGCCGATGTAGATGACAAAGCAGGTCACTACCTTGTCAATCCTTCCTGGTCTGTCTCATCTGACATTGTGGAATGCATTTGATGTGCCTCAGGGCCATGGGATACTCAGAACCGGGCTGTGGTGCTTCTGAGCAGTCATAGGAGTCGAGCCCCGACTCTGTGACCCTGGATTCAGTGTTAAAGAGTTCTTAGTTGGTGTTATAGGAAGGATTACTTGTGATGCCACCTGTGGTTTGTGGGTATGAGTGGCCACCGCTGCTGCAGAACCTCTGGGGACGATGGACGGGCAGCTGGGATGGACTGGCTCCCCACAGGTGGAGCGAATCCCCAGAGCAGTGGATGTTGGAAAGGTGTAGGGTGCAGGATGGAGGGTGCGCAGTAACAGACAGACTCACAGTTGATTGGTTTCTCAGGTTCTTTACTGGCAATACCATTTCAATGACAGGAGGTGTTACTGGGAGTATGTGTAACCTGAGAGCAACTCGGGGTTCTCTTAACCCGGCAAGTTCTGAGGCCTCCCTGCTGCTCTTTCTCTTGGCGGGTCCCTGCAGCTGCGTACGCTGACCTGCGACCTTCTCTATCTCTCCTGCGTGTGCCAAGTATGACAGGCAGCTCAAGTCCTTCTCCAGACCCTGTATGGTATGACCTTCTTACTACAGGGGTTTCTACTGACCTGTCTGGTGTGACTACTACAGGTATACAGAGCACTGTATGGATCACTTTTTCTTTTGGTTTCACAAGTAAGGGTACTTACGGAACTCTTTTTTGGCACTTCAATGTATTAGGACATACCTTGAGATGGTCTCTCGAAACTGATGCTTATGTCTTTCCTTCATCTTTACTTACAAGGCTTACCTTAGTATTGTCAAAGCTCGAAGGTAACACACTGTATGGTACTGCTTTCCATTGGTCATCAAGTTTGTTAGTATATCTCTTTCTTTTGAGGCCTTGCTCACCTGGTTTTAAGGGAATTGCAGGAGCATGCCTGTTATAGGACTTCTCTTGTCCTTCTCTGGCTTGTAACAAACTTCTTTCCACGCAGTCTTACACTTTACGATACTGGTGTTGACACACTGTATCCCAATCTGAATTTGGTGAATCTGCATCTGGTTTTACTATTCCCATATCCATGTCAATGGGCAATTTGCCAGGTCTTGCTCTAATCAGATATGCAGGTGTACAGTTGGTAGAACTCACAGGAAGTGATTGTATAAGTCCACTAAACTGGCAACTTTTCTGGCCACAAGTTTCTTTCTTCCAATGGCAATGGTTTTAACAGGTCTATGACTACCTGATTCATTTTTTCACACATTCCATTTGTTTGTGGGTGATACATTCTATTTCTTATCTTCTTACACCCATACATGTTACAGAACTTTTGGAATAAATATCTTTGCTTCAAAAGCTGGTCCTTGATCTGTTAACACCTTTTCTGGATAACCATGAGATCTGCAAAAGTGGGCTTGAAATGCTCTGGCTGCTGTTTTGGCTGTTAAGTCCTTCACTGGTATGAGTACCAAGAAACAAGAGTAGTAATCTACAATGGTGAGGGCGTAGACATGGCCTTATCTACTCGGAGTCAGCTTCACGTGATCTAAGGCCACAAATTCCAGTGGTTGCTTGGTGACAACTGGCTGTAATGGGGCTCTCTGGCTATCTGGATCCTTTCTTCTCAGGTTGCATGGTCCGCAGTCACTGCACCAGTTTTCAATGGCTTTTCTCATACCAACCCAGTAGAATCTTTCTCTCAGCAAAACCTCTAACTTCTTCCATCTAAAATGCCCTGCGCCATCATGATATACCTCTAGTATCATCTGAACATCTCTTCTTGAAACTACAACCTGCCAGACAAGCCCAAGAGTTTTTGGATTTGTGTCGCGTCTGCACAGTTCGTTGACTAATCGGTCATCTGGGTCACTGTCTTGCTTTTCTTCCCATCCATGGTGGGGTAATGGATTCAACGTGGCTTCTTGACGTTTGTCTTTCACATAATTTTTACACTGCGTCGTATGAGGGCAGTGAAAAGCCGGTAGTTCTTTCTTCTCCAGTTCCTCTGGGTCTTCTCCCACATCCTGAAAATGGGGCATCAGCGTTGGTGTTCTTGTGGCCTTCCCGGTACTTGATGGTAAAGTTGTAATTGGGCAGTCGGACCATCCATCACTGCTCTAATACACCTAGCTTCGCTGTTTGCAAGCGAGTCAACGGATTGTTGTCCGTGAAGATTGTAATCTTTGCTGCAGCCAGGTAATGTTTGAAATGTTCTGTGACTGCCCAGACTACGGCTAGGAACTCTAACTTCCCCGAGCTGTAGTTATCTGGGTTCCTTTCTGTAAGACAGAGCTTCTTGCTGGCATAGGCTATCACTCTTTCTCTGCCTCTTTGCACCTGGGACAATACTGCTCCTAATCTCACATTGCTGGCATCCGTATACAACACAAATGGCTGGCTGTAATCAGGATAGGCTAGGATCTCCTCCCTCGTCAAGGTCCACTTCAACTGATTGAATGAGTCATTTTCTTTACTGCCTCACTTTGTATGGAGGACTCTGGTTCTTAACCTTCATGGACTGGCTTACCAGGAGGTCTTGCAGAGGCTGCCATCTTCATAAACCCCTTGATGAACCTCCGGTAGTATCCTACTAGCCCCAGGAACTGCCTCACCTCTTTGACACTGGTGGGTCTTGGCCAGTCCCTTATGACAGTGACTTTCTCAGGATCTGGTTTTACACCTTTTGCACTGACAATATGACCGAGGTACTGTACCTTAGGCTTCAACAGGTGACTCTTGGATGGATTCTCTTTCATGCCATACCCGGACAGTGCTTCGCCACCTCAGCCAGGTGCTCCAGATGGTCTTCATACGTCTTGGAGTAGACTATGACGTCATCCAGATACAATAAGATGGTTTCAAAATTTTTGTGCCCCAGGCAGCACTCCATCAACCTCTGGGATGTTCCCCGATGAATTACAGAGTCCAAATGGCATGCAGTTGAACTCACAGAGGTCCATCGGCGTGGCAAACGCTGTCTTCTCTCGGTCTGTCTCTGCTACAGGAACTTGCCAATACCAACTGGTGAGATCTAAGGTGGAAAAATAGTTAGCAGTTCTCAAAGCAGCTAGTGACTCTTCAATTCTGGGTAGTGGGTATGCATCCTTATGTGTAATGCGGTTAATCTACCTGTAATCTAAACACATTCTCATTGTACTATCCTTCTTTTTCACCAGGACTAGAGGAGTTGCCTAGGGACTACAACTATCTCTTACCACCCCAGCCTCCTTTAATTCCTGTAACATCTCTTTAGCAAATAGAAAAACAAGCGGTGTCAGAGGATTGGAGCGCTAAAGAAACCACGGGTTGGTGATTAGATTACCGATAATTTATTGCACGAACAGCAGGGGTCCAGTATGCCACAACGCGTTTCGACGCACAGATGCGTCTTTCTCAAGTGGATGAGGGATCCCTGATTACCTCTTTCTTATAAACCTACCCCCCACCCCAGATTGGATAATGGTTGTGACAGATTACAAAAGCTTGTTACTAGTAACTGTTTCACTGCTGCCCATTATATATCTATATACAAAAACACATAATAATCCAAAACATATAAAAATCGCAATCGAGAGCCTGATAAAAACTTATTACAATGGCATGTAATACAATATATATAAAAAACAGTCATAATAAAACCATAAAAATGAAATCATAGGAGATCATGTACCTAATCTTTTGGCACCTATACTACTATATCTGGTTTCACTGTCCACATTAAACCAAGGAAATTTCTCTTGTTTTCGCTGACGAGTTTTTTGACAACTTTTTTGACATTTTTTGACAAGTTTGACAAGTTTCTTTGACTAGTTTTTAGCCAAGTTTTTAGCCAAGTTTTTAGACAAGTATTTTAGACAAGTTTCTTTGCCAAGTTTTTAGCCAAGTTTTTAGCCAAGTATTTTAGACAAGTTTCTTTGACAAATTTTTAGCCAAGTTTCTTCGACAGGTTTTTAGCTAAGTTTTTAGACAAGTTTCTTAGACAAGTTTTTAGCCAAGTTTCTTAGACAAGTATTTAGACAAGTTTTTAGCCAAATTTTTAGACAAGTGTTTTAGACAAGTTTCTTTGACAAGTTTTTAGCCAAGTTTCTTTGACAAGTTTCTTAGACAAGTTTCTTAGACAAGTTTCTTAGACAAGTTTTTAGCCAAGTTTCTTAGACAAGTATTTAGACAAGTTTTTAGCCAAGTTTCTTTGACAAGTTTTTAGCCAAGTTTTTAGCCAAGTTTCTTAGACAAGTTTCTTAGACAAGTTTTTAGACAAGTTTTTAGCCAGGTTTTTAGACAAGTTTCTTTGACAAGTTTCTTTGACAAGTTTTTAGCCAAGTTTTTAGACAAGTTTTTTAGACAAGTTTTTAGCCAAGTTTCTTAGACAAGTTTTTAGACAAGTTTCTTAGACAAGTTTTTAGACAAGTTTCTTAGACAAGTTTTTAGCCAAGTTTTTAGACAAATTTTTTAGACAAGTTTTTTAGACAAGTTTCTTTGACAAGTTTTTAGCCAAGTTTCTTAGACAAGTATTTAGACAAGTTTCTTAGACAAGTATTTAGACAAGTTTCTTAGACAAGTTTTTAGCCAAGTTTCTTAGACAAGTATTTAGACAAGTTTTTAGCCAAATTTTTAGACAAGTTTTTTAGACAAGTTTTTAGACAAGTTTTTAGCCAAGTTTTTAGACAAGTTTCTTAGACAAGTATTTAGACAAGTTTTTAGCCAAGTTTTTAGCCAAGTTTCTTAGACAAGTATTTAGACAAGTTTTTAGCCAGGTTTTTAGACAAGTTTTTAGACAAGTTTCTTTGACAAGTTTTTTTTAGCCAAGTTTTTAGACAAGTTATTAGACAAGTTTTTAGCCAAATTTTTTTTTTTTTTTTTTTTTTGACAAGTTTCTTTGACAAGTTTTTAGCCAAATTTTTAGCCAAGTTTCTTAGACAAGTATTTAGCCAAGTTTTTAGACAAGTTTTTTAGACAAGTTTTTTGGCAAGTTTTATTGGCAAATTTTTAGACATGTTTTTTAGACAAGTTTTTTGGCAAGTTTTATTGGCAAGTAATTCGGACAAATTTTTAACAAGTTTTTTCTAGAGTCAGATTTAACCCCTCTGGAGAAAGAGTTCCTAATTTATAAATCCAAAAAGATTCTTTTCTACATAACCTATCAAATTTGTTATTGGATTTTTCGTCTATTTGGTCTATTATAGTTAGACGCAGGCTAGAATGGTCTCTGTTGTGTATCTGTGCATAGTGTCTGGAGACACTATGCAACATATACCCGTTTTTTATGTTGGACCGGTGTTTGTTTAATCTGGCCTGCATGGTCTGTATAGTCCTCCCTACATATTGATGCCCACAGGGGCATTCAAGGAGGTATACCACGAATTGAGACCGGCAATCCAAAGTTTGACTAATATTAAAAATTTGCTTAGTCGTATTAGAACAAAAAGTTCTAGTTCCATGCGTTATAATATTGCAACATTTACACCGGCTCGATTCACATTTAAAACAACCCGGTTCTTTTTTAGGGTTAATTTTTTTTTAATTAATCCCACATAGATCCATTCGAACTTTACATAGATTTCAACGAGTATATACGAAAGATGACGGTACAAAGACATTTTTTGCTCGAAAAAATCCAAGGAAAAAATAATTATAACAAAAAAGAAGGTAAAATACAGGACGCCATTGAATCTTCTGAAAGCGAATTTATTCATGTCAATCCTAAAACAAAAAGCAACTATTACCCAATACACCATCGGGGCCCCCATTTAGAAACATTCCAACACCTAGCGTTGAAAGAGATTAGGAACATCAGTAATGTCAAAGGGAAGGATAATCTCACTCCAGGAGAACGGAAGGCTTTGAAAAAATTAAAGACTAATCATAGTATAGTGATTAAAAAGGCAGATAAAGGGGGGGGTGTTGTAATAATGGATTATAGTTGGTATTATAATAAGGGAATTGAGATCTTAGCAGATGAGGATTATTATGAGAAACTTACAGTAAATCCAATGGAAACTGTTGATAAAAAATACCGATCATTGATAAAGGAAGCCTGGTTGCGGGCATCTTAAATAAGAAAGAATTTAAGTTTTTAAATGTCACCAAATACAAATTACCTTATTTTTATTTCCTACCTAAAATACATAAGGACAAAATAGATCCCCCCGGTCGCCCTATAATTTCTGGAGTAGATTCCCTTACCAGCAATCTATCACACTACATAGATCTTTATTTACAGAAATATAACTTACTATTATCTTCTTATCTGAAAGACTCATCACAGTTGATCAGCCTATTATCTGAGATTTCCCCCCAACCAGGCTCCCTTTTGCTGACCATGGATGTTAGTGCCCTCTACTCGAACATTCCCCATGTTTTGGGGGTGAGGGCCATTGATAAGTATTTATCTGACTATAAAGAAATGAAAGAAGCTCAGAAAGACTTCATCAAGTTGGGAATTAATTTCATACTGACCAATAATATTTTTTCATTTCAAGAAACCCTTTATAGACAGGTCAGAGGCTGTGCGATGGGCACTAGATTTGCCCCAAGTTATGCAGGTCTCTACATGGGGGCCTTCGAATCGGTGTCCATCGCACAGTCCCCATTAGGACTCAAACATATAAAGTTTTTTAGGAGGTATATAGATGATTTAATATTCCTTTGGTCGGGGACAAAAGAAGAAGCGTTATCCTTTGTAAATGACCTCAATCAGAACAATTGGGGGTTAAAATTCACCATGAACATTTCTGATACTGATATTCAATTCCTTGACCTCCAAATTAAAATAGACGAACAAGGGAAGCTAAGCACGTCCACCCATTTTAAGGAAGTGGACGTGAATAGCTACCTGAACTTTACTAGTAGCCATTTGCCCAACTGGATCCGAAATATCCCCTATGGTCAATATTGGAGGATAAGGAAAAACTGTACCCATAATAGCGATTACATCCAGGAGGCTAAAATATTGAAAAGACGGTTTAAAGAAAAAGGATACCCAAGTAAACTGTTAGGCGACGCATACAGAAGATCTAAACAACACACCCAACAAAGTTGCTTAAAGAAGTTGGAGGACAATAGAACCAATAAAAAGAAGAGTATTAACAACATAACTTCTCTTGTAAATGATGGTTATTGCTGCAATCTAATTACCACTTTTTGTCATTCATATAAAATTATATACCAACTTATGCGTAAATATTGGTTTATCCTTAAAGGAGATCCGATACTGTCGAATTACATCACAGATGCCCCTAAAATAATTTTTAGAAGGGGTAGGAACCTTCAGGCAATGATTGCTCCTAGCAGAGTTAAAAGTAGATCAGAAATAAGGGAGATGGAATGCAACAAGAGTATCCACAATGGAAAAATTAACCCTAAAAAAGAACCGGGTTCTTTTAAATGTGAATCGAGCCGGTGTAAATGTTGCAATATTATAACGCATGGAAGTAGAACTTTTTGTTCTAATACGACTAAGCAAATTTTTAATATTAGTCAAACTTTGGATTGCCGGTCTCAATTCGTGGTATACCTCCTTGAATGCCCCTGTGGGCATCAATATGTAGGGAGGACTATACAGACCATGCAGGCCAGATTAAACAAACACCGGTCCAACATAAAAAACGGGTATATGTTGCATAGTGTCTCCAGACACTATGCACAGATACACAACCGAGACCATTCTAGCCTGCGTCTAACTATAATAGACCAAATAGACGAAAAATCCAATAACAAATTTGATAGGTTATGTAGAAAAGAATCTTTTTGGATTTATAAATTAGGAACTCTTTCTCCAGAGGGGTTAAATCTGACTCTAGAAAAAACTTGTTAAAAATTTGTCCGAATTACTTGCCAATAAAACTTGCCAAAAAACTTGTCTAAAAAACATGTCTAAAAATTTGCCAATAAAACTTGCCAAAAAACTTGTCTAAAAAACTTGTCTAAAAACTTGGCTAAATACTTGTCTAAGAAACTTGGCTAAAAATTTGGCTAACAACTTGTCAAAGAAACTTGTCAAAAAAAAAAAAAAAAAAAAAAAAAAAAAAAAAATAATTTGGCTAAAAACTTGTCTAATAACTTGTCTAAAAACTTGGCTAAAAACTTGTCAAAGAAACTTGTCTAAAAAACTTGTCTAAAAACCTGGCTAAAAACTTGTCTAAAAACTTGTCTAAAAAACTTGTCTAAAAATTTGGCTAAAAACTTGTCTAAATACTTGTCTAAGAAACTTGGCTAAAAACTTGTCTAAGAAACTTGTCTAAATACTTGTCTAAGAAACTTGTCTAAATACTTGTCTAAGAAACTTGGCTAAAAACTTGTCAAAGAAACTTGTCTAAAAAACTTGTCTAAAAAATTTGGCTAAAAACTTGGCTAAAAACTTGTCTAAGAAACTTGTCTAAAAACTTGTCTAAGAAACTTGTCTAAAAACTTGTCTAAGAAACTTGGCTAAAAACTTGTCTAAAAAACTTGTCTAAAAACTTGGCTAAAAACTTGTCAAAGAAACTTGTCAAAGAAACTTGTCTAAAAACCTGGCTAAAAACTTGTCTAAAAACTTGTCTAAGAAACTTGTCTAAGAAACTTGGCTAAAAACTTGGCTAAAAACTTGTCAAAGAAACTTGGCTAAAAACTTGTCTAAATACTTGTCTAAGAAACTTGGCTAAAAACTTGTCTAAGAAACTTGTCTAAGAAACTTGTCTAAGAAACTTGTCAAAGAAACTTGGCTAAAAACTTGTCAAAGAAACTTGTCTAAAAAACTTGTCTAAAAATTTGGCTAAAAACTTGTCTAAATACTTGTCTAAGAAACTTGGCTAAAAACTTGTCTAAGAAACTTGTCTAAAAACTTAGCTAAAAACCTGTCGAAGAAACTTGGCTAAAAATTTGTCAAAGAAACTTGTCTAAAATACTTGGCTAAAAACTTGGCTAAAAACTTGGCAAAGAAACTTGTCTAAAATACTTGTCTAAAAACTTGGCTAAAAACTTGGCTAAAAACTAGTCAAAGAAACTTGTCAAACTTGTCAAAAAATGTCAAAAAAGTTGTCAAAAAACTCGTCAGCGAAAACAAGAGAAATTTCCTTGGTTTAATGTGGACAGTGAAACCAGATATAGTAGTATAGGTGCCAAAAGATTAGGTACATGATCTCCTATGATTTCATTTTCATGGTTTTATTATGACTGTTTTTTATATATATTGTATTACATGCCATTGTAATAAGTTTTTATCAGGCTCTCGATTGCGATTTTTATATGTTTTGGATTATTATGTGTTTTTGTATATAGATATATAATGGGCAGCAGTGAAACAGTTACTAGTAACAAGCTTTTGTAATCTGTCACAACCATTATCCAATCTGGGGTGGGGGGTAGGTTTATAAGAAAGAGGTAATCAGGGATCCCTCATCCACTTGAGAAAGACGCATCTGTGCGTCGAAACGCGTTGTGGCATACTGGACCCCTGCTGTTCGTGCAATAAATTATCGGTAATCTAATCACCAACCCGTGGTTTCTTTAGCGCTCCAATCCTCTGACACCGCTTGTTTTTCTATTTGCTAATCCCCTTCTCCCTTGTTGGGAGTGCGGTGTGTGAGCTGCTCTAAGATCCACAGTACCTGGCAGTACATCATAAAGACCCACCCTTGAATGATCAACTGATACACAGTGTGGAGCTGGGACGGAAGCCAGTGCAGCGAGTCTGCCTCTTCGGGTGGAGGAGTGAAGGAGCCCACCTCCATCTCCAGAGGAACTAAGGAGCCGACCACCAGGCCCGGAGTATCTGAGGAGGAGGGATTATTGGCCCTTGTCACCACAGTGATCCACATTAAGCCATCAGTCTGGTTGTGCGGGGTGTTGCACAACCAGTAAAGGTTAGTACAAACATAGTAAAACCGTGTATTAAGTTCCTCCAGTTGCAGTGTGGCGCAATATCTGTTTTTTCTTTTTGTTTTTTCTTTTAATTACACGTAACATCTCTTTGGCACACTGATATTGAGCTGGCGGTACAGGCCTGTATCTCTTTTTAATGGGTGGATGATCACCTGTGTGGATATGATGTTGAACCCTTTTAACCTGGCCAAAGTCTAAAGGATGCTTACTAAAGACTTGTTCATATTACTGCACTAAACGGTAAATTCAATGCTTATGGTGTGAAGGAGTGGAGTTAGTACCTACATGCAAATTCTGGCACCAATCCTTCAGCTTTTCCTCTGAGCCATTGTCCTCTGCCGTATCACTTACTCTTACATTGCTGCCTTCTCCTTTGGACAGCTCCACCTGCTGCCACAGCATCAGGGCTCTTATTTCCTTCTGCAGGACTCGCTGCTGCTGGTTGGCAGTTTCGGCAACCTGTTGTAATAAGCCAATAATTTCCCCTATACAATTCTCATTCACATTAGTGCCCAAGGTTATCATTGGGTTACTTTCTCGTCGATCAACATCAACAATTATCAATCAATGGGCTTTCAATTCCACCCGACCCACCTTTATGGTCACCTCTTTGACATGGGGATGCCATCTAGCATGACAGGCAGGACTGAGCATCCTCCCACTTACCTGTCACGCCAGTTCGGTGGGCCAGGTTGTCTCATTCCTGAGGGGTGGCCCGTTGCCCTAGGGTACTCTCATTTAAAGTACAGAGTCTTGCAATATGTCCTGGCTTGTCGCAGAAGTGGAAGATGGGCTGTCTTTCGGGGTCATAGCGATCGCTGGGTCGTCCTCTGGTCGTTGGGTTCCTCCTCTGTTGCATCCAAGAGACGTCATCTTGACTGGAAGCCAACTCAATCTTCTTCGCCGGCTTGGATCTCTGCATCTCTTGCATAGCCGTTGCCATCTCAGCCATGCCCTTACAAAGCCTCAGTAATGATAGGCTCAATTGTCTGTGCATTGGCCCCTAACGTGGCCTGTGGGGTTTGCATCCCCTCTTGGTGGTATGTTATTGCCAGGCATTATGCAGATTCTGGGCCACTGGCTATTTCTTCTTGCAGTATCCTGATAGCCCTGTCCTCAAAGTGTGCAAAGTCTAGATCAGGTTTTTCTATGGCCATCATATGCAAGTGGATTCTGTGGTCAGGGGACAGAAACCCCTCAATAAACTGTTCAATAAGCAATTTGTTGTCTTCTGATGCACCATTAGGGTCTGTCTGTTTCATTGCCCTCATCGCTTCCTGGAGGTTCAAAGCAAAGTCTCTTATACTGTCCTGCACCCTCTGTTTACACCTAAAGAATTTTATTTTCAGCTTTGCAGCAGTACGGGTATCAAACGTGACTTTCAGTCTGGCCATCAGATGTTCAACAGTGTCTTTATCAGTGTCTGGCCAGGACTTTACCTCCCGCTGGGCTGCACCAGTTAATCGTCCCATTAGTATACTGACTCTTTGGTTTTCTGTCAGGGAATTCACTCTATAATAACTGTCCAGTCTCTCCCTGAAGTCTGTCAGGATATTTTGTTCCCCTGAGTATTGCGGAAACCACGTCGCCCCTGGTGTGTACGGCAGCGGCTGGGGTTTTGGCTGGTACGGGCACTGCAACTGGAGCTGCGACTGCCCCTCGCGCAAGCTCCTCACCACCCGCTCTGACATTTTCCTCCCCCCTGGTGAACCTTAGCAATCCGGATGCTTCACTTCCGTGGGGATGATCAGCTTTAGTTCCACCGGTGGGACAGAGTTTCTCTTCCCCACTGGATGTCATTAGAGCATAGGTTGAGCTTCCTTTCACGCTCTTTGCAGGGTGCCGCCCACGATGATACGTCCCCTCGGCTTTCCACGCGCCTCACAGTAATGGCAACGGTCAAAAACACACCGTTCAATAAAGTTCACGGCACACAGTATCTGGTGGCACCGGGTTACTGGATCCTGTTTATGATGTAAAAAACTGATGTGCCCCAGGGCAGTGGGGTACTTGGAACCCGGCTGTGGTGCTTCTGGGGAGTAACAGGGATTTAGACCCGACACCATGACCCTGGGTTCAATGTTAAAGAGTTCTTAGGGGGATGATCTTAGGAAGGATTATTCGTGACGCCACCTCTGGCCCTCTCTCTCTCCTGCCTGTGCCAGTATGCCAGGCAGCTCGAGTCCTTCTCCAACCCTACTTCTTGGGCGGCTGCTCCTAGGCTCTTAATTCTGCTTTGCCTGCGGGCACTTGGTGTTGTTGGGGAACTTGGAATTCCCCAGCCTCCGGTGTTGGCTGCCAGGATGTCAGGTCCTGCACAGCCTCGGACTCCAGTGTCCAGTTCTTGGCGCTTTCTCCTCTTGGGTGAGCTCGACACTGCTTTGCACCCCAGACTCTCCTCTACTTCCTCAGACCCTTGCCGATGGGTCCCTCAAGCTAGGCTGTAGCTTTCCTGGGATGAACTTAGCACTGCTCCAGTCCACAGGATGTCTTCCTCAGTCCTCTTAGGAACTGAACTAACTAACTCCGCCCCAGACCAGAATTTATAGGAAAGCTGCAAAAACTCTGCAAATACGCAGAGTGTGTACTTAGCCTAAAATTGCTTTTCTGCGATGGACTCATTTTAAAAATCGACCAGCCCTTGATATGTCTCGTTCAATATTCCCTACTTGGTTCAATAGCACAAATTCATTGGCCTTCAAAGGAGTTAGCATTGCCTTTAGGCTGAAGGCACACTATGCTTGTGACTCACATTGCACTCGGACCAGTATCATTAAATGATACTGGTCCCATTAGTGCGAGCTCCTCGCACTACACTCGCATTGCAAGGGAAATGCGAGTTGAATCACAGCATGCTGCGATTGAATGCAATTTCCTCGCGCGAGTGGCAATGCAAAGTATATGAGTCAAACTTGCACCCATACAGCACACTGTGCGATAGTCCCACGTGTGTGCTGTAAAAATTGCTTCAAACACTGTCAAAGCTGCAGAGTTTGAATTTGCTGGTTTCCCGGTACAGTAACAAATCATCTTTCACCGCTGTGACAGGAGCTGCCCGGCATGTACTGCACGCTAATAGCGTACAGTTCCTCGGACAACTCCTGACTTCAGGAGCCAGGCAGCTGGTACTGTATGCTAATAGCGTACAGTACCGCGGACAGCTCCTGACTTCAGGAGCAGCCAGCATTTTCTGTAAATTTCCCGACAAATAGCGTCTTTTAGTTAAACCAGATATTAACTCATGCTGAGTCAGTGTGTGATGTCAGCATGTGTCCAGGGAGTGTGGATACTCCCTGGACACAAGCTGGCACCACACTACCATCAGGTTAACCCTGCATAAACTGGCTTATTAGCCGCATCTGCAGCCTCTTTGCTGACATGCCGCACAGAAGCTGCAGATGGGTTAATATACAGCTAAACCCCGCAATTTACAAAATGTGCTCAGCAGCTGGGTACAGCAGTGGTGAAAGATGATTGATTACTGTACCAGGAAACCGGCAAATTCAAATTCCGCAGCTTTGACAGCCGCAGAGTTTAAATTCACCGGTAAATGCTGTCTGCAGACCTGAAATTTGCTTCAGGACCGTGGACAGCATCATACTGACACGCACCACACACGCACTCACGTAGCACACTCGCAGCACACTCACATGCATACAGGCATGCACAATCACCCACACACACCACACTCGCACCACACTCACACAAAACACGCAATACACTAACATCACTGTCATGCATCAAACACGCTCCATATTTGATGCATACCAGTGTGTCTCCAGCCTTATGAAAAATACCCAATGCTCTCTCAGAAAGCTTTCATGAAACCTCATCTAACCTTGAATTCCCTCAATCTGACTGACCTCTAGAGACTCCAGAATCCAACAGTAAAATATTTCACTTTCTGCTCTCGGCCTCATACACCTACCATATAATAAATTACTTACTGATTCAAGACAATAATTTGCCACTAGTCAAGACTATAGACATCAATGTTATCTCCATATCTGATCACGCCCCTGTATTACTAGAAATTAAAATTGCAACACTCCCTCACCCCCTGCATATATGGTCATTGAAGAAAACCATTATTGATAATCATAAACACTTTGATAAATTATCTTTCCTTCTGAGAAAACATAAGTACAAGCCCACCCACATCAACAGTGTGGGAAGCAAATCAAACAGCTATAAGAGGAGAGCTAATCACCCTATGCTTACATTTAAAGAAAGAAAAATGATGCGTCCCAGAGCCGTGGGGTACTCAGAACCAGGCTTTGGTGCTTCCGGGGAGTCACAGGAGTAGAGATATGGCTCTGTGACCCTGGGTATCATCATAAAAGTTCAGGGGGTAGTGATTTAGGGATCATTGTTGTGACGCCACCCATGATGTTCGGCTATTGATGGCCGACGCTGCGGTGCGGGACCTCTGGGGAGGATGCGATTGCAGCCATGGTGATATCGCTCCCCACAGGTGGAGCGGCTCCCCCGGGGAACCGATAAAGTCTATGGTGATGATAGGCCATTGGGGTGCAGGACTGAGGATGCGGAATAACCGACAGACACACAGTACATAATCTCCGTTACCTTTACTGGTAGATGCAGGTAGAAACCAGGATACTATCGTCAGGTGATGTTGTGATTCCGGGTGGCCTGGAAGCAAGTTGGGGATCTCCTCACTTAGGGACTTCTGATGCCTCCTTGCTGCACTTCTCTTTGCTGGTCTTGGCTGCCTGGAGCTAACCTGCAAACCTCTCTCTCTGCTGTTAAGTCTCTCACCCATATGGCAGGCAGCTTGAGCTCTTACCGGGCACCACTCCTCCAGCAACTGGCCCTGATCTCTCTGATGCTGCTGTGCCTCCAGGTGCTTGCTGTGGCTGGGAGACTTGGAATCTGCCATCCTCTGGATTTGGTTGCTGGGCAAGGAATAACTTCACAACCTCGGACTCCGGTGTCTGTTTCTGTCGCTCTGCTCTGGGGTGAGCTGGTCAACTGGCTCCACTCCCCAGGCTTGCTTCTCCACTTCCTCAGACCCCCTCCTACGGGTCTCTCACGGGGTCCTTCACGCTTGCTAGTGTCTGTCCTAGGATGAGCCTTACACTGCTCCAGTCCATAGGACGTCTTCACAGTCCTCCTAGGAACTCCACTGAATAATCCCGACCCCAGGCCTGAATTTATAGGGGTGCTCCCGTGAACCTGGGTTGCAGAGCTCCCTCTTTAGGTCTGCAGTCAGGAAAAGTGTTGCATGCTGTGGGCTTACCTGGTGTGGATACTTCTTGCTTCCAAGCATGACATCACCCCCCGAGGGAGGCAATGCCACTGTGGCAACCGGACTCTGTGGGGCCACATTAATATAAAGAAATAGCCTCCATATTGCACGAACTCAAAATGCTAGAAACTCTTCATAAAGGTCATTATCAAAATATATACAGACGCATCAAGTGAGGTTAAGGGGTAACCTCAAGGATATCTTGAATATTAAAACTGCAAAAGTTTATCTGAGAAGTAAGCAAAAGATTATATGCATGGCAATAAGGGCAGCAAACGTACCTCCTCACTACTGAAAAAGCAATCTGAAAAACCTTTCATCAACAAATCTCATTGAGTAGTTATACAATGGCAGAAAAAAAACGGAGGAAATTGCTAATGCCTTTAAGTACTTTTATGAAAATCTATACAACCAGAAGGTTCCCATAGAAATGGCAGATCATACTATTGCATCCAATAAAATAAACTAATTTTTAGACCCCCTTATCACTATCATGATTATCCCTGAATTAATGTTTTCCACTGATGACCAATATCATTCCATATGAAATATTAGACACTTAGACCCTCTAAAAACCATCCCTAATGGGACAGCCCCAGGGCAGGGCCTGATAGATTTTGTGACGACCATCCACCGTGAGGCCGAGCTGCTGGTAGGCAGCACCCCGAGAAACCCCGAGACCCTTAACCCCTATACAGGGATCTGGAATTACAGCGGAGCCCAGGGGGTAGCTGCCTATATGAGCAACAGAGTCGGGAGGTCGCCAGGGGAAAATCAAGACCCGAAAAACGACGTCAGAAGTCCGAGTCAAAACCGAGAGGGCAGCGAAGGTACAAAATCGTCAGGCAGTAGCAGAGTCAAAAATCCAGGCAAAGGTCAAGGGCAAAAACCAAGAGGGCAGCTGAGGTACAAAATCAATAGGCAGAGGCAGAGTCAGAAATCCAGGCAAGGTCAGACACAAAACTAAACACACACACTATCACTGGGGAACCAAAACTATATCTGGCGGCCTGCAAGCCAGGCTCCAATGTACTTGAAGGGCACGGCTACCTCCCATAGGCTGGAGCTCACAACCTGATGACCTCATCCGGACCGCCCCTAGATCCAGGCCAGATGGAGATGCACGACTGGCTCCACCCACGCCACCTCTGACAGAAGAACGCAGGCTGCGCCTAACTGACACCTCTGCAGGGCCCGCTCCTCTGCGACCAACACCACCCAGAGGGGAAACACCGCGGCGCTCAGCGACAGAGGCAGACGTCGCGGGAGCAGTTCCATATGAGGACAAGGCCCTCCTGTCACCGGTGCCACCAGCCGAAGGAATCCGGCTCCTCCCAGCGGCCGAGGCAGGAACACCGGCCACCGAGTCCAATGGCGACGTGACAGATTTCCCATATTTTATTATATAAAATTCATCAAAGCTCTCCTCCTATATATGGTCGAACTATTTAACTTTTTTCTGGTGGAACACCCTCCCCCCAAACAAGAACTAGAGGCTTTTATCTGAATTATCCCTAAAAAAAGGCAAAGTGTTTAGGCCACGTTACACACGGGTCATTCCATGTCAAGTGAACCAATGATTATTACCTCTATATTTTTAATTCTTTTGAGATTTTGTTATTTGATAATAGCATGTCAGACAATGCAAAATGTGAAGAGAAAAATTTAAAAAAAAATTTTTTTTTTTAAATGATTTTCAAAGTTCGGAAAAAGTGCGAATTTCGCTGTTGCCTGCCTTTACGTTTCTCCTCATAACTAAGGCTAGGAATAAGATAGAGAGACAAAATAAAAACCATTCTACTCAGAACTATACAGGCTTTCACCAGATATGTCACAAGAGGATCTTTGTTAATATTTTACCCATGTGATCGCAAGCGCAAAACTTTAAAACGCATTTCCGAAAAATCGGCGCGCTTTAAATATTTCAAAAACTGCCCATGTGTCTGCTTTGCTCTTAGTCACATCTGTACCAAATTTCAAGTTGGGATCGCGATGGGATCATATTTTAAAATATTTTACTATTAATAGCGTCAATTCCATATCAAGTGATCTAAATATGAATATTTTTTTTTACCTGACGTCTTTAGATTTTTTTTATTTTTCTTCCTTTATGAAGTACTACTTTAGTTAATTACAAATTAAAAGTTTAGAATTTTTTTCTTCATCAGTTAATTTTTTACAGATTTTTAAAGTTTAAAAAAAGTGTGAATTTTGGCCTGGTATGACTTTACATTTTTTTATCTTGGGCTAGAAATAAGATAGAGAAACAAAATAAACACCATTCTACTCAGAACTGTCCAGGCTTTCACCAGATATGTCACAAGAGTATATTTGTTCATTTTAATTTTTTACCCATGCGAACGCAAACGCAACATTTTGAAACGCATTTCCGAAAAAACGTTTTAATAATAATTTTCCAAAACTGCCCATGTGTCTTTTATGCTCTTAGCCACATCTGTACCAAATTTCAAGTTGGGATCGTGACGGGATCATATTTTAAAATATTTAACTTTTATAGTGTCAATTCAAAAATCTTGAATTCAGATCTGTTCAACCTGTGGTCTAAAAGCGTGGGGTCTATATTTATCAAATCCATTATTTTTAGACATTACTGTATTATTTTGATATGTTACAGCTTAGAAGCAGGAGAGGACATATAGGAAAAAGCTTTGTTAGGGCTCAACCTGAGAAAGCACAGGGATAGACAGTGAATGCAGAGCAGATGATAGGCCAGCAGCTCTGTCAATCATGTTAAGTGTCTACCCACTGCATTCAGGAAGCAAGACAGCTCGTTCAGACCTTTCATGTCCTGACATGTCTGGACATCTTCACTCCTGAACAAACAATAGTCTGTACAAAGCCATCAAGGCTGTGTACTAAAATATGGGTGAGTAAATATATTAATAGTTTAATGCTTTTATTATTAAGGGCCAATACACACAGTGCTATTCTTAGGGATCATCATTCAGAAAAACAGCCCCATTGATTTCTATGGGGTTCGCCACATGCAGTGTTTTTGGAAACACTCAAGAGTGAGTAAATCCCTGCTTGAACTACTTTTTAATCGCTGCAATAAACGCAGCATTTATCATTTATATAAAAAAAGCTGCCATTTTTTTCACTAGCGATTAAAAAAACTAACGCATATGTGGTAAAAACTTGGTAGAAAAACAAGCTGGGATTTGTTTTTTGTGTTTCTTTTTTGTTGCATATAAATGTTTTATTCAATAAGTTGTGATAACTCATACAACCATAAAATAAAAAATATATAAATTTGACAGGTCCCAAGTTGAATCTCTGCACAAATATAACCAAGAACACAATCAGTCATTTTTTCACAATTGCCCGTCAATAGTTTGAATTTGATATAAAGAAACATAGTCTTGTAACATATCAAATGAAAGCTGTTACCGTTCTGAGTAAAATGATGCCTCTCCCACTTCATTATCTTATTTCTAGCCTGATATAAAAAAAATGTAAAGTCATACCAGGCCAATATTCACCCTTTTTTTTAAACTTTAAAAATCTGTAAAAAATTAACTGATGAAGAAAAAAATTCTAAACTTTTAATTTGTAATTAACTAAAGTTGCACTTCATAAAGAAAAAGAATTAAAAAAATCTAAAGACATCAGGTAAAAAAAAATATTCATATTTAGATCACTTGATATAGAATGACCCATTGACGCTATTAATATTAAAATATTTTAAAATATGATCCCATCGCGATCCCAACTTGAAATTTGGTAGAGATGTGGCTAAGAGCAAAGCAGACACATGGGCAGTTTTTGAAATATTTAAAGCACGCCGATTTTTCGGAAATGCGTTTTAAAGTTTTGCGCTTGCGATCACATGGGTAAAATATTAACAAAGATCCTCTTGTGACATATCTGGTGAAAGCCTGTATAGTTCTGAGTAGATTGGTGTTTATTTTGTTTCTCTATCTTATTTCTAGCCCGAGATATGATAGAAAATGTAAAGCCATACCAGGCCAAAATTCGCACTTTTTTAAAACTTTAAAAATCTGTAAAAAATTAACTGATAAAGAAAAAAATTGAAAACTTTTTTTTTGTAATTAACTAAAGTTTTTCTTCATATAGAAAAAAAATTAAAAAAATCTGAGGACGTCAGGGAAAAAAAATATTCATTTTTGGATCACTTGAAATGGAATGACCCACACACAGATATCTGTTCAGATATTGGTCACATATCTCTGGTTGCAGTGAAATCATGGACACATTGTTCCATTGTACACAGCCACAAAATGGAACAATGTGTCCATGATTTCACTGCAACCAGAGATCTGTGACCAATATCTGAACACATATCTGTGTGTGTAATGTGGCCTTTTGGTAGCTGCTGCACTATCTCATTGTTAAATGCAGATATAAAATTATGCTGAAAATTCTAGCAAGAAGACTAAACTCTGTCCTTTATTCACCCAAACCAGACCAGGTTTGTGAAAGGTAGAGAGGGGAAAGACAACTCTAAAATCATACAATCAATCTCATATGCTTTGCATAAAGATATTTCTCTCACTCTGTTATTTACTGACGCTGAAAAAGCATTTGACAGAGTTAGCTGGCATTTTATGGTTAAAACAATGGAAAAGTTTGGATTCCCCCCAACATTGATAGAAGACATTTTGACACTCTATTTGGAGCCATCGACAAAAATATGTTGCATAGCTTCTGTATTCTCAATGGAATTAGTTAGGGCTGCCCATTGTCCCCCGCCCTGTTTATATTGATAATGGAAACTGTTACAAAGAATCAGGCAAGACAGTACTATACATGGATTGAAAAAAAAAATCTAGAATTAAAGACCTTAGCATTCACTGATGGTTTTCTTTTACTTGCCACTAGGGATGAGCGAGTATGCTAGTCACTACTCGGTACTCGCACGAGTATCCCAGTACTCAGGATGCTCGGCGAGCACCGAGTACCGCTGAGATGCTCGGACTCCACGCAAATAATTATCGATCTGACACAACTACACAGCTCCCTTCAGTGCACACAGTGAGCTGGCACCTCTAAGAGAGCAGATTGATTGTTAGGGTCCCTCTGGGGGGCACAGCAAGGTGTTGTATGTTGCGACAATTTGGAAACCCCCCCCCCTCCCGCCCTTACCCAAAAACACTCGTTTTATAGGCGGAAGTCTGTGGGCGGAACCTGTCACTAATTGACTTACATTGTGCTCGGTGCTCTGGCCGAGTACACGAGTATCTTGGGATGCTCGGCCAGAGCTTTGAGCCCCCGAGCATTTTAGTACTCGCTCATCTCTACTTGTAACGAACCCGTCCCAAGCCTTCACAAAGTTTACTGAAATATTTGAAAAATTTGGGGAACTCTCCAACTTCAGAATTAATCTTGGAAATTGGAGGCCTATCATACCTCTGCTCCGAAGAAACTAATTATCCCACTCCAAAAACAATCTGCATTAAGCTAGCCCCAAGAAGCTAGTAAGTACTTGGGATAACAAATCATCAGAACCCAAAAAAACCTCTACCAACATAACTACATACCACTTCTCAGCCTCATTAAAACACTTCTAAAAGCCTATGATCTTCGATACCCATCATGGATGGGAAGAATTAATATAGTAAAATTCTATATTCTTCCTGAAATACTATATACAATGAACATGGATCCAATAAGTCTTTCACTATCTTTCTTTACATTAATTAAACAAAGCAGAACCCATTTTGTCTGGAAGCATAATAAAACGAGACTTCTCTATAAATTGCATACCCACCCCAAAACAAGTAGGAGGACTGGGACTCCCAGACCTTCATGTATATTACAAGGGCTGTGAAGTCAGTAAGCCACAACATCTGACTCTGACTCTTCAATTTCCCTGAATCCGAATAAAACTCCACCTAAATGGACACCGACTCCAACTTCACTACTCTGACTTTATAACCATGGCTGTAAAGTCAGTAAGCCTCATATTCGACTGACTCCTCAACTTCCCTGATTCTGACTCCACCCAAAATGGGCACCGACTGACTCTGACTCCACGACTCCGAGTTCGATTCCAAAGCCCTGTGTATTACAAATCTATTCACTTAAGCAGATGGTGAAAATTCATGCATTACTATTCAAAAAAGTTCAAAGATGACCTAGAGTTAATTCTGTTAGGTAAAAAAGGTCAGGCTTCCTTATGGACTAACGTAGGGATAGAGAAGACTACGATCTCCACTCTTAAAGTTAGATGAGACCTTATTAAACCCTTCCCATAACAACTTACCCCTCGGCTCTAACACCTATAGGCAGCATACCCTACCTACTGGACCCAAACTTTGATGACCCTTAAGATTTGTGGGCGTCACTCCCAAGAGATGCGATCTCTCAATTCTCCCCTGGGTGAGCTGGTCCTAGTTGATCCAACCCCTATACAGGGATTGTTAGTGGCAAGCCAAGGGGGTCTAAATAACACAGCTGTCAGTACCAAAGGGGTGGCTTGTAAGGTTAACCTAACGGAGGAATGGCAGAGGAGGATCGGAGGTACCAGAGTCCAAAGTACGGGCAGAACTGAGGACTGGAAGAATTACCCACGTGTGAGAGAGCACAAGGAGTGCGTGACTAACAGCCAGATATGCACAAGGCAACTAACACAATAATCAGGTGCCTCCCAGCAGTGGAGGTGGCCTGATATACCGGAGGATGGACATCTATTGGCCAAGGGGAGTGTCAGGTTGAGCCGTGCCGTCCCCTAGATTCACAGGGGAAGGGCACGGCCACACCCATTGCACCGCACATTACATCATCCATTGTAGTGTGCTGGTGTGCAAACCTCAGTGAGAGTCAGACAGGAAGGGGACCCGGAGACGGCTTTGAGACACCACACGCCTGGACGCCAGATGCCGACTGGCGGAGAGAACGCAGCGTCAGGGAAGATGAGCGGGGGAGCGGTGCCAGGGGACCTAACAATTACCATTAGAAAATGCATGGCCATAAAATGCCAAAACACAGCCTCAAAATTTCTTACAAAAAAGACACACAGATTACATTCTACGGCAGTTAAAAGTGAAATTCCCTATCAAAATGGTCTTGGCTTGACCTAATCACCAAACTCCCTTATCCATGCTCCAAACTCACTTCTAGAATATATACCCAGCTTGTTTCCCAACCCCAGTCCTTTAAGACAGCTTTTAAATACTCTGGGGAAAGCAAATCAAAATTAATCTCTCAGAAGAGGAAATAAAGAGCATATGCAAGAGGCTTTTCCAGATGTATTCTTTTGCAGGAAAATTCTTATAAGATCTTGTTACAAAACTCCCGTGTTCCTTCACCACTTAGGAGTTGGAGGTGCACTCACATTAGCCACTTGACTCATATTTTTTGACAATGCCAGCTCCTTACTCAGTTTTGGTCAGATGTTACCAAACTTTGAGGAACCTTGATCTTCTAAATGCCAAATTGAAAGCAGTGGAGGTAATGCTCTCATGCTCATCAAAAAACTTAAAATGTCAAAACAGGAACTCTTACAACTTCTAAGCATCTCATTTCTATACATTGGAAGCAAACCTCCCACTATCAATGCTGATTTGATCGAGAAAGTACACCAAATCTCCTGATTAGAAGAGCTTTCAAGCTGGAAAAACTACTCACATGTGATCTACTTGAAAGTTTGGTCCCCCAGGAAGAAAAAGTTTAAGCCTACTAAATAAACCCTAGCCCTTACTGTCCAACCCACAGTCTCCTCAAAATAAAAGAATATAGCCAGGTTCTTTAGGAGGCCTGCACCCCCTATCTCCTCTCTCTGGCTCAAATATTACATGGCTTGCCTTTCTTTACTCAATTGCCATATGCGGAAATCAAGCCTGTAGTTTGTACCTGTGATTTTGAACCTAAGTTTATTTATGTTATGTTGGTTACCCTGATGTTACCTCTCCCTTACAAACCTATCCTTCTCCCTTCTCCCAACTCTCTCTAATACCCCCCTTCCCCCACCCTCCTAGTGCTGAACAACAAGGTTGAGCGCATGGGCCACGCATGGAACATGTGTAAGCTCGCCTCGCCGCAGAGCCGCCACCAGGTTCCGGCCATTGCCACACACGACCATGCCTGGCTGTAGGTTCAGCGGTGTGAGCTAGTGATCTGCCTGCTGTTTCAGAGCTGTCCACAACTCTTCAGTGTTGTGTGGTTGGTCACCTATGCATATTAGTTTTAGCACAGCCAGTTGCTGCTTAGCCGAGGCAGTGCTGCAGTGCTTCCAGCTTGGGACTGGTGTGGAGGGTGAAGTGGAGGAAGAGGAGGAGGCTGAGGAGCATGACGTGCCAGAGCTGTACACTGTGGGTGAAACCCTGACTGAGTTAGGGCCTGCAATCCTTGGTGTCAGAAGGACGTGTTCCGTCCCAAGGCTCCAGCTGGGTCAAAGCTTCCAGAATATTAACCCAGTGTGCCGTCAGCGAGATATACCGGCCCTGCCCACAAGCACTTGTCCACGTGTCCGTGGTTAGGTGGACTTTGCCTGAAACTGCGTTGTTAAAGGGCACGTATGATGTTTTGTGACACATGTTTATGTAATGCGGGGACGGCACACCGGGAAAAATAGTGGCGGCTGGGGGCCGAGTAACGTGGGACAGCCGCCGCCATCAGGTTGTGGAATGCTTCCGTCTTCACCAGCCTAAAAGGCAACATTTCCAGTGCAAGCAGTCTCGAAATGTGTGCATTTAGAACTGTGGCATGTAGGGCGTTGGCAGCGTATTTGCGCCTGCGTTCCAAAGATTGGTGTATGGATAACTGAATGCTGCACTGGGACAAGGACGTGGCTGATGATGGTGCTATTTCTGCTTGTGCAAGTACAGGTGAAGGACAGGAGGCATCTTCGCCTGCAGTATGGACAGGGGATTGGCTTGCACACACAACAGTGGAAGATGCAGCGGTGTCACCCGCAGACACTGCTCCTGGACTCTGCTGTAGATCCCACAAAGTCGGGTGCTTTGCTGCCATGTGCCTGATGATGCTGGTGGTGGTCAGGCTGCTAGTTTTGCTACCCTGCTGATGCTGGCATGGCAGGTGATGCAAATGGCCTTTTTCGAATTATCTGCAGACACCTTAAAAAACAGCCAGACTCGGGAAGACCTAACAGTTGTACTGGCAAGTTCACTCGTGTTGTTGTTCCGGGGAACGGTTGCCTGACTTCTGCCTGCGGACAAGACCCTGCTTCTTCCAGCCTGTTGTGATGCTACACCTAACTCCCCCTGTGCACTGCTGTCCTTGCTCTGCATGTCCTCCTGCCAGGTTGGGTCAGTTACAAGATCATCCACCACAACGTCTTCCACTTCCGCACGCTGGTCCTCCTCCTGACTTTCTGGCAATTGTGTCTCATCATCGTCCACCTCTTGTTGAGACATGTTCCCACCGTTGTCTTTGTGAGACCGTGGCTGCTCAAATATTTGGGCATCGGTACATGCGATCTCCTCATGACCCACTTCAACTGGAGCAGGCGAGAGGCGAGAATCTACGAATGGATAAGTGAACAGCTCTTCAGAGTGTCCAAGTGTGGGATCAGTTATGTCCGGGGCCGGGCACTCGGCATGGTGGGAGGAAGGAGTATCAAGGTGTGTTATGTGCGGTCCAGTCTCACTTCTACTGACACTTGACCGTGTGGAAGACAGGGTATTTGTGGTGGTGCCAAACTGACTGGAAGCATTATCCGCTATTCAACTAACAACCTGTTGACACTGGTCTTGGTTTAATAGTGGAGTACTGCTGCAGTCCCCTAGAAATTGGGACAGGAAGGTCGAGCGAGATGATGTGGGCGTTTGTCGTGGTGCAATTCGAGCTTGCACACGGCCTCGGCCTGTGCCTGCACCACCATCATGTCCAGTTCCTTGTCCCTTGCCACAGGCCTTGCGCATTTTCAATGTTGTGCTGACTGCATACAGCTAAATGAAGGCGTCCAAGAAATGGTTTTTAGCAGCAGACTGAGATTAGAGATTAAGGCCCTGCAGTTGGACTGGTCAAACACAAACGCTGACGAGAATAGCGAGTCTTTTGGCGTATCCTAATTTACGCTACAACCTACTCCTGGTGCACACAAATGTTAGATGAATGCAGACAAGAGTTGGTTTTTAGCTGGACACTGAGATAACAGATTAAGGCCCTACAGTTGGACTGGTCAAACACAAACGCTGACGAGAATAGTGAGTCTTTTGACGTATCCCAATTTACGCTGCAATCTACTGCAGCTGCACTAAGATGCTAAATGAATGCAGACAAGAGTTGGTTTTTAGCTGGACACTGAGATAACAGATTAAAGCCCCGCAGGTGGAATGGTCAGACACAAACGCTGACGAGAATAGCGAGTCTTTTGGCGTATCCTAATTTACGCTACAACCTACTCCTGGTGCACACAAATGTTAGATGAATGCAGACAAGAGTTGGTTTTTAGCTGGACACTGAGATAACAGATTTAGGCCCTACAGTTGGACTGGTCAGACACAAACGCTGACGAGAATAGCGAGTTTTTTGGCATGTCCTAATTTACGCTGCAACCTACTCCTGCCTATAGAGAGCTAAATTAATCACTAAAAGAACTGTTTTGGGATGGATGAGATTTCCAGCCTGTACACCAGCCCCAGATGTGATGCAGGCTGGTATACTGGCACAACGAAGTTTGCTATGTACCCTGCCTCCCTGCCTGCCTGTATACAGCTCTATTTGTCCTCAGAAGGACTGTTTTGGTAATTAGACTGGCAGCCCTGCGCCTACACTACCTGAAAGGCCACAAATCTATCCCTCAATCAGCAGCAGCTCTCCCTACAATGACTGTCTGTGGAGCAGAGTGACGAGCACAGTGCAGTCAGGTCTTATAAAGACCTGATGATGCTGTGCGGCCAGCCAATCACTGTAATGACACAACCAACATGGCTGTGGCATTACAGTGTCTGTCAGCCAATCCCTGCCTGCGGGCTGGCTCTGTAAAGAGTGCCAACATGCAGGGAGGTGGACCCTGAGCATAGCAAGAGTATCGCGAGATTAGTCGGTACTCACCGACTACCCCGAGTACCGAGATATTCGTGCGAGTACTGAGTAGTGACAAGCATACTCGCTCATCCCTACTAATAATGTCTGTCATTGCCTAGAGCAACCAATCAAAAGCCAAACTGTGATTGGTTGCAATAGACCACCTGATAAATATCCAGGCCACCTGTCAAAACAGCCAAGACAGTTTCCTCACACATGCAAAGAGTAGATAAGCATTTTTTGGGGTTAATGACTGTAAAATAAAATATATATTCAATGTCAGACTGGAATACCTTGAACCCACCAGAAAAATCATTCTTGGGGACCACTATGTACCTACATAGAATTAAATACAAATCCACCAATCGTGTGGTAAAACGTGCTGATATAAGGGTATAATGTACAGTGCTATTTAAATCACCTGTCTAGAGTTTTTTTTTTTAATTTTACCACAGGAATTGTGATTCTTATTTATGGTCCCTAACCTTATTCTTATACTCACTCTCTGCCATCTTCACCCTCTATTGGCAATGCTCTTGTTGGTGTTCAGCAAATTGTGACCTGCCGGCTGCTTGTTGCACACACCGAGGTGTGCATGGTTAAGTAGACCCAGTAGGGCAGAGGTCCCCAACTCCAGTCCTCAAAGCTCACCAACAGTGCATGTTTTCAGAATTTCCTTAGTATTTCACAGTTGGAATATCACCTTTGCAGGAGATTGAATTACCAACTGTCAAATTCTAAGGAAATCCTTAAAACTTGGACTGTTGGTTGAACTTGAGAACTGAAGTTGGGGACATCTATATTAGGCCCCAGGGGGAACTGTGGCAGCTGGCCCCTAAGACCAGGGACACAGTGATAGACCCAGGTAAACTCTCTGGTCTTGGCACGTGCAGTAGGGGTAGCTGTAGAAGATACGATGGCAGATACAGGCTGGTAAAAAAGGCACAGCAGATAAGGACTGGTATGGGAAGGCAGGACACAGGAACAGGTAGCAGACAAAGGGAAACAGACATGACAAATTGCTTAGCAGACAGTAACAGACTAAATCTATACATTGCTCAGGTAGTGGACAAAGGGATCTGACAATTAGCTAGCAGGATGGGCAAAAACTAACTAGAGATGTTGCTCAGGCACCTCTCCTAATGGAAAGGATGCCTTAAATACCTAGTGCCTCTCAGCCATAAGTTTAGGGGAATTCCAAGTAGTAGCATGTTGGCCCTTTAAGAGCAGGCCAGGATCAAGTATTATCCTTAGGCAGACTCCTGGGCAACCTGTGTGGCGTTAGGCCTTACCTCAGCATTGAGTAAGCGGGCATTCCAAAAGCAATGCCGGCGTTATACTGCTGCAGTATGTAATGGAGTGTGCCTGAGGTCACAACTTGATACAATTCTGCAAGAATATCATTCTGGCTCTCATAGAGATGCTGTCATGAAAACATAGTCAGGACCTGCATCTCTCTGGCACCCTCTTATCCTGCTGGCCAAACCTGGTATTGCTAGAGGATAAGAAAAGGAGCCCAGCTGCCCTAATTTATGTCGTCTACTGTGGCACATGCTGTGACAGGATGTATATATGCCACCAGTTCCTGCCAGGACCATATATATACCTCGATCCAGTCACTCTTAGGCCTGCAATATCACATAAATACAAAAATTATTCTGCCACCACGGATCTCTTTCAGGTGGATCGGTAACCTGTTTGGTAACGTGAAATAGCGGGGAGCGTATGAGCTCATCATAGAACAAGAAGAACGAAACTAAGCAAATTGATAAAGTTTACTCCAAAAATCTGGCAGTGTTTACAAAAAGATATACAAGATATATATTACAAAAGAGACAATTTACATATGTGCATGAAACAGTTATTAAAATAAAAGGAATTAAAATAAGAAAGACTAAAACGTGCCACGCAGTGGCCATCAGAAGATTTCTGGGGGAAAGCACTCCAGAAATGGGTTAGGATTCCGATCTCACAGCATAGAGTGTTGCTATGTCCTTCATTAAGCTGGAATGAGGCCAAAATGGATGCTTCGGTTTTATGTAATAAGATAGAAAACCAGAAAACTCCCACTTTGTTTACCTCACATGTGGGCTGGGTTTTGTAAACCCACCCTGTTGCATTTAAAAGACTCAAAAACATGCTCAGTGGCAGCTGCTCACTGTGATAAATGTGGGGAGGATGGTAGCATGGAGCTGCAGGACAGTGAAGCAGCTAGCTGGGTGACAGTTAGAAAGCGGGGTAGAAGGAAGAGTGCCAGGGAGGCTAGTCCTGATCTGGCACACCCCAATAAATAGCACTGATGCAGCAAGGCATGTCCTCTGAAAGCCAGAGTGTCTGCTCTATTAATGGGGCAAAGCAAGGTAGGTCAGACAGGTGCTGGTAGTTGGGGACTCAATTATTAGGGGAGCAGATAGGCAATCTGTCACAAAGACAGGGATTGTCGAACAGTGTGCTGGTGCTGCCTACCTGGTGCTCATATCTGGCACATCACTGATCAGGTTGACAGATTACTGGGAGGGGCTGGTGAGGACCCAGCGGTCATGGTGCACATTGGCACAAATGACAAAGTCAGAGGTAGGTGCAAGGTACTTAAAGATGATTTTAGGGAATTAGGCTGCAGGTTTAAGGCAAGGACCTCCAAGGTAGCATTCTCTGAAATACTGCCTGTACCATGTGCCATGCCAAGGGAGATTAGGGAGATAAATAAGTGGCTCAGGAATTGGTGTAGGAATGAGGGGTTGGGGTTCCTTGGGAACTGGGCCGTCTTCTCTAATGGCTACAGGTTCTATGCTAGGGACGGGATGAACCTCAATGGGGATGATGCAGCTGTGCTGGGGGAGAAAATGGCTAGAAGGTTGGAGGAGTGTTTAAACTAAGGATTGAGGGACGGTATTCATTGTACAGGAGGGAAAGATAGTGTAAATAGTAACCTGGGCACAAATAATGAAATTGGGGGTGGCATGGGAGGTGAGATTAGAATAGTCAATATAGTAAGAAAGAATAGAGGTAAAGAGAGATGCATAAAGTGCATGTTCACTAATGCCAAAAGCCTCACCAACAAAATGGAGGAATTAAAATAAATTTTGTTGGCAAATAATTATTACATGGTGGGGATATCGGAGACATGGAGACATGGCTGGACGAGAGCCATGACTGGGCTGTTAATTTACAGGGCTATGGTCTGTTCAGAAATGACCGTACAAATAAGCGTGGGGGGATGTCTTTTAAATGTAAAATCATCCTTAAAATCCATCCTACATGATAATATATGTGTATCTAATGAAAATGTGGGTGGAGATAAGGGGAGGGTGAAAAAATAATAATGGAAGTGGAGGAGAATATCCTCATAAAGCAAATAGATGAAGCAGCGACTCAGGAAGAAGTCATTATTATGGGGGACTTCAACTACCCTGACATATATTGGGGAACAGAAACTTGCAGTTCCATCAAAGGTAATAGGTTTTTGACAACTATAAGGGTACCTTTACATGCCGCAACTACGGTGTAGCAACTGAGAGGCAATCCGGAGTTCCGTCACCGTTGCCCTGAAATTGCTAGGAAATTGCAGCGTGCAATTGTGGAACGCGATGGTGATTTGTAAAGTTGCTCCCGGTTGCGGTTTCAGAGCATTGTTCAAAACCAGAGGCAACCCTGAAGGTGAATTGCCCTCGTTTTGACGTGTGAATGGGCGATAGGGATGGAACCTGCGTCGCCTAATGATTTCCCAGAGGCGTGCCACAGCATACTGGATACCGCGCCCCATCAGCGATGATTGGTGGGTGCTACTGTGTTTCCATTGGCTGTCCCTTTACAGGGCGCCATATTTGAAGAGCTGTCCATTCACACTACACAATTGCAATGGCGTCATGTATTAGCCAGCCTTCCTGCGCAGGCTGGCCAATCATGACGCTATTGCGTTGTCTAATCAGCGTGTTTGGGGCGCGGAATACACCAGTCTGTCACGCCTATGTTCTTGCGGCGCTGAACATGTACGCCCACATTCCTTTGGGGATTGCGTCAGGAGTCAAGCGGATGTTTCCCGCAGGTTCTGTGGCAACTTCCGGGAAGCCACGTACCCTTGGGTTGATGACGCACACGTTCGGTTGCCTCTAATCGCCGGTAATAGTTGCGGCGTGTAAAGGTACCCTAATGGTACCTTTACACGCCGCCACAGAAAGGAAGAAACCGCCAGGTATCGGACACAATTGTGCCTGTTGCCATGAAATCACTACGAAATGGCAGCGTGTAATTCAGGGAGTTCCTTCCTGTGTCTAGCAGTTCCTTCGGATACCTGTTTCTGAGCCGTGCTCAAAAACAGGAAGAAACAATTCCTATGGTGGTGGCGTGTAATCGGGGCACAGGCACGGTATTTGCGTGGCCTAGTGAATTCCTGGGGTGTGCCACTGTGACATGGTTACCACGCCCCATCAGTGATGATTGGTGGGGGCTACTGCGTAACCATTGGCTGTCCCTGCACAGGGCGCCATATTTAATGAGCTGACCAGTCACACTCTACATTTGCAATGGCGTCATGTGTTAGCCAGCCTTCCTGCGGTGGCTGGCCAATCATGATGCTATTGCGTTGTCCAATCACCGTCCGAGCGTCACGTAACACACAACTCTGTCTCGTCTATGTACTTGTGGCGCTAAATATGTACGCCCATATTCCTTTGTGGTAGCGGCGTGTAAACCAGGAAGGTACTCCACAGGCAGTAAGCCACGGCACCCGTCGGCACTTCCGGGGAACAAAAATGCCTTCAGTGGAGCATGTTGTGGCGGCGTCTATATGCGGCATCGGCGATTGGTATCCACCGTTAAAAATGCGCGCGTGCACATGTGGTGCCTAGCGGTTGCTGCACTCTGTGGCGGCGTGTAAAGGTACCATAAGAGACAATTACCTTTCACAACTGGTTCAGGGTCATCAGCTTAAATGTCTTGGGCCAACACATGAACCAAAATCCCATCTATAAAGGTTTTTTATTTATCATATGAAAAACCTTTGCACTTTTTTATCCATCCAGGGTGCAGTTGGGCCCATAGGGGCACCGTTCATCCAGTGGTGCAGAGGCATCGTACTGTGCGGCCCAATGCTCAGGCAGCGGAGCGGTTGGGTAGCTTTCAGACACTCTGCATCATATGTATCAGTGTGAATGGTGTCTTATGCAGGCCTAGTATATGCATGGCAGGTCGCCTCCCACATATGCTGGTAGAGGTGATTTTTATCAGCCAGCAGCTGGGCTTGCTCTACAATTGGGCTCTGACTGCGTCCTGTAAGTGCATTTGGTTTTTTGTCTTTGGCATGGATGGTAAGTTTTTTTCTGATGCTGCTTTTTTTCTAGTAGTTTTTGTACAATTTTGTTAGGACTGGTGAGCATGGGGTCCCTTGATCGTGGGTCATCAGCTTAAATGTCTTGGGCCAACACATGAACCAAAATCCCATCTATAAAGGTTTTTTATTTATCATATGAAAAACCTTTGCACTTTTTTATCCATCCAGGGTGCAGTTGGGCCCATAGGGGCACCGTTCATCCAGTGGTGCAGAGGCATCGTACTGTGCGGCCCAATGCTCAGGCAGCGGAGCGGTTGGGTAGCTTTCAGACACTCTGCATCATATGTATCAGTGTGAATGGTGTCTTATGCAGGCCTAGTATATGCATGGCAGGTCGCCTCCCACATATGCTGGTAGAGGTGATTTTTATCAGCCAGCAGCTGGGCTTGCTCTACAATTGGGCTCTGACTGCGTCCTGTAAGTGCATTTGGTTTTTTGTCTTTGGCATGGATGGTAAGTTTTTTTCTGATGCTGCTTTTTTTCTAGTAGTTTTTGTACAATTTTGTTAGGACTGGTGAGCATGGGGTCCCTTGATCGTGGGTCATCAGCTTAAATGTCTTGGGCCAACACATGAACCAAAATCCCATCTATAAAGGTTTTTATTTATCATATGAAAAACCTTTGCACTTTTTTATCCATCCAGGGTGCAGTTGGGCCCATAGGGGCACCGTTCATCCAGTGGTGCAGAGGCATCGTACTGTGCGGCCCAATGCTCAGGCAGCGGAGCGGTTGGGTAGCTTTCAGACACTCTGCATCATATGTATCAGTGTGAATGGTGTCTTATGCAGGCCTAGTATATGCATGGCAGGTCGCCTCCCACATATGCTGGTAGAGGTGATTTTTATCAGCCAGCAGCTGGGCTTGCTCTACAATTGGGCTCTGACTGCGTCCTGTAAGTGCATTTGGTTTTTTTGTCTTTGGCATGGATGGTAAGTTTTTTTCTGATGCTGCTTTTTTTCTAGTAGTTTTTGTACAATTTTGTTAGGACTGGTGAGCATGGGGTCCCTTGATCGTGGGTCATCAGCTTAAATGTCTTGGCCAACACATGAACCAAAATCCCATCTATAAAGGTTTTTTATTTATCATATGAAAAACCTTTGCACTTTTTTATCCATCCAGGGTGCAGTTGGGCCCATAGGGGCACCGTTCATCCAGTGGTGCAGAGGCATCGTACTGTGCGGCCCAATGCTCAGGCAGCGGAGCGGTTGGGTAGCTTTCAGACACTCTGCATCATATGTATCAGTGTGAATGGTGTCTTATGCAGGCCTAGTATATGCATGGCAGGTCGCCTCCCACATATGCTGGTAGAGGTGATTTTTATCAGCCAGCAGCTGGGCTTGCTCTACAATTGGGCTCTGACTGCGTCCTGTAAGTGCATTTGGTTTTTTTGTCTTTGGCATGGATGGTAAGTTTTTTTCTGATGCTGCTTTTTTTCTAGTAGTTTTTGTACAATTTTGTTAGGACTGGTGAGCATGGGGTCCCTTGATCGTGGGTCATCAGCTTAAATGTCTTGGGCCAACACATGAACCAAAATCCCATCTATAAAGGTTTTTTATTTATCATATGAAAAACCTTTGCACTTTTTTATCCATCCAGGGTGCAGTTGGGCCCATAGGGGCACCGTTCATCCAGTGGTGCAGAGGCATCGTACTGTGCGGCCCAATGCTCAGGCAGCGGAGCGGTTGGGTAGCTTTCAGACACTCTGCATCATATGTATCAGTGTGAATGGTGTCTTATGCAGGCCTAGTATATGCATGGCAGGTCGCCTCCCACATATGCTGGTAGAGGTGATTTTTATCAGCCAGCAGCTGGGCTTGCTCTACAATTGGGCTCTGACTGCGTCCTGTAAGTGCATTTGGTTTTTTGTCTTTGGCATGGATGGTAAGTTTTTTTCTGATGCTGCTTTTTTTCTAGTAGTTTTTGTACAATTTTGTTAGGACTGGTGAGCATGGGGTCCCTTGATCGTGGGTCATCAGCTTAAATGTCTTGGGCCAACACATGAACAAAATCCCATCTATAAAGGTTTTTTATTTATCATATGAAAAACCTTTGCACTTTTTTATCCATCCAGGGTGCAGTTGGGCCCATAGGGGCACCGTTCATCCAGTGGTGCAGAGGCATCGTACTGTGCGGCCCAATGCTCAGGCAGCGGAGCGGTTGGGTAGCTTTCAGACACTCTGCATCATATGTATCAGTGTGAATGGTGTCTTATGCAGGCCTAGTATATGCATGGCAGGTCGCCTCCCACATATGCTGGTAGAGGTGATTTTTATCAGCCAGCAGCTGGGCTTGCTCTACAATTGGGCTCTGACTGCGTCCTGTAAGTGCATTTGGTTTTTTGTCTTTGGCATGGATGGTAAGTTTTTTTCTGATGCTGCTTTTTTTCTAGTAGTTTTTGTACAATTTTGTTAGGACTGGTGAGCATGGGGTCCCTTGATCGTGGGTCATCAGCTTAAATGTCTTGGGCCAACACATGAACCAAAATCCCATCTATAAAGGTTTTTTATTTATCATATGAAAAACCTTTGCACTTTTTTATCCATCCAGGGTGCAGTTGGGCCCATAGGGGCACCGTTCATCCAGTGGTGCAGAGGCATCGTACTGTGCGGCCCAATGCTCAGGCAGCGGAGCGGTTGGGTAGCTTTCAGACACTCTGCATCATATGTATCAGTGTGAATGGTGTCTTATGCAGGCCTAGTATATGCATGGCAGGTCGCCTCCCACATATGCTGGTAGAGGTGATTTTTATCAGCCAGCAGCTGGGCTTGCTCTACAATTGGCTCTGACAGGTCACTGTAAGTGCATTGGTTTTTGTCTTTGGCATGGATGGTAAGTTTTTCTGATCGCTGCTTTTTTTCTAGTAGTTTTTGAACATTTTGTTAGGATGGTGAGCATGGGTGCCTTGATCGTGGGTCATCTAGCTTAAATGTCTGGGCCAACACATGAAACCAAATCCCATCTAAATAAGGTTTTTTATTTATCATATGAACAAACCTTTGCACTTTTTTATCCATCCAGGGTGCAGTTTGGGGCCATAGGGGCACCGTTCACCCTAGTGGTGCAGGAGGTGCATCGTTACTGTGCGGCCCAATGCTCAGGCAGCGGAGCGGGTTGGGTAGCTTCGACACTCTGCATCATATGTATCAGTGTGAATGGTGTCTTATGCAGGCCTAGTAAATGCATAGGCAGTCGCCCCCACATATGCTGTAGAGAGATTTTTATCAGCCACAGCTGGGCTTGCTCTCAATTGGGCTCTGACTGGCGTCCTGTAAGTGCATTGGTTTTTTGTCTTTGCATGGATGGTTAGTTTTTTTCTGATGCTGCTTTTTTTCTAGTAGTTGTTTGTACAATTTTGTTAGGACTGGTGACATGGGGTTCCCTGATCGTGTGTATCAGCTAATGTCTTGGGGGCCAACACATGAACCATAATCCCATCTATAAAGGTTTTATTTAATATGAAAAACCTTTGCACTTTTTATCCATCCAGTTGCGTTGGGGCCCATAGGGACCGTTCATCCAGTGGTGCAGAGCACGTACTGTGCGTCCCAATGCTCAGGCAGCGAGCGTTTGGTAGCTTTCCAGACACTCTGCATCTTATGTTATCAGTGTGAATGGTGACTTATCAAGGCCTAGTAATGCAGGCAGTCGCACTCCCACATATGCTGTAAGGTGATTGTTTATCAGCCAGCAGCTGGCTTGCTCTACAATTGGGCTCTGACTGCGTCCTGTAAGTGCATTGGTTTTTGTCTTTGGCATGGTGTTAAGTTTTTCTGATGCGCTTTTTTCTAGTAGTTTTGGTTCAGGACTCAACAAGAAGGGGATGACTGCTAGACCTAATATTAACCAACAGGCCGGACCGCATATCAAATATACGGGTTTGAGGTCACTTGGGTAATAGTGATCACAAAATAATAAGTTTTCATGTATACTTTAATAAGATGTGTAGTAGAGGGGCTACAAGGACATTAAACTTTAGAAAGGCAAATTTCCAACAGTTGAGAGAGGATCTTAGTGCAATAAACTGGGATGATGTCCTGAGACATAAAGGTACATAAAGCAAATGGGAGACGTTTATTAACATCTTGAATAGGACCTGTGCACAATATATACCCTATGGAAATAAATATGCTAGAAATAGGAGGAAACCACTATGGCTAAATAAAGCTGTAATGGGCGCAATAAGTGACAAAAAGAAAGCATTTTGCGAATAACAGCAAATAGGTAGTGATGAGGAATTAAATAAATACAGAGAATTAAATAACATCTGTAAAAATGCAAAACAAGGCAGCAAAGATTGAGACAGAGAAAATTCCAAAATATTCTTTAAAGAGAACCTGTCAGGTGGTTTATACCCTCCCAGCTATCACTATCTGTAGCTGCAGCTTTATATACTACTAGCTGTGAGCCCGATGCAAATGCATCGGGTGTCTAGAATACTATACTTTGTATGAGGATTACCGCAAGCGCGCCGCAAGTGTAACGACTCGCTGGCGCCGACCAATTAGAAGCGCGGCTCAGGCAGCGACTCGCAATGGCCTCGCGGCCATTGCTCGCGCTACCTGACCGGTAAATCGTTAACTTTGAGGCTGGAAAGGAGAGCGGAGGCTGGAGGGCAGAGCAGAGGCTGGAGGGGAGAGGCTGGAGGGGAGAGGCTGGAGGGCAGAGACTGGAGGGGAGAGGCTGGAGGGGAAAGCGGAGGTTGGAGGGCAGAGGCTGGAGGGGAGAGGCTGGAGGGAAAGGCTGGAGGGGAGAGCGGAGGCTGGAGGGGAAAGGCTGGAGGGGAGAGCGGAGGCTGGAGGGGAGAGGCTGGAGGGCAGAGGCTGGAGGGGAGAGGGGAGAGCGGAGGCTGGAGGGGAGAGCGGAGGCTGGAGGGGGAGGAGGCTGGAGGGGAGAGCGGAGGCTGGAGGGGAAAGCGGAGGCTGGAGGGCAGAGCGGAGGCTGGAGGGGAGAGCGGAGGCTGGAGGGAGAGCGGAGGCTGGAGGGGAGAGCAGAGGCTGGAGGGGAGAGCGAGGCTGGAGGGAGCAGAGGCTGGAGGGAGAGCGGAGGCTGGAGGGGAGAGCGGAGGCTGGAGGGAGAGCGGAGGCTGGAGGGCGAGGGCGAGAGGCTGGAGGGAGAGCGGAGGCTGGAGGGGAGAGCGGAGGCTGGAAGGGAGAGCGGAGGCTGGAGGGAGAGCGGAGGCTGGAGGGGAGAGCGGAGGCTGGAGGGGCAGAGGCTGGAGGGAGAGCAGAGCTGGAGGGCAGAGCGGAGGCTGGAGGGGAGAGCGGAGGCTGGAGGGCAGAGCGAGGCTGGAGGGGGAGCGGAGGCTGGAGGGGAGAGCGGAGGCTGGAGGGCATGGCAGAGGCTGGAGGGCATAAGGGAGGCTGGAGAGGAGAACGGAGGCTGGAGGGGAGAGCGGAGGCTGGAGGGGAGAGCAGAGACTGGAGGGCAGAGCGGAGGCTGGAGGGGAGAGTGGAGGCTGGAGGGCAGAGGCTGGAGGGGAGAGCGGAGGCTGGAGGGGAGAGCGGAGGCTGGAGGGAAGAGGGAGGCTGGAGGGGAGAGTGGAGGCTGGAGGGGAGAGCAGAGGCTGGAGGGGAGAGGCTGGAGGGGAGAGCGGAGGCTGGAGGGCAGAGGCTGGAGGGCAGAGGGGAGAGCGGAGGCTGGAGGGGAGAGCAGAGGCTGGAGGGAGGCTGGAGGGGAGAGCAGAGGCTGGAGGGCAGAGGCTGGAGGGGAGAGCAGAGGCTGGAGGGGTGAGGCTGGAGGGGAGAGCGGAGGCTGGAGGGGAGAGGCTGGAGGGGAGAGCGGAGGCTGGAGGGCAGAGGCTGGAGGGCAGAGGCTGGAGGGGAGAGCGGAGGCTGGAGGGGAGAGCGGAGGCTGGAGGGGAGAGCACAGGCTGGAGGGGAGAGCGGAGGCTGGAGGGGAGAGCGGAGGCTGGAAAGGAGAGCGGAGGCTGGAGGGCAGAGGCTGGAGCGCAGAGGCGTAGCTGGCATGCTCCGGGCCCTGGGGCAAGATCAGCACCCAGGACCCCCATGTGAGGACCGGGGGGGGGGTGCTGTCAGACAGATGTGAGGGCCGGGGGGAGTGCAGACTCACCGCGGCCGGCGTGCGTGTGCTGTAGGAGGAGAGGAGGGGCGGGCAGAGCTGCCGGACAGGAAGTTCCGTCCTCCCTCCTCTCCGGGCGCACGGCGGGCGGCTGGTGTCAGCACGGGGCCCCCCAGGGGGTGGAGGCAATGGGCCCCTCATGCCGAGTGGCACGATGCGCTAGGCCCCCCTGCCCACCCGCTAGCTACGGTACTGGCTGGCGGGAAGACGGAACTTCCGACCCAGGGGGGCGCGGGCATGACACGGGCACAGGGGCACAGGCTCCGGAGCACTGTGTCAGCATGTGCTGACAGCATCTGCTCCGGAGCGGGGGCACAGGGGCACAGGCTCCGGAGCACTGTGTCAGCATGTGCTGACAGTAGCTGCTCCGGAGCGGGATGACAGGGGCACAGGCTCCGGAGCACTGTGTCAGCATGTGCTGACAGCATCTGCTCCGGAGCGGGGGCACAGGGGCACAGGCTCCGGAGCACTGTGTCAGCATGTGCTGACAGTAGCTGCTCCGGAGCGGGATGACAGGGGCACAGGCTCCGGAGCACTGTGTCAGCATGTGCTGACAGCAGCTGCTCCGGAGCGGGATGACAGCGGCGAGGGGTCACAATGCCCGCTACGCGGGCAATGCCTCGCACGGCGTGGTGACGTCACATAGTCACATAGTCCGACACAAACGTGCCTACGGCAATTATATAGTAGATTCTAATCCTCCCTGTCTGAGCTCATAGTGTAATGTAAAAGGTGAAAAAAAAACATTTATACACTTATATTTCAGTCCCCACCTTGGAGGAGGGGGACTGTGTGGCAGGATAATAGTTAACTCACTTTTAACTTGGATGGCTAAAGGACCTGTGTGATGTAAAGATCATGTGACCATAGTGGGCGGAGCTAAGCCAGCAAACGTATTATGTTCTATGAGAACTTAGCTCTGCCTATTGTAGTCACATCGTTGTGACATCACATCAAGTCTCCCAACATGTTCTACCACAAGGCTGAAATTATTAACTATTAACCTGCTAAACAGTCCCCATCCTCCAAGATGGGGACTGACTGCCTCATTGCATAAGGAAATGTAAGTATATAAATGCTTTTTTTTTTTCACCTTTCACATTACACCATGAGCTCAGACAGGGATGATTAGACTGGTATTATAAAGCTACAGGTACAGACAGTGATAGCTGGGAGAGCATAAACTAGCTGACAGGTTCCCTTTAACTACATAATAGTAAGAAACTAAAAAATGATTGTGTTGACCCCCTTAAAAATAGTCTGGGTGAAATGGTGGATGAGGAAAAAGTCAATGTGCTAAATTACTTTTTTTCAACAGTATTTACACAAGGAAATTCCGTGACAGACAACATGATCAGTGATAACAAACATTCTCCATTAAATGTCACCTGCTTAACCCAGCAGGAAGTACGGCACCTTCTAAAAATCACCAAAGTTGACAATCCCCGAGCCCGGATTGGATACACCCCAGAGTACTGCAGGAATTAAGAACCGTCATAGATAGAGCATTATTTTTAATCTTTAAAGATTCCATAATAACAGGGTCTGTACCACAGGATTGGCGTATAGCAAATATGGTGCAAATATTCAAAAAGGGGACAAAAAACTGAGCTTGGAAATTATAGGCTAGTAAGCTTAACCTCTACTGTGCGTAAAATCCTAGAGGATTCCCTAAGAGATGCTATACTGGAGTATCTGAAAGAAAATATCCTCATGACCCAATATCAACATGGGTTTACTAGGAAACGTTCCTGTCAAACTTATCTGATAAGCTTCTTTTATGGACTGTCAAGAAAACGTTACAAAATGAAACCAAAATGGATTTTCATGGAGAAAATATTAAGGGCTCATACCGACTTGTGAGACAGAGTTGGTGTATGTTAGTTTTTTGGATTACATGAAAGATTTTTTAAAAAAATGAAGGTCTCTTTAATAATGTGCCCATTGTAAGGAAGTTTGTCTTTTGTAGTATTACCCTAGGCAGGGCTGCCAAAAATTGTGAGGCACTTCAATGCCCCTGGAAAGAAACATGGAGGAGAGCCTCTAAATATTGTTCCCATTACAAAGGAGCGGGTCTCCTGTACTTATAATGCCCATTCTGCAAGCATGGAATAAAACATTTACCCTGGGGGGTATACATGAAACTAATGCCTAACTTTTGAAGGGTTAGGGTCATCATCATCATAAATATGATGTAAAAAAATTATGTTTTCGTGGCATCATGAACCACGGTCGCACTGATCATATGATGGTGGCGGATGAGGAGAAGGAGGAGCAGTACAGCAAGTAGCCAAAGTCATGAAGTGTGTACCCATGTGTGGGTGTGCGGAGGTGCACGGCAATTTACCGTCACAAAATGTAAATTCCGCTATCATTTGGTGGTGGTGTGGTGAAGTCAGGCCCAATCCAACCCTTGTTCATCTTGATCAGAGTCTGCCTCTCAGCATTTTCAGTTGACAGGCGGGTGCGTTTATCAGTAATGATTCCACCTGCAGCACTAAAAACACGCTCTGACAAAATGCTAGCGGCAGGGCAGGCCAGGACTTCCAAGGCGTAGAGAGCCAATTCCTGCCACGTGTCCAGCTTGGATACCCAATAATTATAAGGCACAGAGGAGTCTAGGAGCACTTTGGTACGATCGGCAAGGTACTCCCTTAGAATCTTCGCAAACTTTGCAGTCCTTGTGACACTACCCCGCACCTAAGGGCCTGTGGTATGGGGTATTTGTGCCTCTCTCGGCCAGATGCCTTGGCTGTCCACCGAATCGTAACCCCTGCCGCTAACATTTTCAGAAGGGAATTTTTTGACTAATTCCGTGACTATGGCCTTCTGGTACTGCAGCATTTTTGTAGACCTCTCCGCCTCAGGAATAAGAGAAATAATGTTCACTTTGTAGCATGGGTCTAAAAGTGTCACCAACCAGTAATGAGTGTCCCCCAAGATGTTGATAACGCGAGGGTCACGAGACAGGCAGCGTAACAAAGTCAGCCATGTGTGCCAGACTGTTAACAGGCAAGACTTCAGGGTCCTCACCAACAGCATGTCTGTCCATGCTGGCCTCCTCCTCCTCCTCCTCCTCTCCCCTGTCCTTTGGCCATCCACGCTGAACCGACGGTCTGACTGTTGTGCATATATTACAGACAATTCCACATGAAAGTAGCTCTATTTCTTCATCCTCCTTCTCCTCGTCATAGTCCTCCAATGCACGTTGGGATGAGATGAGGCTGGGCTGTGTGTAATCACCCAATACGGTTTCTTGCTCCAACTCGTCGTGCTCCGCCTGCAATGCATTGTCTTTGATTTTGAGCAGAGAGCGTTTAGAAGACAGAGAAGCGGGATGGTGACGCTAATGATGGCACGTGGGGACATCACACACCAGTCTGTGAGCCGGAAGCTGCAAACGCCGCTGAAAGCCGGCAAAGCCGTCAGAAGCAGTAAGTGACTTTCTAAAATGGGTACACAGGTGGCGTACTTTGACGAGCAGATCTGACAGCTCCGGGTAGGATTTAATAAACCACTGAACCACGAGGTTGAGCACATGGGCCACGCATGGAACATGTGTCAGCTCGCCTCAGAGCCGCCACCAGGTTCCGGCCATTGTCACACACAACCATGCCTGGCTGTAGGTTCAGCGGTGGGAGCCAGTGATCTGCCTGCTGTTTCAGAGCTGTCCACAACTCTTCAGCATTGTGGGGTTTGTCATCTACGCATATTAGCTTCAGCACAGCCTGTTGCCACTTAGCCGAGGCAGTGCTGCAGTGCTTCCAGCTTGGGACTGGTGTGGAGGGTGAAGTGGAGGAGGAGGAGGCTGAGGAGCATGATGTTCCGGAGCTGTACACTGTGGGTGAAACCCTGACTGAGTTAGGGCCTGCAATCCTTGGTGTCAGAAGGACGTGTTCCGTCCCAAGCTCAGACTGGGTCCCGGCTTCCAGAATATTAACCCAGTGTGCTGTCAGCGAGATGTACTGGCCCTGCCCACAAGCACTTGTCCACGTGTCCGTGGTTAGGTGGACTTTGCCTGAAACTGCGTTGTTAAGGCCACGTCTGATGTTTTGTGACACGTGCTTATGTAATGCGGGGACGGCACACAGGGAAAGATAGTGGCGGCTGGGGACCGAGTAACGTGGGACAGCTGCTGCCATCAGGTTGCGGAATGCTTCCGTCTTCACCAGCCTAAAAGGCAACATTTCCAGCGCAAGCAGTCACGAAATGTGTGCATTTAGAACTGTGGCATGTGGGGCGTTGGCAGTGTATTTGCGCCTGCGTTCCAAAGATTGGTGAATGGATAACTGAATGCTGCGCTGGGACAAGGACGTGGCTGATTATGGTGCTATTTCTGCTTGTGCAAGTACAGGTGAAGGACAGGAGGCATCTTCGCCTGCAGTATGGACAGGGGATTGGCTTGCATGCACAACAGTGGAAGACGCAGCAGTGTCACCCACAGACACTGCTCCTGGACTTTGCTGTACATCCCACAAAGTCAGGTGCTTTGCTGCCATGTGCCTGATGATGCTGGTGGTGGTCAGGCTGCTAGTTTTGCTACCCCTGCTGATGCTGGCATGGGAGGTGTTGCAAATGGCCTTTTTGGAATTATCTGCAGACACCTTAAAAAACAGCCAGACTCGGGAAGACCTAACAGTTGTACTGGCAACTTCTGTCGTGTTGTTGTTCCGGGGAACGGTTGCCTACCTTCTGCCTGCGGACACCACCCTGCTTCTTCCAGCCTGTTGTGATGCTACACCTAACTCCCCATGTGCACTGCTGTCCTCGCTCTGCATGTCCTCCTGCTAGGTTGGGTCAGTTACTGGATCATCCACCATGTCGTCTTCCACTTCCGCACCCTGGTCCTCCTCCTGACTTTCTGGCAATTGTGTCTCATCATCGTCCACCTCTTGTTGAGACATGTTCCCACCGTTGCCTTCGTGAGACCGTGGCTGCTCAAATATTTGTGCATCAGTACATATACGATCTCCTCATGACCCACTTCAGCTGGAGCTGGCGAGAGGCCAGAATCTACAAAAGGATAAGTGAACAGCTCTTCAGAGTGTCCATGTGTGGGTTCTTGGTTTAATAGTGGTGTACTGCTGCAGTCCCCTAGAAATTGTGACAGGAAGGTCGAGCGAGATGATGTGGGAGTTTGTCATGGCGCAATTCGAGCTTGCACACGGCCTCGGCCTCTGCCTGCACCACCATCACGTCCAGTTCCTTGTCCCTTGCCACCGGCCTTGCGCATTTTCAATGTTGTGCTTCCTGTATACAGTTAATGAAGGCGTCCAAAAGATGGTTTTTAGCTGCACACTGAGATTACAGATTACAGCGGTTTAATCCCGGCAGCTGGAACAGTCAGACACAAACGTTGATGCGTATACCGTGTGTTGGCGTATACTACTTGGAGCTGCAAGCCACTCCTGGCGCACTAAATTGGTAAATTAATGCAGACAAGAGTTGGTTTTTAGATGGACACTGAGATTAGAAATTAAAGCACAGCAGGTGGACTGGTCAGACACAAACGCTGACGAGAATACAGAGTGTTTTGGCGTATCCTAATTTATGCTACAGCCTTCTCCTGCCGCACTAAGATGCTAAATTAACACAGACAAGAGTTGGTTTTTAGCTGGACACTGAGATTAGAGATTAAAGCCCAGCAGGTGGACTGGTCAGACACAAACGCTGAATACAGTGTGTTTTGGCATATCCTAATTTCCGCTACAAGCCACTCCTGCCTATAGAGAGCTAAATTAATCCCTAATAGCACTGTTTTGGGATGGATGAAATTTCCAGCCTGTACACCAGCCCCAGATGTGATGCAGGCTTGTATACTGGCACAACGAAATTTGCTATATACCCTGCCTCCCTGCCTGTATACAGCTCTATTAGTCCTTAGAAGGACTGTTGTGGTAATTAGATTGTCAGCCCTGCGCCTGCCCTAGCTGAAAGGCCACAAATCTGTCTCTCAATCAGCAGCAGCTCTCCCTACACTGACTGTCTGTGGAGCAGAGTGACGAGCACAGCACGTTCAGGTTTTATAAAAACCTGATGACGCTGTGCGGCCAGCCAATCACTGTAATGCCACAACCAACATGGCTGTGGCATTACAGTGTCTGCCAATCCCTGCATGTGGACTGGCTCTGTAAAGAGCGCCAACATGCAGGGAGGTGGACCCCGAGCATAGCAAGATGTGAAGTAGCGAGCAAGGGGACTCGCTTGCTGCGTAATGACGCCAACACATGTGTATGAGTTTTCCAAATGTCTACCTGTTTATTTCTCACTAGTATCAATAATCAGGGTAGTACATTTAACACACACACGTCACATAATACATTACATATAACACTGCACATAACATCATATTGTAACCGGGACCTGTCACCACGACTCTCTTCCCATTGGAGCTCTATCAACCGCTCCCGGGATGATCACGGCCTCCGGCCTATCTATACATTTACATTACATTTATAATAAATACATATGTTACATATCAACGATGACACCTCCGGGGTCAGAACAGGGACTGAGCAACCTGAGTACCGGGTATGTAATGTATCCTCAAGGGGCTCCTTCCTGGATGCATCTCAACCTACGTCCCGGTCAGAGTCCACCTGGTTCAACCATGGTGTCCACACTCCAGGAGCCCTTTTTAACCCCTGTTTCTGACCTTCGCTATATACGCCTCAACGGGCCCTGTGGGTCCCAATGGCGGTACCTGCCGCCTGGCTTTAGTCACCCAGCACGATGACTCCTTATTTACCCCGTAGTCAGGATTCCTGCCTGACCGGGACCTTACATACTACATGTGATCCATCATACAATATTCATGGATCCCATGCATCCTCACACCCGCTCACAGCTCATCATAATACATCCATTGACTGTGGCTCCTCCATGACCATAACAGGGACCTGGTCAACCGTAGAATCCGGGCTAACCATGCATCACCATGGCCTAGTCACCACGGTACGGGCCACCAGTTGCCACCAAACCTCCATCTCATGGCAGGTCTCCAGGTCGACGACTGTACCCTGCGTCTGAGTAGCACCCTATCGGATCAGCCATGGTTACCCTTCTAGGAGCCTTCATGGCCCCATTCTCTGGCCACAGGCACACCCACACCATTAGAGGCCGTGACTGAGGGACAGGTACCCACTGCAAGCAGCAGGGCAAGCCTCCCTCTCGTCCCACAGGGACGGAACGCCTCCAATGTCATCCATACTGGCTGGGTCACTCTCTCTCTCCCCACAACATTATACCTGGTTCTTACATAGGCCATCGTCTCTCATTCAGGGCACTGTTACCTAAGCCCTCACATACATCAACGGGTCCTTTACCGACTGCCTAGTCGGACCCAATGGCGGTTATGCCCGCCTGGCATTAATCACACACAGCTCACTCCGTTACACGGGAACTGCTGTCTTACCGGCACGTATCCGGGTCTCGCTACCTGAGGTAACGGGTTGGCCAAGCCTCCCCACGGGCTCCTTCCTGGACGTGTTTCACCCCACGTCCAGTCCAGCGTCCACCAGGTCAGCCACGGCTTCCCCACTCCAGGTGCTGTAACGACCCCGGTCCTGGCTACCGGCATGGAGCTAGCATGCTCCCTTCACCATCTCTCAGTTTGGCGGTATGGACTCTAACTCAGTCCCTCACACAGACTGGATCTGCACTTCTCTCTGGTCTGAGCTGATCTCACACAAGTCTGTGTTTTCTTCAATCACTCAGCTGACAGGCTCTTATCGTGCCTGCCACTCCCACATGGACACACCCCCTTAGCTGCTAGTAATCAGCCTCCCAGTTCCTATGCAGCTGCTCATCTATGTGCCTGAACTCTACAGCTTCCACACAGCTTATGTTAACTCCCTGTGTTCCAGGTTGGTTCACACAGTACACACCATGCTCTCAGCCACTCATTGATCTCAGGAGCCTTTCACTGCCGCTCATTAGGCACATGAATGTTTCAGACATTTACATACAGGTGCCGGACATGATTATACAACACACCTATGGTACAACCTGGCTCATGTGCACAGGATCCTATGCTGATCCTGCATGTGATGCGCCCCGGCCATGGGGACATGCCGGCGGTGCCTCACAAAGAGTATCGCGAGATTACTCGGTACTCGCAGAGTACCGAGTAGTGAAAAGCATACTCGCTCATCCCTACAGACAAGCTGAGTTCTGCTTAGCTATACATTTATGATAGGGTGGTCATAAAGATTCCTGATAGAGGAGGGGGACGGAGAGGGGGAGGGGCTGTTTGTAGAATCTGGTCAACAGAAACCCGTGGTGGGGAAAGTCTTATGTCAGTTTTGGCTGTGTTCCTACACCCTGAAAACAATTCATATTTCCCTGACAGATGCATTGAGCACTTTGAAATCTGGCCTGTTGTGCTCATAGGATGGCAGTTAAAAATGCTGGAGCGTGAGTGAAAGGTTCGAAAACACACTATGTCAGATACATGCAAGATACCTGTATGAGTCTCACATGACTCACCTGGAATGGGCGCCATCTCTCTGGACTGAAGCGTAAAGCTGCATAAAAATACAAGCAGCTGATGTGCACCCATCCAGAGAGGCTGGGGTTTTTCCGGGTGAGTCATGCGAGACTCATGCGAGTATCTCACATACATACGCATAGTGTGTCTTCACCCTAAAACTGAAGCAAGAAAAGAAAAGGAGGGGGAACAAGAGGCGCAATAGTGCCATAACTGTAGCAATAAAAGAAAAGGAGGGGGAACAAGAGGCGCAATAGCGCAATAGTGAACCAACCATTAATGAGAAAAACATCAATTTTTTAGATTTGACTATATTTGTGGAGCAAGGTGTAATATACACAAAATCATTTTTCAAATCTACCGATTGTAATTCCTATATCGATTTCAGAAGCGGACATTACAAGAAATGGTTAAACAATATCCCTGCTAGCCAATTTAGAAGAATTAAGAAAAATTGTTCCTCGAATCAGGACTACACTGTTCAATCGGAAATATTGGTGAATGGATTCATAGAGAGAAGATATCCAAAGGATTTAATACATAAAGCTCAAAAACACTATGAAAAAATACCACAAGAAACACTTTTGATACCCAAACGAAAGAACAAGACAGGGGACAAACAGAAGTGGAACTTCATTACCACATATAATAAGTGCCATAGAAGGATCAGGGAATGCATAGAGAATCACTGGCATCTATTAAAGAATGATCCAATACTGAATAAAGTAATCCCGGATAGACCTGGGATCACATTTAGGAGAGCACCCAATATGAAGGGGAAAATAGCACTAAGCCAGCTAAAACAGAATTTGACTGAACAACGATGGAGAGGAAATACAGAAAGGTACAACAAAATGTGGGAAGAACACAATGTTTATGTTGCAAGAACATCCAACAAAGAACACACTTTGAATCCATCAACAATGAAGAAACATTCCCGATAAAACACAAGATGGATTGCACTACAAAATATGTAATCTACTTGCTCGAGTGCCCATGCAACCTACAATACGTGGGAAGAACAATTAGACCTTTGCATGAGAGACTCAATAAGCACCGGTCAAATATAAAGAATTGGCTATAAAGCACATGGGGTGTCATATCATTTCGACATGCACCATAATAGGGACCCTACATCCATTAGAATCACTCCCATAGACCATATACAGGCACATATTCCCAACAGATTTGAAATGTTGAAAAAAAGAGAAAAATACTGGATGTTTAGACTTGACACACTGAAACCCAGGGGATTGAATTTGGTCTCTGAATTGATATAGAAGAAACAATCTGGTGGTTGTCCTTCTCACTTTTTGTCTTTTTATATTAATATTTTATTCTATTTAATTGTTATGACACTTCCCTATTTATTGCATAGCACTTTCTACCAAGAAATCAACTCTCACTCTATATATTTTCTTCTTTTTCATATATTTTCTAAATTAAATTATTATACTTAGATAAGATATTACACTATGCACTTTTTAACAACACTATATATGCCCCAACTAATGTTTTTTCCACTTCACATCCTTTCACATATATCACTCTCCCAATTCTGCACTTAGCAGGTACCAAAATCCAGCACACATTCATTCTGGTAAATAAAAATCAGGATAGGCGCCCCTATTGGCAGATAAATAGATTTACAGGCTCTGGGTACCAGTTCTGCATCACCTTGGCAACTGTTTCCAGACGAGCACCATCTTGTGGATAATTTCAATTATGACTCCATACAACAGAAATAGCAGGAATTTCTTGTCTATGTCAGTTTTATATGAAAGAAACCTCGGATGGTCGACTTATGATATCTTGAAACTTTTGTTTGAATGAAGATTTATCCAGTCTTGTGTTAATATTAATGTTTAATTGTCCCCTTGGAGGGATAAAACTCAGAAGTCTCACATAGTAACACCAGCTTTTACTCTGGTGCTACACACACACAAATACCTAAAAATAAGAGACAACACTGATTAGTCCTAAATCTTATTTTATTTATTTATTGATTATATTCAAACATATAACATATTGATTTTAAAAAAGTCTCTCCAGATCACACAAAAATGATTTTATACTAGATTTTTTAATATATTTCTTAACACATTTTTAGAAGAGATTTTTTAGCTAATTCAATAAATCTATCTAATAATTTATTCTCATATTTATTTCTTATTTTTATTATTTTACATTTTTTATAATAAAAAATCCTTGTTCGTTTTTTCTTTCTCTTTTTTTCTTTTTTTCTCCTACCTAGAAAACAAATAGAATAGAACACAGTTATATAAAATACATACCTTAAAGAACTAGCAGCACTAAAATATAACTAAGACACAATGGAATACAGTGGCACAGGACCCTAGCACTGACACACATAATGTGAACATCTGAGTTCTGTGGGTTCTATCCCCCTGAGAGGGCAATAGAGTGATTTTATTTTTTGCAGCCATTGATGTCCAGATTTTTAAAGTGATTTTATAGGCGTTTCCCCATAGAATTTTCTTTGAGTTTTTCACATGGTTCTTTTAGTCGAATTTTTTAAATTGTCTGTGGTATGCTATGTTATTAATTACACAGAAAATGTAAGTTTTTTATGGAAATTGCACCAAAACCTGGGATCCTCCCTTTTTGCTGACGTTTTTGACGTCATCTTTGATGGTAACACCTACCAATTATTATTATGAAGGTGACTATATATAAGACCTGTATTGTGGGGTGGGGGTATCCCTGAGAAAGGTGCCAGGAGGGCACCGAAACGCGTCGGAGAAAATAAAGGAAAATTGTTTGAACATCACGTACACGTGTGTTCTTTGGAGTAAGTGGACCTGGCAGCGCGGACTGTTATACACCTTTCCTTCCCAACACCCTAAAACTGAGGCAGGGACCTTGAGTTAAAATTCTGGAGTGGTGCTTTAATGTTGTTGAACCAATGGTGCCCACATTTTAGTGCAAACTCAATGATCAATGTACCCTAAAATCTATTAACCACTAAACCAATGCTTTGTAGCACCAGCATTGTGAATAAGATTTTGACATCTCATCCACAGGCTGAGAAAATCCTTGGTGTGAATTGACTGTGGATTCTACATGAAATATCTGTCAATTTATGCTGCATATTTACCACCGATTTCATCCTTTGCAAAACAAAAGAAGAGGTCAGTGGTAAAAGGGCATCATTTGCTTTAATTAAACACAGGTATACCTGTACAATATTTGCATGGATTTTACCACTGTTAATTTGCTGTGGAATGGCCATTGTAGAAATTCTGCAGCAAATACATTTTGTAAATGTACGTACTAATAGTGGTGGGTCTCTATATCAGTTAAAGTGGTAGGGGCGCACTCAGTCAGGGGTGAAACGGAGAGTTTTTTGCATAAGGGAGCACCAGCACTACAAGCTTAAACAGCACATCCGGGTACACAGTGTTCCAGGGATCAGTGTTGCTCAGTCAGCAAGGAGCATGATTTAGATGAGATCAAAGACGGCACTCACCGGATCTCTTCGACGTTCTTTTTATTCACAGAATGTGAGGGTACATAGTGCAGGGAGGGGTCGGCAGGGTGGACAACAGCTCAGTTTCGTGGTATACCGCTTCTGCAGCTCCAGTACTGGACCCGCAGAAGCGCTATACGCGCAAAATGGAGCCATTGTCCACACTTCCGTCCCCTCCCTGCACTATGTACCCTCACATTCTGTGAATAAAGAGCACGTCGAAGAGATCCGGTGAGTGCCGTCTTTTATCTCATCTAAATGGTGATACGGAGAGAGCAGTTCAGTCAGTTAGCGAGGATTCAAGAGGAGGGAGCGCAGTTTTTAAGGGCTGATACAAGGAGATGAGCTCAGTCAGTTAGGGGTGATTCTGGAGGAGGGGCTCTGTCAGTTAGGGGTGATTCAGGAGGAGGGGGCATAGTCAGTCAGGGTGATATGGGGAGAGCAGCTCAGTCAGTTAGGTGTAATTCAGGAGGCAGGAGCGCAGTCCGTCAGGAGTGATACAGGGAGAGGGGATGCAGTTGTAGCAGGTTGATATCTGCATGTGTTAATACTGCTCTTCTCTTTTAAATAAACAAACTTCTAAAACAGTAACTTAGTCTGTCAACTAAGTGTCATCAGACAATAAGATATGAGTGGTTGTAACAATGGATACCAAAACTGCTGCTATACCCTGCAAATGAGGAGATAGTTGAAGGAGATGGTTGGAGAAGTAGACCAGAGTTGACGAGAGAGACCCAGTTGTGCTGGGATCAGCACGAACCTAAAGATGGTTGGTGTTGTGAAGTGATATTGTGGTGTAACAATCGGGATTGCAGGTGTCGTGGCTGTGACGGGGCCTAGACTTGTAAGGGGCCTGCGCCTCCAATTGCCCCCTGTGCCCACTGATCGCAGTTCCTGCTTCACATGGATCTGCGTCCCTGAGGACACACATCCATGTGACAGCGTGGCAGCACAGGCTGCTATAGGGCCCATGTGTCAGGGAGAGGAGGGGAGGGAAGCCACCTACTTTCCACTGCTGCTCCCACCCTTCGCTTCCTCTCCTCTGACCTGCTGGCTTCCTGGCCTGTGTTCCACTGTGCCGCCTCCTCCCATTTCCTGCTTTATGCATTCCACAGTGAAAACGTAGGCCGGTACCTCCTCTTACTGAGTCTTGAATCTTGAGAGGAGATCACCGGAGCAGCGAGGGAACCAGGAGAGGTAAATACAGATTTCTTTATTTAAAATAAGTAAGTGCACTATGGCCAGAGGATTATAGGGGGTTCATATGTAAGGCTGCATTTATAATACTGCACCATATGGAAAGATATGAGGCTGCATATACAGTATAATACTGCACTAGTTGGAGAGACATGAGGCTGCATATATAATACTGCACTATATGGAGAGATATAAGGCTGCATATATAATACTGCGCTATATGGAGAGATATGAGGCTGCTTATATAAGGCTGCACTATACGGAGAGTTATGAACCTGCACTATATGGTAGGTTTTGAGGCTGCATTATATGGAGAGTTTAGAGGCTGCACTATATGGAGATTTTTGAGGCTGTATTATACTATATGGAGAGTATTGAGGCTGCACTATATGGAGGGCTATGAGGCTGCATTATGCTATATGGAGAGGCTATGGGGCTGTATTATATGGAGAGGCTATGAGGCTGTATTATACTCTATGGAGAGGCAATGAGGCTGTATTATACTATATGGAGAGGCTATGAGGATGTATTATACTATATGGAGAGGCTATGAGGCTGCATTATACTATATGGAGAGGCTATGAGGCTGTATTATACTTTATGGAGAGGATATGAGGCTGTATTATGCTATAAGGAGGTCTATGAGGCTGCATTATAATATATGGAGGGATGAGAGGCTGCATTATATTATATGGCGGATAATGGGGGTTTATTATAATAATTGAATGACTATGGGGCTACCTTATGAATGGAGGACTATGGGATGCATTATAATACATAGAGGACAATGGGGGTACATTGTAACATATGGAGAAATATGGGGATGTATTATAATAATTGGACGCGTTTGGTGGCGGGAGGAGGAGGACAATATAAATCAGGATGGGGGACATATATGCCACGATAAGGCCATATTCAAGGAGGAGGACCATATATAATATGATGAGGAACCTTAATGCATAATGAAGCGGGAGAGGGGTCAATGTGTGAGTCTTTAGAGGATTTAGAACATTACATGAGGCCCATTCATCTGACTAACATGTGCGTGCGCGTGAGGGGGGGGGGCAGGACTAAATTTTGCACCGGGGCCCGCCAGACTCTGGTTACACCACTGCTGCATTCAGTGAACGAGTGTGATGTCTCAGTCCAAAAAGAAATAGGATGGTGAACCTAGACCCCCACCAAACACACACACACACCCTACGACCCAGGGGACCATGGGCAAACCCGTGGGAGAGCCCAGTCAAAAGGGAACAAGGGAAGAACAGGTGGTGGGAAGTTAAGGAGTTGGAAGTTAGTAGGAATAGTGAGTAGAAGGGAGCGAGTGAGGAGCAAGCTGAAGCGAAGTGTGCAGGCGAGCAACGAGAGAGAACCCCAGGGGCACAGGTGGAGTGAGAACAGCCTGGGTGACCAGATCCGGGACTAAGATAGCCGCACAGAGGGGTGGTCAAGAAACAAGGAACCAGCCCTGAGCGTGGCACGGATGCTGTAAGCCCGAAGCACTGAACCGGAGGCCACGCAATCTCCAGGAGTGATGGCCGCAACCCGACGCACCCGCTGAGAAGGCAACTAAACTGTCAGGGGACAGGTACCAGTTGCCCAACAGGACCTGTGCCTGCTAGATCAGGGCACTGCTTGTGGAGGCTCTTTCAGGAGAGGCGAAGAAGTAGCGCTGAGAGAATGACCAGAGAACGGAGAGTCACACGAAGGGATCTTGGGCAAGTGATCCTGATTCCTTGCAGACAGGCCAGACCGGACTTGGTAGAGAGAAGCGCCCACTGGCCAATTGCAACTGAAGTGAGTAAACCGATACAGACTTCCAACGCTGTGCGATACTGTGTTATTCCCCACCTGTGGAGCTGCTGACTACATCAGTACATGAGCCATGAAGACCTAGTGTAATCACGACCTTACCCACTCTTTCAACTAAACATGTCTGCCCCAGGGTAACGCTCCACCTACAGGGAGAAATGGCATCTAGCTGCCATTCCAACAACCCTGGAGGTCTGACCAGCAGTGTCTGTCTATGCTGATCGAGAACCATAGGTGGCGTCACAAGCATTTCCCTATAAACTTTATTCCCATCCAGCAAACCCCAGAACCTTATTCCCTACCAGACAGTGTATACTGACTCTCCTGTGGTCACAAAAGCTGGGTCTCGACCCCTGTGACTCCCCTGGCAGAACTGATAGCCCGGTTTCAAGTGCCTGACGGCCTCGGGGCTGGGAGAGTCAACTTCAGCTCCTGTGAGTAAATCTGGCTGTGTGACGGGTCACAATTAGTCTAGTCAGGTGGGGAAAGGTAGTTAGGGTTTGAAACGTTTCAAGGAACATCTCACTGCAATTACTGTGGAGGGGCTTAGTGTGTAAAAACTTCATCGAGACTGTTTGTTAGTCTTTATTTGCATCTGTATGTATCATAGGTCTTTGTGACCTAGGAAACATTTCTTTAAACCTAGTAGTCCGACATTAATGCAGCAAGTTCACTTCTGCGCATTGCTTATTGTTCGTGGAGTGTGAATATCCATTCGGGGATATTCTGCTCCAAGCGTATGCATAAGGAAAACAGTGCACTGTATACACATTGTTATTGTTCGCTTTGTTAGCTGTGATAAGGGATATTTAGTGAGAAATGGTGTACCCACAATTCATTGTAATTATTGTTGGAGGTGGGTGTAAGATTGTATAATTGGGAGACCCATGTGCCACAGTCACGGTAAGATTCCAGATAGGCCCAATACTGGGGAAGATTGGGAGTGGAATATTCTTGGATATAATATTTACCTCTTCCATGAAGCTGGCACTTAGGATCTCCCGGGCTTCTTAAAAAGTACTGTGTGGTTGTCAGCTGTTGTGGTCTATATCTTGTCCAAAATCAAATTGTGTTATTTGTTGGGAAGTTATAAAAAGAAAGGTTGGTTTACTATCACATCATGGTCTGATTTGTTCATAGCACCTCTGTATTCCAAATTAACAGCAAACAGTGGCGTTATTACACAGTCAGGGATGATATGGGGAGATGGGAGAAGTCAGTCAGGAGTGATGCAGGAAGAGATTTTTTTTGTGGTCAAATAAAGTGCGCTAATGCACACAAGGCAGGGGGCTCAAGATAACTGGTTAACAAACCTCTTTATTACAACCACAACACGTTTCAACAGCGGCCTACAGTCTTCATTTATTAATATGGCAGGTCGCCATTGAAACGCGTTGTGGTTGTAATAAAGAAGTTTGTTAACCAGTTATATTGAGCCCCCTGTCTTATGTCCATTAGCACTCTCTATTTGACCACAAAAAATCTCTTCTTGAAATCGCTGCATCCCATCGGGATTTGTGGAGTGGAGCTGCCGGGCACTGAAGACTAGCTGATTGAGGGCTGAAGGACCTGAACTGACATCACTTCCGCTGACACGGCGTACCACATTAGCGGATGGGATGAAACATGACCCGTATCCAGGGGTTACAGCTGGGGAGCAGAGCTGCATTTGACGGTTAAGTCCTTGGCAACAGCGCACATTACTGTGGTTGTGCAGAGGTGCACAATCTTCACAGGTGAGCGGAAAACTCCCCTGTGCTTTTAACCTTTCCCATTAGACCATCAGGTGCTTCTCATTTGCACTATCCATTCTCTTATCTTAAGAGTGATACAGGAGGAGAGGCTGCAGTCAGTCAAGGGTGATATAAGGAGAGGAAGTGCAATCAGTCAGGGGTGATACAGTGGAAGGGGGCCCAGTCAGTTAGAGGAGATACAGAGGGAGGGGATGCAGTCAGCCAGGAGTGATACAGGGGGAGCATGCGCAGTTAGACAGGGGTGACACAGGGGGAAAAGGTTCAGTAAGTGAAAAGTGATACAGGGGGAGGGGGCTAAAACCATTTAGGGGGATCTGTCAGTCAGGTAATGGTAATATGGGGTGAGGAGACTTAGTCAGTCAAGGGTCATACAAATTGAGGAGATGCAGTCAGTCAGTGGTGATATATGGGGAAGGGGCACAATTAGTCAGGTGTAATACAGGGGGAGGGGCTCAGTCAGTCAGAGGTGATATGGGGGGACAAATTCAGCTGGTAGTGATACAGAAGAAGGGGGTGCAGTCAATCAGGGATGATACAAGGGGAGGCGGTCCAGTTAGTCAGGGGTGATACAGGGACAGAGACTCAGGTAAGTGTTATACATGGGGAAAAGGTGCAATCAGTCAGGTTGGGTAAAAGGAGAACTGCGAAAATGGGCATTGTGTGCTTTTTGTATCACAGCACAGCTCACTGACTGGAGAAGACGCAAACAAAGCTAACACTAATTGGCTGCCATACAGCCAATTGGTGTTAGCCTTATCAGCAGTACCACTCTTCCAGCTTGTTTAGTATAGCAAAGAGTGATTTTAAAAAGACATCAAGATGGAGAAGAGTTTTGTTCCCTACTATGAGTGAGTGGTATCTGCAACAGACGATCCTGTCAGTAGTGGCGCGTGCACTGCTCTCCTATGTTGTCTATCACTGGCAGGTGTGGTGAGCAGAATGTTACATACTGCCCTCCCAGAATTAGACAACATCGGAGAGCAGTGCACATATCACTGGTGACCGGATTGTCTGCTGCAGTTCCCGCTCACTAGTGGAATTGAACAGAACGCTGTTCCATCTTGATTACTTTATATGTCACCACTATTCCCACAGTTAGACAACTTGGGAGACACAAGTTTGTCAACAGGTGCCAGTGGCTGGGTCCAATGGAGGATCCTCTGGTGGGCCAGTCCTCTCTATATATATTGTTAAATTTCTTTCCTAAGTTATATAGATGATAGGCTAGAAATACTGCATTAGTAGGTATCTGTGGCGCACCTGCGACCAGGGTGGCCACATGTAGAAACTGCAGCCAGAAGATACAGACAGTTTAACACAAAAACACCTTCATAAACACACCCACAGACACAAGACCCAACCCAGAGCCCAGGACTCTAGGCGGGCAAGGGGTGGTAGGGCCAGTCACAGTGGGTGGGACGTAAGCAAGGTGACAGATCGGGTACATAAGGGGAAAACCAGGAAGTAACAGCAGTAGGCCAGAGTGAGCTGAGCAGTAAAGACCGAGTAGGCCAGAGTGAGCTGAACAGTAAAGACCGAATAGGCCAGAGGGTGCGAGCAGCAAAGACCGAGTAGGACGGAGAGACACTTTCCTGAAGGTTTCGGGCTCCCTGGAGACGCAGAATCCTGAGAGGCCTAAGCCCTGGAGAGAAAGCCCGCTCCACAGCCTGTAAGCAAAGGGAAGGGGAAAGACCGGACCACTGCAGCTGGGTGCGAGGAAATTGGCAGCAGTGACGGAGGACGACTGACAGGAGGAATCCGCTGATTTACGCCGTAGTCACACGGGTAGGAAAGAGCCTGGTGATCCCCTGCAACATAGGGACACTGGAAGGCTAGGCTGGGACCAGAGAGTCAGCTCTGAGGTGACCGTAGCTACATGCCGGATCATAGACACACCGACGGGGAGCTCAGATTCCAAGTCTGATCACCTAACACACATGCAGGAGGTACAGTGGCACATAGGACCCAGAGCTTGCTACCCACACATAGGGAGAAGACAAACAAGGATCTGAGTCACCTACCACACAGCACACGGGGAGAAGTTAGAAGAAAGCCTGAAACGAACCCAGAAAAAGAAGGGTCTGAAGCAGGAACCTGGCTGCAGTATGGTAACTGGTAGTGTGGAGTTTAACCTGTAAAAGGCTGTACAACTTTGTGAACTGTGAACTGTACTGAGAAGAGCTTCAGTAAAACCCGGTGCCAGTGTCTCCAGTGTGTGATTCCCTGCATGATAAACTGTTATTTACCCTGCCAGGAGCAGCCCGACCCACGGCGGGCTCATCCATCCGGCTGCAGCCCCATCCATCCTCCTGGCAGAAGCAAGCAGCAGTGGTGGTCCCCCATTGACCACAACCCGTGGGTGGTGTGTCACGACAATCCCTGTAAATAACCCCTTTTACTTGTGGGCTCGGGACATGGTCTGGACCAAGACCACCGTGATAACCCCCGTGATACCCCGGTCCGGTACCGAGTAACTCGTCCCAGTGGGCTCCACAGATCCAATTCTCTGTAACCTCAGTGCTTAGCTGTTGAAGAGCATAAATCACTGCCACTCGAGACATATTACCTGTATGTTTACATACATCCACTTTATGCTCTCCTGCAAAACACTTTTGTAGTGTTTGTGCATGGTATTGCAATTTTGTCACATGCAAGTTGAATCAGACAACACTGCAATACCTTTCAAGCCGATATAAACATTGTAGTGGCATGTACTGTATGTGTGCCAGGGGCGGAACTACACTGGTGCAGCCTGTGCAGCTGCACCAGGGCCCCGACCTGTTGGGGGCCCCTTCAAGCCTGGAGGGGGGCCCCCAGCCGACCCCCGCAAGCCGCCGCCAGAGGAGAGGAGGGTCAGGCAAAGGAAGCAGAGAGCTTCCTGCTTACCTTGCCTGATCCCGCCCCTCCTCTCCTCTGCTCCTCCGGCCCCTAGCAGACATCCGGCGCGGCTCCCAGGTAGGAGAACATCGCGCCTGCGGCTCCCTGCGGCTCCCAGCAGCACCCCCCCCCTTTCCGACGGCCAGCGGCCACCCTCCCCCCCGGGCCGCGCCAACGGCCAGTAGCCCCGCCCTCCCCGGTAATCTCCTGCACCAGGGCCCCCGGGGGTGACGGTCCGCCCCTGATGTGCGCAGTCGTGTAACTTAAAGCTTGTGGATTCCAATGCAAAATCTTCAGCAAGGACACAACTATGCAACCAGGGACGGACCTACCGTGGTGCAACTGGTGCATCGGCACCAGGGCCCCGACAGGCTAGGGGGCCCCCCCTCAAGGCACGGAGAATAAGCCGACATGCTGCCGGCCACGCCTCTTCTAGCTGCCGGCCACGCCCCCTCACAGCAGCTCAGGAGCGAGGACAGAGCCCCAATCACAGTGCAGAGAGTGAGTCATGTGACCTCTCCTGCACTGTGGGGAGGACCTCACTCAACCAATCCTGGCAATGCTTGCGGGCCTCTGAAATTCTCTCCACATGGCTGATGGCTGTTCAGCATCAGCAGCAGCAGATGAGGGGACACAGCTCTGCACAAGGACCCAGGTACAAGGAAAGGGACCAAAGACAGGGCACAGGCTGAGGACAGACCCGGGGGGGGGTTTGCTGCTCTGTACACTGCTTTTATGCTTTTACAGGACCTGTGATGATGTCACATTGAGGGGAGAAGTCAGTGGTCACATGATCAGCTCCTCAGTGTATGCAGGACTCTGCTGTGCTGGTTGTCATGGTGCTGGATGAGATGAAGTTTATGTCAGGAGGGATTTACAGTGTGGATGTAGCAGAGCCAAGTGTGTATGAGGTGTATGGAGCGGAGTTCAGAGAGTATACGTGGTGTACGGAGCGGAGCCGAGTGTGTACAAGATGTAGGGAGCAGAGCCGAGTGTGTACGTAGTGGAGCCGAGTGTGTACGAGGTGTACGGAGCGGAGCCGAGTGTGTACAAGATGTACGGAGCAGAGCCGAGTGTGTACAAGATGTAGGGAGCAGAGCCGAGTGTGTCTGTAGCGGAGCCGAGTGTGTACGAGGTGTACGGAGCGGAGCCGAGTGTGTACAAGATGTACGGAGCAGAGCCGAGTGTGTACAAGATGTAGGGAGCAGAGCCGAGTGTGTACGTAGCGGAGCCGAGTGTGTACGAGGTGTACGTAGCGGAGCCGAGTGTGTACGTAGCGGAGCCGAGTGTGTACGTAGCGGAGCCGAGTGTGTACGTAGTGGAGCCGAGTGTGTACGAGGTGTACGGAGCAGAGCCGAGTGTGTATGAGGTGTACGGAGCAGAGCCGAGTGTGTACAAGGTGTACGGAGCAGAGCCAAGTGTGCACGTGGTGTACGGAGCAGAGCCAAGTGTGCACGTGGTGTACGGAGCAGAGCCGAGTGTGTACGAGGTGTACGGAGCAGAGCCAAGTGTGCACGTGGTGTACGGAGCAGAGCCGAGTATGTACGAGGTGTACGGAGCGGAGCCGAGTGTGTACGAGGTGTACGGAGCGGAGCCGAGTGTGTGACAAGGTGTACGGAGCGGAGCCGAGTGTGTACGAGGTGTACAGAGCGGAGCCGAGTGTGTACGAGGTGTACGGAGCAGAGCCGAGTGTGTACGAGGTGTACGGAGCAGAGCCGAGTGTGTACGAGGTGTACGGAGCGGAGCCGAGTGTGTACGAGGTGTACGGAGCGGAGCCGAGTGTGTACGAGGTGTACGGAGCGGAGCCGCATGTGTACGAGGTGTACGGAGCAGAGCCGAGTGTATGAGGTGTATGGAGCAGAGCCGAGTATGTACGAGGTGTACGGAGCGGAGCCACGTGTGTGCAGAGCCGCGTAAGTATGAGGCAGGGCCACATGTGCGGGACATATGGAGTAAAGCCGCGTGTGCATAAGGTGGATGGAGTGGAGCCGCATATGCTGGGGCGTCCTGTAGAGGAGCCGCATGTGTACGGAACGGAGGCGTATGCGCAGGGCATGTGGAGCGGAGCCGCGTGTCTACAAGGCATTTGGAGCGGAGCCACGTGCGTACAAGGTGTGTGTGTGCCAGTGGTAGTTCCCCGCGGATGCCGCTCCCGTTCCTATAGTCCCGGCTGCCTCTGCCGGCAGCATTCTTCACTCGAGTCCTGGCTGAGCTGTCTGCTTTTTGCAGCTCAGCATGGTGGGGCACGATGATGTCATCACTGAGTGCCACTGTGCTGATACGTGCAGAGCGGAGCAGCAAGAAGAGAGGTGAGTATTTACTTTTTTTTTTTTAACCCGTGAATACAGTGATGGGAGACTATGTAATGTGCAATATAACAGGAGGAGTATGGGGTGCAATATACTATATGGAGGAATATGAGGGCCCATTATACTATATGGAGGACTATGGGACTGCCTTATACTATATGGAGGGCTATGCGGGTGTATTATAATATATGGAGGGTCGTGGAATGCATTATAATATATGGAGGACTATGGATGATGTATTAAAATATATATAGCCAATTATATAATATGGAAGCCATTTTAATATGTCTGGAGGGTTCTGTGGGGGCATGATAATATTTGGAGGGGTGTGAGGAAGCCTTTATACTTTATGCAGGGCTCTTTGAGGGTTGCGTTGTAAATAAATATTACAATCTATATGTTTTATGTTTACATTACTTTGTTGCCACTATGAGGGGCGGGGGGGCCCCCAAAAAATTTCTTGCACCGGGGCCCACTACAGTCTGGGTCCGCCCCTGTATCCAACCCATGCCCGCCATCCTGCGTACACTGTTCTGGGTACAGTGTCACACTAACACCGGTCTTTAATAGCAATAGTCTTTTCATATGGAGCAAACGGACCAATTGGGCCCCCCTAGTCTCCAGAGTTTAAGTGCAATATTTATATATATATTACGTTATGCCACTGTCAGCGTGTGTATGTGTGGGTGAATGTTTTAGCCATTTTACTAATTACAGAATTCTGTACACTCATTTGTTTTAAAATATAATGTGAAGCTCAGAAGTATTTCACTTTTTAAAATATATTTTATTAGTTTATCAGTTTTTATTATAATACAATTGTGAAAGTTAAACTAAACCTTGAATAAATCAGCAGTACAAGAAAATATAAGAAACTTTGTAATATATCTTATCAAAGAAATCTGTTTCTGCCCCATTCATCATCTACTTCTTCCCTTAGACTGCTGTGTTGTTATTTAAAAGGGATATTCACTGCCTCTTAACTTCCACATTGCAGGTGAGTGATGCCCATGACGTTTCAACCACAAACATGTAGCTAAATATGCATTCAGGTATTGTGATCATGTCTTGTTCATTAAGTGCCACTCCACCGTTTTTTCTAATTGCACTGCTGGAGTGGTGCTTTAAATCTAAGGCTACCTTCACATTTGCCTTCTCCTCCACAGCGTTCTGTGGAGGGGATCCGCAATGTGACCGCAGCACTGCAAGCCCCTATCTTTATAATGGGAGCGCACGGTACTGCATATGACCGTGCGCACCCATTCACTGCCATATGTGATCTGTGCGCAGGACGTTTATGTTATATTTTTATAGTAGAAACAGCAAACCAATCATTTTACATTTCTACAGTGTTACCATTTTCCATAGTATGTATTCTGTGTTAGAAAACTTTCAGCTGCTAGAAGGTGTGGTGGCATGTAAAAAAATCTACATTTTTAATGATGATCTTGCTCAATATTTGAAACAGCACAAAGACATATTGTCTATCTGAACTATGTTAAACAATGAAACGGCCACATCATAGCTGTAGGTGTTCACAGTGCCGTAACTTGAAGCTCATGGACTCCTATGCAAAAGATACAATGGGACCCCAAATATGGCAAGTCTTTAGCAGCAAAAGGACTTTTGGGGCTCCCTAGGCTCCAAGGCCTGGGTGCGATTGCAACCCCTGCACTTGTTATAGTTACACCCCTGGGTGTTCATAAGAAGCCTAATATGAATATTTACAAGTATATGTCACCATGTTGTCTATGTACATTTTTAAGCTGGACGTAATTGTCCATAAATCTTATTTTAGCCTTCCCTAATTTCTAAGGTCATCACTAACGGCTTGAGCGGGGTCAAATGAGAAAGCATTATCTCTTAACTGAATTTCTTTCTGTTTTTCGCGGAACTTCCTTTCAGCAAATGTTACGGCATCATGAACACTGTGAAAAGCCAGCAACTCTACATCACCACTTGTGTTAACGAAATATCCCCCATCATGAAGGGATCGGCGCACTGATGGGTTGCAATTTACAAGAAATACTTCAACGCCAATCTCCTCATAATCTTTGCGGACCTCTTTTAGAATACCCAGGCCAACAGAATCTATGAATTGCATGGCACCACAATCAATTAAAAGTGAATGAATATCAAGTTTGGGGACTGAAATTTTAGAATCTCTCTGAGGTCTCTGAACAGTTTTAATCAAATTAAACCTGGCTATGAACCTATTGCTTGTTACTCTTGATGCTTCTTCCTCTTCCTTCTTGGCCTTCCTTTGCAGAGCGGCCACTAAAGATGGGTTAATTCCAGTCTTGCTGTATAGAGAGTTTCTGAAATAGTCTTTGTTTGCATAATATAAAGAGGCATCAAAGCGGAATATTTTAACATAAGGAATAGTGTTCAGCTCCTTGTAGGTGAACTGGTCCTCATAAATCTCTGTCCCACTGACCTTACCTAATAGAGTGGCCCTTGGCCTCTGTGTACGAAAGATCACACAGAGCATAGAAAAGCAAACGGCAACTAGTAGCCCAATTTCAGTGGAGATTAGGGAAGACGCTAACATGCTAACCCACCAGACCACTGTGTCAATTTTACTTATCCGCCACATTTTTGGAGTGTCTGCAAATTTTCTTAACGCTCCCCTGAGACTGCAAATAGTGATGACTCCTAAAATAGAATTTTGTAATGAATAAAATAAAGGAGCTATAGCAAGAAGCACAAGCAGTAATACAGCGGAGCTGACTATGCCATTGAGTTGTGTATTTGTACCTGTAGATTCTCTCAGCAGACTTTTAGCAAGGGCGGCACAGCTGCAGAAACAGGAGAAAAAGGATGGAATCAGATTGCACATACCAATTGCCATCATCTCCTGATTGGTACTAATTGTGTACCCGTGCTTTTTTGCAAAGATTTCAGCAAGGGATACTGTCATTGCAAACCCAATAATTGCAATAGGGACTGCGTCAGCAGCTATACTTGGAATGAGACTCCAGTTTGGGGCTTTAGGTGTTTGGAAGCCAGTAGGGATGGTGCCACACACTGAAGACTTATATTTAGTGTTAAAGTTAAAGTAATGGGAAACCAATGTGCCTACAATGATGACAATTAATTCTACTGGAAATGGGATTTTCATCTTACTTTTGAATCTATCATTGATTTCTTTGACAGGTACAATAGTGATTATTGCAATTATGCTAGTTAATAAGTCACATATATTGGTGTTTTTTATATTTGAAAAGATGTCGATCCAAGTCATAACCAATGCCCCTGCTCCATCCCGACGAGGTATCTTTAATCCAAGGAGATACTTCATCTGGGAAGTCAGAATAGTAAGAGATGACCCTGTAACAAAACCACTCAGCAAGGGTTCTGACAAGTACATGGAGATGAATCCCAATTGAAATATTCCTAATAGGATCTATAAAAGAAATAAAAATAGAAATAAAATGCATTAATAAATAAGTTGTGATATATTTAATTAAAATTAAATTAATAATATTTACACTCTAGGCATTAGTTTTATATAGACCATCTATAGTATGATAGAACAATTATTATTATTATTCTTGCTCAAATGTCTACTTACTTGATATACTCCAACAATGAAAGTCAAAGATGTGGCCACAGTAATGGCATAACAGCTTTTATCGCATATCGTTCCATTGATGATTGTTGAGTTCACCACTGTTGAGGTAGTCCCATCTGTAATGTACCCTGCAGCTTTTAGCTGCTTGTTCACAGACTCTCCTACCATTAAACACAGTACACCATATGTTCCAACACAATTATGGCGGGAAGTTGCTGTCAAGAAATAGATAATGCAGCAGAAGAAGTTGGTGTATAATCCGTAGATTGGGTCTTGGTTGGCCAACAGAGAATAAGCAATTGACTGGGGAATGGTGACAATGCCTACAATGATGCCAGATGTGATGTCACCAGGTAGATACTTCTTAATCTTATAACGTGGCAACCACTGGAGAACAGGGAAGAGTGTAAGAAAAAAGTTGGCAACCACTTTTGGGCCACTTTCACAGTATTTCCTGTATTTCCTTGTTTTCTCCTTGATGAGTTCTCTGGTGCTAAGTTCAGGTTGAGCATGTTCTTCAAGCTTTACATGCATGTATTGAAATGAATCTGAATCTTCACTTTCATTTTGATCAGGAAAATTGTTTACAGAGTCCTCAAAATCTTCAGGCTAGTACGAAAAATAGAAAAGTAAGTGTGGAAATACCCATTACAATACAGAAACACCAAGAGAATTTACAGAATTGAACAATATATAAATAATATACTGAATATTGTAATAGCCCATTACTAAGTTATGTAGTCTAAAGGAACTAGCACATGCTATCATATCTGCTATTTGCGTAATAAGTACAGTTTATTTGCTACTTTTCATTCAAATAACTCTTCTCCTTAAAGGCGTTTTCCACTTTACCTTCTTTTTAACAAATGAGTCGGAGGCATAATTTTTGTGATTTACTAATGTATAAGTATTATAGATTTTCCTTATGCACTTATTAGTGCAGCTTTCCTTACAGATTACATAGCTCTCCTGTTCTCAAAATTACTGCTGAACGAAGGGCAGGTGACCAAAGATGTAGGATTTATTACCCAACCAATAGAAAAACGTTTCATGCTACAATGTCCTTTTAATGCTATGGTTGACTGTATACGTTAACCCAGGTACAAATTTTGGTGCATTATAGGCTGATAATCACCCACTGAATGATCAAACTGCTTGTTTGTTAGAACGATTTTTAAAAAACTTAAAAAATTTAAAAATTGTTATCGGAAACACTTATTACTTTATAATGAGAGTGCTGTCAAAAACAATGACATGACTTCTTGATATGGGATTTATTAGCACATGACCCCAACTACATTGCCCAATTTTGGTGTCAACAGTCAGAACCATTTATTTAAAATCGCATGAGTAAAGTAAGAGTCAGGTGAAATGCTAGTGTGGTCTTATGCTTTATGCAGACTGCAGGGCTGGGTGGGGAGGGAACAGTCGCATGCTGTTTGCGCAGGTGCCTGATTCCCAGCTCTGCAGTCTGTATAAAGCTTATAAGACCACACAGGGTGAGATCTTGAACCTGCATTATACCATGTGACCTCAGCTCTCGAGCAAAGCTCACGGAGGATGCCCGAGAACTGAGGGAATTGCGTAGGCACTGATGCCACTCTCAAGGAAGAGAGAAGAGGGATCCCGGAAGGTCGAGGAGGAGAGGTAACAGCAGCGGGGCGTTTAGGTCCAGGGAGGGGAGTATACCTCCTGGACCTAAACTAATTTCTTATATAGTCATTATTTTGGTGTCCCAGGGGGGTAGAGGGATAAGAGCCACCTTCACAAAATTCAGCATAGGTGCTGTTGAAAGTGGCTCTTTTAGTTTAATAGGCCCTGGGGGGGTGACAGTTTCCCTTTAACAGCTGAGCAACCCTCGATAACATTACAATTATCACATTCTTCTGGCTGGCCAACAAAGCACAGTCTATTCACCACCATTGTGTAATAGCTTCTATGAAATTTACTTGCCATCCACTTCCACCTACCTTCCCAACGTCAATGTCACATCTGTGACAATAATATACCAATCCATTTTGGTTTAAATCACCTTTCATTCTGACTTTAATCTTATTTTTTTTGTTTTGTTTTAATTCACCATTATTATTTATTTACTTTTTTTATTAATTCAGAGAAAAATCCATAAAAAGACACTAAGCGCCAAATCACGAAGAATCATCCTTCAGCACTCATGAGAGGTAAAAACCTCTGTGGAGGAACTAGGGAACCATAACTGAAGGATTGCCTTCCCTTGGGCTTAAAAGTTTAATGCAAGTAACATTTTTTATTTTTATTTTTATTATTGTATTGCACAGTGCAGCAAGGAAGAAGGAGATGGGTGGGTAGGAAATGTTTCTCCCATCTCTGCTGAAAGGAGAAAGGGTGCCTTCACATTTGTGTTTGGAGCGCAGTGCACCGAACGCAGCAAAACGCTTGTGCACATGTTTAGCATGTGCCTGCGTATGGCTGCATTTGTGTTCGATGCGCACAATTTGGCACCCTCCGAGCACACTCCGAAAGCATCATGTTGCATTTTTTGTGCATTCCCGCAAGCGTACAAACCATGCATTGAAGGCAATGGATCCACAGTGTCCTCCGCATGACAGCGCAGGAGAACGCTGCGGATGTCATTGAAATCTCTCCCGGTGGCCGCCGGTGATCACCGACGGCCACCGGGAGATCAGCTACGGCCGCCGCTGCTCTCCCGCCGGTGTCGGCGCGGGAGATTTTAAGACACAGCTTATCTGACTGTTCAAATCTCCCGCGCCGACACCGAATAGGTGATGTCGGCGCTGGAGATTTGCAGCAGCAATCAGCTGTTTCTTATCTCCTGCACTGATCAGATCAGCTGTGTCTTCAAATCTCCCGCGCTGACACCGGTGGGAGAGCAGCTGTGTCGGGAGGAGGAGA